>OY720238.1:2500-326000 GCA_963082625.1 Pasiphila rectangulata
CTAACCTAACCTAACCTAACCTAACCTAACCTAACCTAACCTAACCTAACCTAACCTAACCAGTGCCACTCCAACGCTCGAACGAGGCGGTCGCGTCTTATGCGCTCCTGGTATTTTAAAATCCTAAAAAACCCGGTAAAAATAGTAAACCTCAAGCAGTAACAGTGAAATTTGTGTCAAATCAACAGTGAAGTGTCTCCTAACTAAACCTTTATAAAGAACAGTTAAAATTGAACCCTACAGTTAATTACACCGTTTTTTCCCCGTTTTCTTTGTTCTTTCCTTTGTTTTCTGAAACAAAGAAAAAATAATTAAACAACTACAAAACCGACAGTTAAAGTGTATAACCACCAACATAGTGCTACAGAACCTTACCTGCATCCCCAAAACCCCAAAATTTCCACAAGAAACCTGTGTTTTTTGCAAACCACGTGCCTACTCACTCAATTCCTTTGTTCTCAAACAAAGAAATAAGTGAGGGTGGAAAGTAAAAAATGGACAAAACAAAGAAAACCAGGCTGTCAACAGAAAAACTTGAACCCATTAGGAAGGAAGCCATCATCCGAAGTGCGGAAAATGTCGGCGCTGCGGGATCATCTAGGAACTTGCCTAGATCAGCGCCCTCATCGCGCGATGTTTCACCCGTTCTAACTTCCCAATCTGAAGCCTCGTCCCGTGAATCAGTGGCATCTCAAACCGTAGACGAAATCAAGATCGAAGCACACAGATGCCTTCAAGATATAACCACCCAATTGGATTTATCCGGCAATATTAAATCCACAATAAAAACACGTGTCCTAAAGCAAACCAGATTTCTACATGAACTTGTGATGCAAATTCTAAAACAGTTTGAAAAAATGAGATCCGATTTTGATGATTTCCGTGACAACAACCCTCAAACCACCAAGGACCTCCCGAAATCATCTTCACTACCGGCCACGTCCACAGACTCCAATAAGGAAGTACTCAAAGCGATACACGAGCTAAGGAAAATCGTTCTTGACCAAGCTGTAGCCGGCAACATGGTGGAACAAATTGTATCCGGACTTCAAGAAACCCTCACAACCTCTCCAATACTCTCATACGCTGATGCTGCAAAGAAACCCCCCAAACCGACTACAAACTACAGCCTCCTTGTGACAAGCGAAGACACCCTACTCACCAGCCAACAGATAATAGACAAAGTAAATGCAGCAGCAAACCCCCGGGATAATTGCCTTCAGTTTAACAACGTACGTAAAGCCCGTAATCAAACTGTCGTGCTCAGCTTCAGCTCAGAGGACAAAAGGGCAGAGGCAGAAATGGAAATGCGGAAGGCTGGAATGGGCCTCAAGTTCAAAACGGCCATCCCCAAGGATCCCCAAGTAATAATTAAAAATGTCCTAGCCTCAAACACCGACCCCGAGATCCTGGAATCCCTGCTGACGCAAAACACGAACATCACCTCAGAAATTAAAGAAAAAGATTACCGAGCTAAGGTTAAGTACCGAAAGAGAGCCAATAACCCGTCCGAGTGCCACGTGGTTCTACAATTATCGCCACAGTTATGGAAAGCTCTTACAGACGAGGGGCATGTCTTCATCGGCCTTCAGCGGAGGCGGGTATACGATCAAAGCCCGCTGTTGCAGTGCACCAAGTGCCTTGGCTTCGGCCACGGGCGCAAGCACTGCACACAAAAGGCGGACCTATGCAGCCATTGCGGTGGTCACCACCTGCGCAAGGACTGCCCCGCCTGGGCCGTTGGAGACTGCCCATCGTGTGTAAACTGCCGGTCAGCAAGATATGGAAAATTGGACCACGGTGCCTTCGAGCTGGAGTGTCCAGTGCGTCGCCGCTGGGACGCTCTGGCGAGATCCAGCGTGGCATACTTGTGAAGTGATGTGTAAAGTGTTAATTTTAAGATAATCAGTGCAGTGTGTAAGTTAAGTTAATTGTGTGTTTCGTCCATTGCAAATCGTAAGTACCATTTAAATAACGTAAATAAGTAGAACTAAAAAGGAAAACGTGAGCAAAATATTAAATATAAATAATCCGATATTAAAATAATGGCCCTACTAATTAAAATCCACTAAATCCGTGTCTAAAGCATATTATTAAATATGATAATGAACACGGCGCTCACGTGCCTTTATAGTTCTAAAATAGTATTTTAAACAAACAGATAAATTACAGCAAAGTCTGGACTTTCACCAAAACCTTAGAATAGAAAATTCCACGATATGCTCGTCACTTCGTATATAAGCAAGATAGGCAAAAACTTTTCGCAAGCACATTCTATGTGTAAAATAACATCGTAAGACGATATAATACAGAAAATGAAAGAAATTCACCCTGTATATACATTTTGTGGATATGTATACAAGGTGTAAAAAATTGAAAATAGTTTTAAAAATAGTTTTTGTTTATCACTCTTCACACTGTACATAAAAGATATCATTTGCATGCTGTACATAAAAGTTTAAGTTTTTTCACACTATGTATAGACTAACTAAAGAAGCTATATATTTCAACATTTTGCTCTTTGCCATTTATCTCTTCCACTCACTCTCTGATATATTATATTTTGCCACACCACTATAACATAAATATAAAATAAAGTAGATAATTAGTATAAAGATTATGCATAGAATTAAGTTATATATATTACATTAAATTTAAATAATACAATTAAATAAGAATAGGGTAAAAATAAGTTTTGTGTTATCATGTGTATGCGCACGCATATCAATGTAAAAGATATATAGGTATGACTATTCTCATACTGAATAAATTAATAATAACCACACATAAACAAAGAGCGGATATCAAAACAGAGCGATATAATAGAAAATACTCGAAAAACTCTTAGCTATTTATGATGCCCTGGTACTTTGAGTCTCCGTTTTTTGCCAATAACTTCGACTATTATAGTCAATATAAATGTAAATAGGTCATGCATGTGCGTATGTGAATGTTTGTGCAGATGTGTGCACGTATGTGCACATATGTACATATACACATACATGTAGATGCAGGAAAATTAAGTGTATCTGCTTAAATAATTAAGTATATTTAAGTGTGAGTATATGCGTGTGTACACTAGTACACACATATGAGAGCACATATGTATATGACTGTATTAATTATCCTTATAAAAAATTCAATTTAAAATTATAAAAAATTATATTATAATATTATTTTATTAATGTAGGGTAAGAAAGTTTAATCTGTTTTTTCCTGTAATTGATTGATTTTCTATTTCTATAAAAATTATGTATGATATATATTGATACCGAATAATTTATATAGGAATGTATGTAAAAAATCTTTCTTCAACCAATTTTAAGGATCACAAACAAAACATAGCTATGAGTAAAACAATTGACTACTAAACTTAATAGTTAAAACTGGTTGAGGAAACTTTAATAAAACGACCAGCCTCAATTTAAATATAAGTTATTGATTGTGAAATAGAATAAGCCCTTGATAAAGTGTCTTACCTGTGAGTAGACGAAATAAAGCCTCGGTACTCAAACTAAAAAAAAAAAAAAAAAAAAAAAAAAAACCTAACCTAACCTAACCTAACCTAACCTAACCTAACCTAACCTAACCTAACCTAACCTAACCTAACCTAACCTAACCTAACCTAACCTAACCTAACCTAACCTAACCTAACCTAACCTAACCTAACCTAACCTAACCTAACCTAACCTAACCTAACCTAACCTAACCTAACCTAACCTAACCTAACCTAACCTAACCTAACCTAACCTAACCTAACCTAACCTAACCTAACCTAACCTAACCTAACCTAACCTAACCTAACCTAACCTAACCTAACCTAACCTAACCTAACCTAACCTAACCTAACCTAACCTAACCTAACCTAACCTAACCTAACCTAACCTAACCTAACCTAACCTAACCTAACCTAACCTAACCTAACCTAACCTAACCTAACCTAACCTAACCTAACCTAACCTAACCTAACCTAACCTAACCTAACCTAACCTAACCTAACCTAACCTAACCTAACCTAACCTAACCTAACCTAACCTAACCTAACCTAACCTAACCTAACCTAACCTAACCTAACCTAACCTAACCTAACCTAACCTAACCTAACCTAACCTAACCTAACCTAACCTAACCTAACCTAACCTAACCTAACCTAACCTAACCTAACCTAACCTAACCTAACCTAACCTAACCTAACCTAACCTAACCTAACCTAACCTAACCTAACCTAACCTAACCTAACCTAACCTAACCTAACCTAACCTAACCTAACCTAACCTAACCTAACCTAACCTAACCTAACCTAACCTAACCTAACCTAACCTAACCTAACCTAACCTAACCTAACCTAACCTAACCTAACCTAACCTAACCTAACCTAACCTAACCTAACCTAACCTAACCTAACCTAACCTAACCTAACCTAACCTAACCTAACCTAACCTAACCTAACCTAACCTAACCAGTGCCACTCCAACGCTCGAACGAGGCGGTCGCGTCTTATGCGCTCCTGGTATTTTAAAATCCTAAAAAACCCGGTAAAAATAGTAAACCTCAAGCAGTAACAGTGAAATTTGTGTCAAATCAACAGTGAAGTGTCTCCTAACTAAACCTTTATAAAGAACAGTTAAAATTGAACCCTACAGTTAATTACACCGTTTTTTCCCCGTTTTCTTTGTTCTTTCCTTTGTTTTCTGAAACAAAGAAAAAATAATTAAACATATGCCAACCGCCTACGGCCCGTTCTTCTGTGGCGGATAGGGGCCGAGAGAGGATCTGCCTCTCGGTCCCTTTCCGCCGTCTCTTTGGTCCGCATCACGTTTTCCGCAAATGCGGCCACGGCCTCCCAATTTGTCTCACTGTCAGCCATAGCTCTTACTATGGCTGACAGTGAGAGATCTCCTCCTATGACCGCGACCATCTCGGCGCGCGGCTCCGCCCACTCTGGGCACACGGCGCGGGTGTGCTGCGCCGTGTCCTCCGGCGCCCCACAATGGTGGCATTCCATTGTGGGTTCCCGACGTGCCACCCGACACAGATACCTCCCGAAGCAACCATGCCCGGAGAGGATCTGCGTCAGACGGAACGTCGGTGCGCCATGCCGCCGATCGACCCACTGCTGGAGGCTGGGGCGAAAGGCGGCCACCATTTCCCGGCTAGCAGCCGGGGACTCCAGTCTCTGTGCCCAGTCCAGGAGGAGATCCTCGCGGGCACCCTCTCTCCACCGCCTGATCTCCTCCGGGAGTGGCCACTTTCCTGCCATCTTGGCCTCTACGCTGCGCCAATACACCGTCGCCAACACCTCCGCCTCGAGGTTCCACGGCGGTGTACCGGCCAGCACGCACGCCGCCTCAAACGAGACGGTGTGGTACGCTCGGGCCGCCCTGACGGCCATGACCCGCTGCGGACGTCGCAGCAGGGTCAGGTTTTCAGCGTCTAGGGCGTCCGCCCATATTGGCGCTCCGTAGAGTGCCTTGGAGCGAACCACACCGGCATAAAGGCGGCGGCACCCCACACTCGGCCCTCCCAAATTCGGGAGGAGTCTCCCGAGCACTCCGGCAAAGGCTATGATCTTGGGCGCCAATTGCCGGAAGTGCTCCGCGAACCTCCATCTGCCGTCGAGGACGAGGCCTAAGTACCTCATCTTCGACTCGACGGCAATGGAGGTTCCGCCCACCACTATCTCCATCCCCCGCGGTGGAGATCTCCGAGGCCCGTGAAAGAAGAGGGCCTCGGACTTCTCCAGTGCCACCTCCAGCCCAAGGGTCCTGATCCTGTGGACCACATGGGCTACTCCAGCAGTGGCCAAGATGGCCGCCTCCCTGTGTGTGCGCCCACGGGCAGTTACCAAGGTGTCATCAGCGTAGCAGACTACGCTGACACCGTGTAAGTTCCGCCCGCGGAGCACGAAGTCGTACCCGATGTTCCACAGGAGCGGTCCCAGGACCGAGCCCTGTGGAACACCGCACGACATACGCCTTATTTTCCAATCACCGTCCCGGGCCGGGTACATAACGGCCCGGTCGGTGAAATAACTCGCCACGGAGTCCCTCAAATACCGGGGCACACCATGGTATCTGAGGGACTCCATCACGGTCTCCCAAGGGAGGGTGTTAAAGGCATTCTTAATGTCCAACGACACTGCCAACAACACCCTGCCTTCGGAGACCGCCTCTTCCGCTAACTTTCGCACCTTCGCTATGGCGTCCACCGTCGAGCGCCCTTGCCGGAAACCAAACTGCCCATCGCTCAGATTCGGTCCTACCTCCCTCATGTGCTGAGTGAGACGAGCAGCGAGCACACGCTCGAAAAGCTTGCTCGTCTCACTTAGCAGCACGATCGGACGGTAGGCCGACGAGGAGTCAGCAGGGCGCCCGCTCTTCCTCAGCAGGACCAACTTTCCGCTCTTCCAGCTCTGCGGAAAGTGGCCCCGCGCCAGGCAAGCCGAGAACACCGCTCTAATGTGCTCTTCCAGCTGCCCGGCTGCCAACACCAGCGCTCGTCCCGGCACGCCATCGGGTCCGGGGGCCGTGTTCTTCGCCCGAAGCCTCAACACGGCCAGCCCAAACTCTGCCTCAGACACCTCGGGCACCTCGTCGTCGGATTCCCCCACTCCTTGAGAGGCCATGGGTGGCGGGTGCCACGCCTCTCTGTGGGGGAAGAGCACTGAGACCACCCTCTCCAAGAGCTCTGGCTCCAAGATCGCCGTGAGAGGGGGAGTCCAGGGGCGGAGCTTGCCCGTCACTATTTTGTAGGGACGACCCCAAGGGTCGCGGTTGAGTGACTCCAACCACTCTTGCCACGCCGACTCCTTGGCATCCTTAATGGCCGCCTTAAGATTGGAACAGGCGGCCCTATAGTCGGCGTAGCGGTCCCTTTCAACCTCCTCGTCGCGCACCCTCCTCCGGCGGTAATGGGCGTAATTACGCCGCGCGACGACGCAAGCCCGCCTGAGATCCCTGAGCCCCGGACTCCACCAGTATATGCGCCGAGGTGGCACCGACGTCTTGACCCGGGGCATGGAGGCGTCACAGATGCGTGCAAGGGCTTCGCCCAGAGCATCCGCCGCGACGTCAACATCCCCCAGGTCCGAGACAGCCATCCATGCCTCAACGATGGCCGCCTCCTTCGCCAGCTCCCGGTCGATCCCCCTCAGCGACCACCGGGGTCCCTCTCTTGCCGGCGGGGCCGGAGCCTGCCCTACGGACGCAGAGACGCTATACCGAATGTATCTGTGGTCTGATAGCGTCTCTACGTCTACCTCCACCTTCCAGTCGAGAACACGGCGCGCCAGGGTAGGCGTTGCAAACGTGAGGTCAACTATTGACCCACCCTGTTGCCGCACGCACGTGTTCTCGATTCCTCTGTTTAAGATGTCGAGGTCCAAGGACGACGCCCACTCCTCCAACACCTCTCCTCTTACGTCGGTGGCCGGAGAGCCCCAAGCCGTTGATTTGGCGTTGAAGTCCCCGGCAACCAACACCGGACTGGGGTGTGCTGTTCCCACCAAAAACCCGACCTCTGCGAGCGTCTGCTCGAAACTGGCCAGGCTACGGTTCGGAGAACAGTACACCCCAATTACCGCCACGCCACAGCCACCACCCACAACGGCCAGCACGCATCCATGACCCTTCGCTACTTTTTCGAAGGGCAGGGAGCCACCGGCCGCTGGAGCGTATATGGCTACCGAGTCCTCCCGATCTCCCACCCAGTTTGTATGGGCGGGAATCATGTAGGGCTCGGTAACCACGGCTATTTGTATCAACCACTCTGCGAGGCTCTGGAGCAAGAGATCCTGTGCCCTGGCAGAGTGGTTGATATTCGCCTGAAGGCATCGGATGGCCATTTAATTAGTGTCCATCTGACCCTCCGCTCGCGCTGGGCGCGAAGATTGTTGCGAGGAGGGGGGGGGCTTTAACCCTACGCTGACCTTCTTGCTCCCGCCTTTCTTTCCCGGGGCTGAGCCTTTGCAGCCCCGGACCGGGTGGTCGGCTTTCCTGCCTGCTGCTTCACACGCTGGGCAGTGCGGCTCAGCTTCGCACTGGGCAGCCATATGCCCAGGCTTGCCGCACTTAAAGCAGACCGCGCTGCGGTCGACGCCAGTCGTGCACTTCGCCCCCATATGTCCCGCCTCTAGGCAGCGGTAACAATGCAGGGGCCTGGGCTCCAGTATCTTTGCAGACACCGAAACCCAGCCTACTAAGATCCGGCTGGCTGCAACCTTTTTGGCTGCAGCTATAGGGCACTTAATCCACACTGTGCCCTGCCGGCCGGGAGGCCTGACAACATTCCCGACCTTGACAGCCTCCACGGAGCAACCTCCAGACTCGGCGACGGCAGCCGCCACGTCCTCCTTTGTGGCGGAATCATCCAGCCCAGAGAGCCGCAATTCCACGCACTTCTCCGGGCGGGACACCTTTACCACAACCTAACCTAACCTAACCTAACCTAACCTAACCTAACCTAACCTAACCTAACCTAACCTAACCTAACCTAACCTAACCTAACCTAACCTAACCTAACCTAACCTAACCTAACCTAACCTAACCTAACCTAACCTAACCTAACCTAACCTAACCTAACCTAACCTAACCTAACCTAACCTAACCTAACCTAACCTAACCTAACCTAACCTAACCTAACCTAACCTAACCTAACCTAACCTAACCTAACCTAACCTAACCTAACCTAACCTAACCTAACCTAACCTAACCTAACCTAACCTAACCTAACCTAACCTAACCTAACCTAACCTAACCTAACCTAACCTAACCTAACCTAACCTAACCTAACCTAACCTAACCTAACCTAACCTAACCTAACCTAACCTAACCTAACCTAACCTAACCTAACCTAACCTAACCTAACCTAACCTAACCTAACCTAACCTAACCTAACCTAACCTAACCTAACCTAACCTAACCTAACCTAACCTAACCTAACCTAACCTAACCTAACCTAACCTAACCTAACCTAACCTAACCTAACCTAACCTAACCTAACCTAACCTAACCTAACCTAACCTAACCTAACCTAACCTAACCTAACCTAACCTAACCTAACCTAACCTAACCTAACCTAACCTAACCTAACCTAACCTAACCTAACCTAACCTAACCTAACCTAACCTAACCTAACCTAACCTAACCTAACCTAACCTAACCTAACCTAACCTAACCTAACCTAACCTAACCTAACCTAACCTAACCTAACCTAACCTAACCTAACCTAACCTAACCTAACCTAACCTAACCTAACCTAACCTAACCTAACCTAACCTAACCTAACCTAACCTAACCTAACCTAACCTAACCTAACCTAACCTAACCTAACCTAACCTAACCTAACCTAACCTAACCTAACCTAACCTAACCTAACCTAACCTAACCTAACCTAACCTAACCTAACCTAACCTAACCTAACCTAACCTAACCTAACCTAACCTAACCTAACCTAACCTAACCTAACCTAACCTAACCTAACCTAACCTAACCTAACCTAACCTAACCTAACCTAACCTAACCTAACCTAACCTAACCTAACCTAACCTAACCTAACCTAACCTAACCTAACCTAACCTAACCTAACCTAACCTAACCTAACCTAACCTAACCTAACCTAACCTAACCTAACCTAACCTAACCTAACCTAACCTAACCTAACCTAACCTAACCTAACCTAACCTAACCTAACCTAACCTAACCTAACCTAACCTAACCTAACCTAACCTAACCTAACCTAACCTAACCTAACCTAACCTAACCTAACCTAACCTAACCTAACCTAACCTAACCTAACCTAACCTAACCTAACCTAACCTAACCTAACCTAACCTAACCTAACCTAACCTAACCTAACCTAACCTAACCTAACCTAACCTAACCTAACCTAACCTAACCTAACCTAACCTAACCTAACCTAACCTAACCTAACCTAACCTAACCTAACCTAACCTAACCTAACCTAACCTAACCTAACCTAACCTAACCTAACCTAACCTAACCTAACCTAACCTAACCTAACCTAACCTAACCTAACCTAACCTAACCTAACCTAACCTAACCTAACCTAACCTAACCTAACCTAACCTAACCTAACCTAACCTAACCTAACCTAACCTAACCTAACCTAACCTAACCTAACCTAACCTAACCTAACCTAACCTAACCTAACCTAACCTAACCATAACAGCGCATGGGCACCCGCAACAACAAAACTGAGTATACAAAAACAGCTCAACTCAGTACAGAGACTCTTTGCACAAAAGCTGACAAGGGCATACCGGACTGTTTCCCTGAACTCCGCGCTGGTTCTCTCCGGTCTACTTCCGCTAGATCTTAGGATCCAAGAGGCCGCTGCCCTTTACGAGGCCAAGCGAGGAGTCACCCAGCACATACCAGGGGACAGGGACATAGAAAGGATGACAGCCTTCCACTTGCAGCCGCACCCAGCCAAGCATAGGACAGTAGAGTTCGACAACCTGATAGACGACCAAGACGTAGAGCGTAACAACACACAAGCAGTCCGAATCTTTACCGATGGCAGTAAAATTGAGGGCAAAGTCGGAGCGGCGTTATCCGTTTGGAACAGTAGAGCCGAGACCAAAACCCTCAAGATAAAACTGTCATCATACTGCACTGTCTATCAGGCCGAGCTCTACGCAATCTATAGAGCAACTCGCGAGATTCTCAGGCGGCATGAAACAAGCTTCGGAATCTATAGTGACTCACGAGCAGCCCTAGAGACGATTAAAAACCTCAGCTCCACCCATCCCTTAGCAGTAGAAACGAGAAGAAATCTTGAAATGATTTTGCTCCAAAATAAGGAGATTTCATTATTTTGGATAAAAGCACATGCAGGGATGGAAGGAAATGAGAGAGCGGATGTCCTGGCCAAGGAGGCAGCCCTAAAGACCAAGAAAAAGCCGGACTATGATGCATGCCCGATCTCGCACATCAAAAGTCAGATTCGCAAAGACTCTCTAGAAAAATGGAACATGCGCTATAAAACAGGCCCACAGGCAGCCACCACTAAAATATTTTTCCCGGACGCCTTAAAAGCTTATAAACTGATTAGGAAAATAACACCTACCTACACAAAAACACAGTTCATGACAGGGCATGGTGGGTTTTCCGAGTACTTGAAAAGATTCAAGTGCAAAGAAAATCCATCATGCATCTGTGAACCTGGGAGAAGTGAATCGGCTGAACACGTGATCTTTGAATGTCCCGTTTTCGGTTATGAGAGGTACGAGGCTGAATTTCAAATAAACTGCCATATAAGCGCAACAAACGCACATTGTCTGTTAACTAATAATGAAACAAGAGAAAAATTTCTAGATTTTTGTACGAATATAACTAACAAAGTAATAAAGAGAAACAAAGCGATAGATAATCTATGATACATACATATTAAAGAATATATATGTTATACATAAAATATAAGTAGCATAAAAATTTAAAATAGATAAAAACTATGTACACAAATATTTGAAAGATTTTATGTAATTAATTAGTCATAAGATGATTGCTGGAGAAACTTTATTATTGAAATAAAACATGTAACTAACCATAAGCATAATACCCCTAGTGAGAAACCCCTACGATTTGAACGTATTGTAACGTCTAGTAGAATAAGTACGTATAGTAAATATATTTAAAATAGACATAAATCTAAGATAGAACGTAAATAATAAGTTATGTAAATAAGTTTAGATAAAGAAATAAAAAGTACTCTGGTTCCGCCAGAGGCTCCTCACTGTAACACTACCAATAAAAAAAAAAAAAAAAAAAAAACCTAACCTAACCTAACCTAACCTAACCTAACCTAACCTAACCTAACCTAACCTAACCTAACCTAACCTAACCTAACCTAACCTAACCTAACCTAACCTAACCTAACCTAACCTAACCTAACCTAACCTAACCTAACCTAACCTAACCTAACCTAACCTAACCTAACCTAACCTAACCTAACCTAACCTAACCTAACCTAACCTAACCATACACTTTTATTCTGGATCAAAGCACACGCTGGGCACGACGGGAACGAACGAGCGGATGAATTGGCTAAGGATGCGGCACTAAAGCTAAAAAAGAAACCGGACCTCGAATACTGTCCGGCATCATTTCTGAAACGACATATCCGTCAGGAGTCACTTCAGAAATGGAACCGAAGGTATCAAGAGGGAACAACAGCGTCAGGGACAAAACTCTTCTTCCCGGATGCGATTCTAGCCTATAGGACTATTAGAAAAATCCCCATACACCACACACTGACCCAAATCATGACAGGGCATGGTGGGTTCGCCGCATACTTGCACAGATTCAAGTGTGCGGGGAACCCAGGATGCACCTGCGATCCGCAGATACCGGAAACGGTGCCCCACATTTTGTTTGAATGCCCGGTGTTCGGTAAGGAGAGATACGAGGTTGAAATAGAAATAGATTGTAAATTAGATGTAGAAAATGTGAAAAATGTAATTGTAAACCAGTGTATTCGAGATAAGTTTTTAGAATTTTGTATTAAAGTAGCAAGTAAAGTAATAAATAAAAATAAATAGTACCAAACATATGACTTCAATATATTTATGAATATAATGTTATAGTCATATAATAAAAAATATTAGTATAAGGAAAATTGTAAACACAGTTACGTACAAATAGTATAAAACTAAAACATAAGAACACATGTTAAATAAAACATTTTATCATTAATTAGGCTTAAGAAGAATATTTTTATGTAGAAATAAGATTGTAAGAAATTAACTGATAGGAAAACAAAATTATTTATATTTCTTCTAAGAAAAACAAATAAAGAAAACCAGTGTACAACCCTTATTTTCCCGTAACAAAAGCTCTGTTTAATTCAGAGATAAGTTAGGCAGGTTAGCCGACGGCCCCTTAAAAGGCACAGGTAGGCGCCAATAAAAAAAAAAAAAAAAAAAAAAAAAAAAAAAAAAAAAAAACCTAACCTAACCTAACCTAACCTAACCTAACCTAACCTAACCTAACCTAACCTAACCTAACCTAACCTAACCTAACCTAACCTAACCTAACCTAACCTAACCTAACCTAACCTAACCTAACCTAACCTAACCTAACCTAACCTAACCTAACCTAACCTAACCTAACCTAACCTAACCTAACCTAACCTAACCTAACCTAACCTAACCTAACCTAACCTAACCTAACCTAACCTAACCTAACCTAACCTAACCTAACCTAACCTAACCTAACCTAACCTAACCTAACCTAACCTAACCTAACCTAACCTAACCTAACCTAACCTAACCTAACCTAACCTAACCTAACCTAACCTAACCTAACCTAACCTAACCTAACCTAACCTAACCTAACCTAACCTAACCTAACCTAACCTAACCTAACCTAACCTAACCTAACCTAACCTAACCTAACCTAACCTAACCTAACCTAACCTAACCTAACCTAACCTAACCTAACCTAACCTAACCTAACCTAACCTAACCTAACCTAACCTAACCTAACCTAACCTAACCTAACCTAACCTAACCTAACCTAACCTAACCTAACCTAACCTAACCTAACCTAACCTAACCTAACCTAACCTAACCTAACCTAACCTAACCTAACCTAACCTAACCTAACCTAACCTAACCTAACCTAACCTAACCTAACCTAACCTAACCTAACCTAACCTAACCTAACCTAACCTAACCTAACCTAACCTAACCTAACCTAACCTAACCTAACCTAACCTAACCTAACCTAACCTAACCTAACCTAACCTAACCTAACCTAACCTAACCTAACCTAACCATTCGCGCTCCAAACGCACTCGAAAGCGCCACGAATATAAGTCCTTCCGCGCCAAAAAATTCCTTAAAATTAGAAATCTTGTGAAATAAGTGAAGTGTGATACATCAAAACACGCGGGCAGTGAAGGCGCACACGGTCGTTAAAACCGTGTTGCTCTTAGTGATTTTTCCAGAAAGTTATTCACGAAAAACACATTTTTTGTGAAATTCTCAAACTTTGAAGTCGGATTACGTCAATTCTGCAGCGACGACCTACTCTTTTTATTTTATCATCTGGAGCGCCTCCTGGAGGCCTACACCAAACCACCTTTCGGATCGCTCTCCGCAGCACGCTCGCGGAGAAAACACCAAAAAAACAAGTACCACGTGGCCACGAGGTGCAAGATCCAGAAGTCCCAGCATCGGTCTTCTAGTGGATCCACGTTGGCGCCAGCACCAGGACTCCGGAGGCACCTTAAATTTTTAAGATAAGTTAATTTTTGACAAAGATATTGAACTTTTAAATTTTTCCATTTTTTAAACAATTATAACTTCAAAAGTAAATCTTTTACACACCAATTAAAAATCCATTTTGTATAGCCCTTCTGGCCATCTACCTTCATTTTAAATTTCAAGCTCGCGCGCTGTCAACTGACTGAGATATAATTTTTTGAAATTTCAAGGCCACACGTGGTATCAATTTTTGGACCTTTACCTAAAAACCTAGTATAAGAATAGACGTAGCACTAAATTTAAGACTCTTTAGTTTTTTCCCGAAGAAAATCCGACGAAAATTCAAATTTTTATAGAATTTTCCATATTAAAAATATAGTTTTTTAAGATTTATTATTTAACTGTACATTTATTAAATAATCTAGACTTGCTATTATATTGCAATTGCAAAGACACGTGCGACAAGCCCAAACACAGGGTAGATCGATTAAAAATTGACGAAGTTATAAAGGTTTTAGTGAAAGTCGGCCATTTTGGCAGCCATTTTGAAAATTTTATTTCCTTGATAACTTAGCCATTAATAATTGTACAGAACTGGGATTTTCTCTGTTGGTTATAGCACTTTATTAACTAACGTATTTTTCTGAAAAATTGCCCTGAAAATTTCAGGAAAAAATTTTCTATTTTGACACTAGAAAAATATAGCCGTGACAGAGATATTCCCAGTACCCCAAAACCCCAGCTCTGTGCGACAAAAACTGAGCCGACAGCGATTGTTTTAAGTTTTGGCGGCCATTTTGGTCGCCATCTTTAAAATTTTAAAACGACTATAACTTGGCCAAAAATTGGCGCACAAAGCTGGGATTTTCTTTGTTGTGACAGGCGCTTTTCTCTCCATCATATTATTAGGATATTGACTCTAGATAGAGCCACATTTTTCTGACCTAAACTGAGCCGGCGAAAGTGTCGAGCACAGTCAGCAAATACTTGTATTTTAAATCCCAGTTAAATTGGACGACGGATGGCTGAGATAACGCGTTTTTAATATTTGGCGGCCATTTTAATCCGCCATCTTGGAAACTCTCAAACAGTCATAACTCAGCAGCCAATCGTCCTATCTAGAAGCGGTTTTTTGTATTTAACAGGGCATTCATAGGACTTTAATTTCGTGGAGAGTTGGACTCTACGTAGAGTACTTTTTGTTTTGAAAACCTGTACCGACATTTGACGAAATTTTTACTTATTGTAAACTTAAAAATAGCAATACTAACACCAGAATACCTATGTTGAGTACCGACTCTACATAGAGCAAAAAATTTATTTTCTTTTTATTTATTTACACTTACCTGTGCTCCAATTTGACATCTACTGCCCTGTTGAACCAAGCCTGAAACAGAAAACACATTTATTAGGTAGTAATTATAATATACAAATTATTTACAACTTTTACAAACTTATTGAACGTAGTATCTTGAAAAGATACAACATTTAGCCTAAATTGACTTCTCGGAATAAAGGAGTGAAATACAAATCAGCCCGACTCTACCAATATAGAGCCAACGCTCTATATACTAGAACAACTTACCTGGGTACTTACCATCTGCTTGTTCGAAACTCCATCCCGTACACACGAAGCACCTGAAACAGAGAACACAACATTAATAAATAAAGTTATATATAGAAACTTATTTAAAACTTATACAAACCTTACTCAATTGACGAACCCTACCTGATAACAAAATGCCACTGACACACTCACCAACTTCCAACCAAGCGGCCGCATCCAAACTGAGTAAGTCATCCACGCAAGCCCATCAATCACAGTTGGAGATGGAGCCAGCCCAACCTTCAAAAGTTGGACTAAGCATTGGAAACGTGGAGGCCGGAAAAATAGAAAGGACAAATACGAAGTTGTCAAAAACACCTACCAAAAATGAAGACTCCCGAAACCCCTCCACAAGATTAAAACAAAAACCCCCCGCAACTCTAGTCCAAGAAAACAAATCACAAAAAACCACAGCAGAAACGAAGAATTCACAAACAACAACCAAAAAGACCAAAGTGAACCAGCCGCCGAAAATTGAGAAACAACCAAATAAGACAGCGGAAGCGAAAGCCTGGTTGGACATAGCAATGGAAAGCCTTGACAATTCAGGCAACATAAAAGGTGAATATAAAACCAACCTCACAGAAGTAGTGAAACAGCTGTTCAAGATCGTCAAGGAGCTAGAGGAACAGAGAACCCTTGACTTAAACAAGACAAGAAGCACTGAGGGTGAAAGGAGGGAAATTGACAGCGACAAAGGAGGGGAAACCAACGATTTCAAAAACCAAATTAAGGAGCACAGCAAGTTACTAAAAGAAAATAATGAGAAGATGGAAAGTCTCAAGGAAGCAATAGATAAACAGAAAGAGCTCCTGGAAAAAGCCACTTACGCGAGCATAACGGCTGGACCACCAGCAAGGCAGCCTCTTGAACAGGTCACTATGCACTCCGTAGTGGTTTCTTCCAGGAACGAAGCTGAGACAGGGGACGACGTATTTAATAGAATAAGAAAAGTAGTGGATGCTAGGAACGGGGAAATAAAAGTGGATACAGTAAGGAAAGCAAAAGACCAGAAAATAATAGTGGGATGTAGAACTGAAGCGGAAAGGCAAAAACTGAAAGATAAACTGAAAACAGCACAAGACCATCTTTTTGTCGAGGACATAACAAACAAAGACCCTCTTTTGATCCTCAGGGACGTTTTCCAATACAACACGGATGAACAAATTTTGAAGGCCCTGAGGAATCAAAATGGAAACATATTTAGAGACCTCGACAAATCAGATTGCAGAGCCGAAATCCGTTATAGGAAAAAGACGAGGAACCCGCACGCAAGCCACGTGGTCATAAGAGTGTCTCCAAAAGTCTGGAGGCGAATGATTGAGGCAGGAGAAGCTCACATTGACCTCCAAAGGGTCAAAGTAGCGGACCAGTCTCCATTAGTACAGTGCTCTCTCTGCCTTGGCTACGGACATGGTAGACGCTTCTGTAAAGAAGCAAAACCAAAATGTAGCCATTGTGGAGAGGAGCACATGAGAACTGACTGTGCTGGGTGGATGACGGGATCAACACCATCCTGCTGCAACTGTGTACATGCAAAACTCCCAACAGTCGAACATAATGCGTTTAGCCAAGAATGTTCCATTAGACGCAAGTGGGACGCACTCGCCAGAACAAGCATAGCGTATTGCTAAAGTTGTCTCAGTGGAAACCCAAGGCAGGAAAACATCGTTCCCCATAATCCAAGCCAACCTACAAAGGAAACAACTGGCGACCCATGAGCTTATGATCCAGGCTAACGAAAGGAATACTACTCTCGCACTGCTCCAAGAGCCATATGTGGGTGGGACCAGGACAATGAAGGGATACAGAGGTACCAGAACCTTCCAGAGCATTAATAACGGAGACGGAAATGTCAAAGCGGCAATTGTTGTCTTTGACAATAACCTAGACGTCCAATTATGTCCACTACTCACCACGAATAACATCGTCGTGGTGAAAATCCGAACCAAAGCCTGGGAGGTTACTGCTGTATCCCTTTACTTTGAGCCGGACCAACCATTGGAGCGATACTTGGAGCACCTTAAGAAGATAGCAGAAGAAACTGGATCTAGCAGAGTCATTATGGGCGGCGATGTTAACGCGAAGAACACCTGGTGGGGAAGCGACCACATTGACCAGAGAGGGGAGGACATAGCTGGAACACTCGACGAAATCGGCATGCAGGTACTCAACGAAGGAGACACCCCGACGTTCGATACCATAAGAGGGAACCAAAGGTACACTAGCCACATCGACGTCACAGCGTGCACATTCGATCTACTAGACCTGGTGGAAGACTGGAAGGTAGAGGATGATATCGTAAGCTCGGACCACAACAGCATCACATTTAAAATTAGACTTCAAAAAGCAAAGGGCATCAGCGTCCAAAGAACAACACGAATCTATAACACAAAAAAAGTTAATTGGTTGAAATTTCATGAGAAACTGGATCAATTAAAAATAGTCAATAAAATAAATAAAGCTGAAATAGAAAACACAATAGACAAACAAGCATTAGAGCAAAAAATAAAGCATTACACAGAAATAATAACAAAAACATGTACAGAAATTATACCTAAAAAGAAATTAAATGAAAAACTTACCAAGCCGTGGTGGTCCGATGAACTCGCCGCGATGAAGGGAGAAGTCAACACCAGGAGACGTAGAATCAAATGCGCTGCACCAGCTCGGAGAGAAAAGGTCGTCACGGAGTACCTGCAAGCAAAGGAAAGATATGAGTGTAAAGCTAAGGAAGCCCAGGTCAAAAGTTGGAAAGAATTCTGTCAGAAACAAGATAAGGAAGGTGTATGGGAAGGTGTCTACAGAGTGATAAATAGAACAGCAAGGAGACAGGAGGATTTGCCCCTAGCAAAATGTGGGGTGGTCATGAACCCAAAGGAGTCAGCAAAACTATTGGCTGAAACATTTTATCCTGAGGACCTAGAAGAGCAAGACAACGCTGACCACCGCCTAACTAGACAGATAGCCGAACAAGTAAATGAGCGGGTTCATGATGAGGAACATGACCCACCATTTACTCTGGATGAACTGACTGCTGCGATGGAAAGCTTTAACCCTAAAAAGGCCCCAGGAGCAGACGGCCTCACTGCAGACATCTGCAGCCAAATAATAAAACGTGACCCAGAAACATTCCTAGCACTGGCAAACAGGTGCCTGGCTCTCTCACACTTTCCCACCATCTGGAAAGAAGCTACCGTAGTAGTACTGAGAAAGCCGGGCAAAGAGGACTATACGAATCCAAAATCGTATAGACCTATAGGCCTGTTGCCGGTGCTGGGAAAAGTACTGGAAAAGTTGGTGGTAGGACGCATCAAATGGCACATAGTCCCCAAACTGAGCCCCCACCAATACGGTTTTATGCCGAAAAAAAGCACCGAAGACTCCCTCTATGACCTTATGCAATACATCCGTGGAAAATTAGCAGAGAAAAAACTAATAACCATGGTATCACTGGACATAGAGGGAGCCTTCGATGGAGCGTGGTGGCCTGCTATCAGGGTTAGACTAGCGGAAGAAAAATGCCCGATTAACATCCGGAAGATCATAGATAGCTACCTAAAAGATCGAATGGTGAAGGTGCGCTATGGTGGCGCGGAATATCCAAAAACCACCAGCAGAGGATGTGTTCAAGGTTCAATAGGCGGACCAATTCTCTGGAATCTTTTGTTGGACCCATTGTTAAAAGGATTGAGGGAGAGAGGAGATTATTGTCAAGCATTCGCGGATGACGTAGTGCTCGTCTTCGATGCGGACACGGCACTCGAGCTGTCCATTCAGGCCAACGCCGCCCTCGCCTACGTTCAGGAGTGGGGTATCAAAAATAAGCTAAAATTTGCGACGCACAAAACGAATGCTATGACCATTACGCGCAAACTTAAGCATGATACACCACACCTGAGCATGGGAGGGGTCGGCGTCGACATGAAGGAAGAAATAAAAATCCTGGGGCTCACAATAGACAGAAAGCTAACCTTTAATGCTCACACTGCAAATGTTTGCAGGAGAGCATTAAACATATACAAGCAATTGTCAAGAGCCGCCAGGATCAGCTGGGGCTTGCATCCGGAAGTAATCCGTATCATTTATACCGCAACTGTGGAACCAGTAATAACATATGCGGCCAGCGTCTGGGCACCAGCAACTAAAAAACTTGGTGTGCAAAAACAGCTAAACACGGTTCAGCGAGGATTTGCCCAGAAGATGACGAGAGCGTACCGAACCGTCTCTCTCAACTCAGCACTGGTGCTGGCCGGGATCCTCCCACTCGACCTCCGAGTTCAAGAGGCAGCTGCCCTATATGAGGCTAGGCGAGGGATTCCACGACCGGCACTAGGAGACAGAGAGGTGGAACGGCTAACACCTTACGCCCAAACAAAGCATCCAGCAGAGCAAATAAGCCTGAGGTTCGAAAGCCTGGTAGACCAGGAACAAGTAGATCTCCACAATAACCAGGACATACGTATTTATACTGACGGCAGCAAGCTTGAGGGTGAGGTTGGAGCAGCTCTGTCCATTTGGAACAGAGAGGCTGAAATCAAAGTCCTGAAGCTCAAGCTGTCGTCATATTGTACCGTCTACCAGGCTGAGCTTCTAGCCATCTGGAAAGCTACAGAGCAAATCTTGAAGCGCCCCGAAAAGAGCTACGGCATTTACAGCGACTCTCGTTCAGCACTGGAAACAGTGGTTAACAGAAATTCCCTTCACCCACTAGCAATGGAGGCTCGCGAAAATCTACGCATGAGCAGACTCCAGAATAGGGACATCTCCCTATTCTGGATCAAAGCCCATGCAGGACTGGAGGGAAATGAACGCGCTGACGAGCTAGCCAAGAAAGCCGCGCTTAACAGAAAGAAGCGACCCGATTACGACTTGTGTCCGGTTTCATTCGTCAAGCGACAGATCCGATTGGAATCGCTGGACGAATGGAACCGGAGATATAAGTCAGGAGAAACAGCTGGAACAACCAAGATGTTTTTCCCGGACGCAATACAGGCATACAGGGTGGTACGTAATTTCGAGCCAACATACTACATGACACAGGTAATGACGGGGCACGGTGGGTTTTCGGAATACTTGCACCGGTTCAAGTGTAAAGAAAGCCCATCGTGCATATGTGAACCTAACGCGGTAGAATCAATAATCCATGTCCTATTTGAATGCCCTGTTTTTTCACTAAAAAGGCAAGACACCGAAATTTCACTTGACTGTAAATTAGAAATAGAGAACCTTAACTACATAATAAGTAATAAAGACAAGCGAGAATTATTTGTTATCTTTTGTACAGACATTGTAAAACAAGTAGTAAATAGAAATAGATAGATAAGAAATGGTGTACTGTATATTTAAATATATATATTTACAGCATTGATAAAATTAAGATTCTATTATTAAGATTATATGTACCTTACAAATAAGACTAGCTATAAAACAAAAATTGTACTACCTTCTTGTAAAATAAATATAAACCAAACTTCTAATTACTATAATAATAATAAGATAAATATAAGATAAAGCACATTGTAACTAATATATCTCCACCCGATTTATCTTAACTAAGCCATAGAAATAAGAATTAGCATAAGTAATAAAGCACTGTAGATAAAGTCTCTATCTATGATAGAGGTCCCTCATGTTCCCTGTCCCGTATCCCTTAGACATAAAGAAATTAGATATAAATAGCTTTTGAACAATAAAAAATTAGAATGCACATGCAGTAGCCGGCGATTGCCATCTGAGTGGCGGTAGGGCAAAAAAAAAAAAAAAAAAAAAAAAAAAAACCTAACCTAACCTAACCTAACCTAACCTAACCTAACCTAACCTAACCTAACCTAACCTAACCTAACCTAACCTAACCTAACCTAACCTAACCTAACCTAACCTAACCTAACCTAACCTAACCTAACCTAACCTAACCTAACCTAACCTAACCTAACCTAACCTAACCTAACCTAACCTAACCTAACCTAACCTAACCTAACCTAACCTAACCTAACCTAACCTAACCTAACCTAACCTAACCTAACCTAACCTAACCTAACCTAACCTAACCTAACCTAACCTAACCTAACCTAACCTAACCTAACCTAACCTAACCTAACCTAACCTAACCTAACCTAACCTAACCTAACCTAACCTAACCTAACCTAACCTAACCTAACCTAACCTAACCTAACCTAACCTAACCTAACCTAACCTAACCTAACCTAACCTAACCTAACCTAACCTAACCTAACCTAACCTAACCTAACCTAACCTAACCTAACCTAACCTAACCTAACCTAACCTAACCTAACCTAACCTAACCTAACCTAACCTAACCTAACCTAACCTAACCTAACCTAACCTAACCTAACCTAACCTAACCTAACCTAACCTAACCTAACCTAACCTAACCTAACCTAACCTAACCTAACCTAACCTAACCTAACCTAACCTAACCTAACCTAACCTAACCTAACCTAACCTAACCTAACCTAACCTAACCTAACCTAACCTAACCTAACCTAACCTAACCTAACCTAACCTAACCTAACCTAACCTAACCTAACCTAACCTAACCTAACCTAACCTAACCTAACCTAACCTAACCTAACCTAACCTAACCTAACCTAACCTAACCTAACCTAACCTAACCTAACCTAACCTAACCTAACCTAACCTAACCTAACCTAACCTAACCTAACCTAACCTAACCTAACCTAACCTAACCTAACCTAACCTAACCTAACCTAACCTAACCTAACCTAACCTAACCTAACCTAACCTAACCTAACCTAACCTAACCTAACCTAACCTAACCTAACCTAACCTAACCTAACCTAACCTAACCTAACCTAACCTAACCTAACCTAACCTAACCTAACCTAACCTAACCTAACCTAACCTAACCTAACCTAACCTAACCTAACCTAACCTAACCTAACCTAACCTAACCTAACCTAACCTAACCTAACCTAACCTAACCTAACCTAACCTAACCTAACCTAACCTAACCTAACCTAACCTAACCTAACCTAACCTAACCTAACCTAACCTAACCTAACCTAACCTAACCTAACCTAACCTAACCTAACCTAACCTAACCTAACCTAACCTAACCTAACCTAACCTAACCTAACCTAACCTAACCTAACCTAACCTAACCTAACCTAACCTAACCTAACCACTCTCAGCAGCAGCTCGCGTCCCCTGTGTCGGACCCATCACCATCACTCCAGAAAGAAGGGAGCGAAACCGGGCAACCGGAAGTCGAAAATGCCTCCCCGGCACCTTCGTCGATCCTCGATGTTGAAAGCCTGGATACACTGGAGATGGTGGATAAGCTGCTGGAAGAGGTCGATATCTTGCGCCCCGATACCCCGAATACTATCACTGATGATCCTGAGTCGTCAATTGTATCCTCAATACTAGAGAACGCGGAAAGACGTATCAGCGTTCTTTATACCACGCCAAAAAGGAACACTAGAGTGGAAACCGACTCAGCATCCAAACAGGCCAACGACCACCTCTTAAAGGGAAAGGCAGCACTCGAAACAGCAGGGAACATGAAAAAAGAGTGCAAGATTGTAGCCCTGGAGTGTCTGCACTTTCTTTACGAGACGGTATTGTCGTTGTCTGAGTCGAGGTCGAGGCACAAAAACAACCTCGAAAAAGAGCGTACGCGACACGCGATGGAATTGATCCGCGTCGAAAGGGCCCACACAAAAGAGCTTAAAAAGGTGTTGGAGCAATTTGGCTCTGAACTTGGCCTTGCCCGAACAGACATCTCTGGGACCCTGGAGGAGGCAAAGGCGATCCGGCTTTGGCTGAATTACGAGACGGCCTTACCATTCCAGGGAATCGGAGAGATTGGGCAGGCCGTCAAGGAGCTAAATAAGAGTGTCCGCCATGAGAGCGTGGGTGCTGGGGGGAGTAGCCACGTCGACGCCTCAAGATGGGACTCGGTCACCACCGAAATGACCAAACTGGTGACAAATACGGGAAACTTGTCATCCCAATTAGACACGCTCCGAAGAACAGTTGACAGCCTCCTTGAAAAGGCCTCCAAGCAGCAGGAACCGCACGTCCAAGAACAACACAGTCCGGTGCTATCCATAGACAAGAGCGATATTTGCCTGGCAGTAAGGCAGGCAATGGCTGACTCTGTGGATAGATACCAGGAACTTGGACAGATTGCGGAACTTTGTGGCGATACTCAGGCGGTGGTCCAGTCGATTTCCAAAGAGATCGGGGAGATTAGACTGTCTTCGGGGTCTGGTGAGGAGACGGCAGCGTTGTCCTCTAAGATCGATGACTTAAAACGCGGTCTCTCCGAGCTTAAGGAAACAGCGCTGGAAACCACAGGCCCCATTAGGACGGCAGTAGAGAGTTTAAGGAGCGCAGTCGCATCCCAGGACTCAGGGCTCATCATTAAACACCTAGATGACGCCTTGAACAGGCAAACAGAGACGATTGAGAGGGTCACATATGCGGGCGTGGTGGCTGGTCAACCCAGGCGGCACACTCCTGATCAAACCACTTTACACTCCGTAGTGGTCACTTCTAAAGTGGAGACCGAGACATCAGAGCAGGTTCTAGATAAGATAAGAAAGGCTGTTAATGCGAGGGAAGGAGGAGTCAAAGTCGATAAAATAAGAAAAGCAAAGGACAGGAAGGTAATAGTGGGGTGCAGAACAGAAGAGGAGAGGCATAATATCAAAGAAAGACTGAAAAAAGCTGGAGATAGTCTAAATGTTGAGGATATAAAAAAAAAAGACCCTCTTTTGGTTCTGAAGGATGTCTTGAACTACAACACAGACGAAGACGTCCTGACCTCCATTAGAAACCAAAACGGAAACCTATTCCGAGGCCTCGACAAAAAGGACGACAGCATAGAGATCAGATACAGGAAGAGAACACGAAACCCCCACATAGACCACATCATTGTACGACTTTCCCCAAAGCTTTGGAACCGCATGCTGGACGCTGGAGAGTTACACATAGACTTACAGAGAATAAGAGTGGCTGACCAGTCACCACTCGTTCAGTGTTCCTTGTGTCTCGGATATGGGCACAGCAGGCGGTTTTGCAAGGAATCTACTGAGAAGTGCAGCCACTGCGGAGGACCACACATAAAATCTAAGTGTGCACAATGGCTCGAGGGTTCAACGCCAACATGCTGTAACTGTTTGCAAGCAAAACTAAGTGCTGTAGGCCACAATGCGTTTAGCCAGGAGTGTACAATAAGAAGAAAGTGGGACTCGCTTGCAAGGGCAAACATTGCCTATTGCTAAGGATGTCACGGGCACCCAAACAAGACAACAACAACTTTTGGTAATGCAGGCGAACCTCCAAAAGAAACAACTAGCGACCAACGAGCTGATGCTTCAGGCCAGCGAAAGAAAAACAGCTTTTGCAATGCTCCAGGAGCCATATGTGGGTGGGGCAAAGTGTTTGAAGCAGTATCGTGGTGCAAGAGTTTTCCAGAACACCAATCCCGGTGACGGAATAGTAAAAGCCGCAATAGTGGTGTATGATGACGATATTGATGTGGTGCAATGTCCGCATCTCACCACTAATAACATTGTCGTGGTAAAGATCCGTACAGCCGCCTGGGAAACTTTTGTAGCTTCATTCTACTTTGAGCCAGACCAGCCCATAGAGCCATACCTGGAGCACATTAAGAAGGTCGGCCAAGAAATTGGATCAAAAAAGCTCATACTTGGAGGTGACGCGAACGCAAAGAACCTTTGGTGGGGCAGCAACAAAGTGGACCACAGAGGTGAGGACTTCGCTGGAACATTGGAGGAGATTGGCTTACAGGTGCTAAACGAGGGGAACACCCCAACATTTGACACCGTAAGGGGAAACCGGACCTTCACCAGCCACGTAGACGTCACGGCGTGCACTGTTGACCTCCTAGACTTTGTGGAAGGGTGGATTGTGGAGGAGGACCTGACGAGCTCGGACCACAATGGTATAACTTTTAAACTGAACCTGCAAAGATCAAAAGGAACTGCAATAAAAAGGACAACACGGTTATATAACACAAAAAAAGCAAATTGGAATCTTTTCCATGACAAAATGGCACAACTCAATCTAGAAAGTAATATAAACAAGGAAGAAATTGATAAAATAAGCAACGCAGCTAAACTGGAACAAACCATAATTAAATTAACAGAAAATATAACATACACATGCAGAGATACCATAACAAAAAAGAAAACAAAAGAAAAACTTACCTTACCATGGTGGTCCGACGAGCTCGCGGCCCTCAAAAAGGAATTCACCACCAAGAAACGGAGAGTCAGATGTGCAGCGCCAGTCCGGAGGCAGATGGTCGTGGAGGAGTACCTGGAAGCAAAGAGTAGGTATGAAAATGCAGCCAAAGATGCTCAGACTGCTAGTTGGAAGGAGTTTTGCGGAAAACAGGATAGGGAGGGGGTCTGGGAGGGTATATACAGGGTTATAGGAAGGACAAAAACAAGACAAGAAGATACTCTGTTAGCTAGGGAAGGGATCGTGACTGACCCTAAAGGATCGGCGAAACTTCTTGCAGATACCTTTTACCCTGAAGACTCAGAGGCCACAGACAACGCAGGCCACCGGGATACCAGGGAAGCTGCAAACCGGGTAAACGATCGGAGACAAAACGAGCAAAACGACCCACCGTTTACACTAGAGGAGCTGCGTGCCTCGGTGGATAGCTTCAATCCCAAAAAGGCCCCGGGATCGGACGGCTTCACAGCCGATATATGTGCCCACATGATTAAGCAGGACCCCGAGACTTTCCTAGCACTCACCAACAAATGCCTGGCTCTCTCATACTTCCCAATCACCTGGAAGGAGGCCACTGTTGTGGCACTGAGGAAGCCAGGTAAAGATGATTACACGCAAGCAAAATCTTATAGGCCGATTGGTCTGTTGCCGGTGCTAGGAAAGATTCTCGAAAAAATGGTAGTTAGACGCATTCAGTGGCATGTCGTTCCCACACTTAGTCCTCGCCAGTACGGATTCATGCCGAAAAAGAGCACGGAAGACGCCCTCTATGACCTGATGAAACACATACGCGGTAAGCTTAAGGAGAAAAAGCTCGTTACCATGATTTCACTGGACATAGAGGGTGCCTTTGACGGTGCGTGGTGGCCGGCGATCCGAACAAGACTGGCGGAGACTGGGTGTCCTGTGAATATCCGGCGGATCCTCGACAGTTACCTTAAAGACAGAACGGTCAGATTAAGGTACGCCGGTGAGGAGCACATAAAAGCCACCAACAAAGGATGCGTCCAGGGCTCCATTGGGGGTCCTATCTTGTGGAACATACTCTTGGATTCGCTCCTAAGGGGACTAACTGACCGCGGAGACTTTTGCCAAGCTTTTGCAGATGATGTGGTGCTGGTTTTTGATGCTCACACAGGTCTGGAGGTGTCACAGCAGGCAAATGCAGCACTCGCCTATGTTCGGGATTGGGGCGTTAAAAATAAACTTACATTTGCACCGCAAAAAACCAACGCGATGGTAATAACGAAGAAATTGAAATACGACAACCCAATCCTGAACATGGGGGGGGTTAACATTGAGCTGAAGGATGAAATAAAGATCCTGGGGCTCACAATAGACAACAAGCTAACGTTCAATGCCCACACCGCTAACGTGTGCAGGAAGGCATTGAACATCTACAAGCAGTTGTCTAGGGCCGCCAGGATCAGTTGGGGACTTCACCCCGAAGTCATCCGAATTATTTACACCGCCACGGTAGAGCCTGTCATTATGTACGCCGCTAGTGTCTGGGCACCAGCTACCAAAAAACTTGGCACACAAAGAAAACTGAACGCGGTCCAGCGAGGGTTTGCCCAGAAGCTGACTAGAGCGTACCGCACTGTCTCCCTGAACTCGGCACTGGTGCTGGCTGGGGTACTCCCTCTTGACCTCCGAATACAGGAGGCAGCCGCCCTGTACGAGGCAAGGAGGGGGGTACCACGGCCAGCGCTAGGAGATCGGGAGGTGGAGCGGCTCACACCCTACGCTCAAATGAAGCATCCAGCCGACCATAGGAGCATTACATTTATAAGCTTGGCAGACCAAGATCAGGTAGACCTGCACACCAACTACGACGTTAAAATCTACACGGACGGCAGCAAACTTGAGGGCGAGGTCGGCGCAGCTTTATCCGTATGGAAAGGTAATGCCGAAACCAAAACCCTGAAGTTAAAGCTGTCGTCCCACTGTACGGTCTACCAAGCCGAACTCTTTGCCCTATGGAAGGCCACTGGGGAAATCTTAAGGCGCTCAGAGACCACTTTTGGCATATACAGTGACTCTAGATCGGCACTGGAATCCATAATAAGCCCAACTGCCCTACATCCTCTCGTCGTGAAGGCTCGTGCCAACATTGACACGAGCAGACTCCAGAACAAGGAAGTTTCCTTGTTCTGGATAAAAGCTCATGCAGGATTGGAGGGTAATGAGAGAGCGGACGAGTTGGCAAAGGCAGCCGCGCTGAACAGGAAAAAACGGCCCGATTACGACCTGTGTCCGATCTCATTCGTCAAGCGACAGATCCGCTCGGAGTCGTTGGAGGAATGGAATCAGAGGTACAGGTCAGGTGCAACGGCAAGAGTAACAAAACTCTTTTTTCCGGACGCATTAACAGCTTACAAAATTGTACGCAATTTCGAACCCACCAGCCTTATGACGCAAGCCATGACCGGGCATGGTGGGCTCTCCGAATACTTGTATAGGTTCAAGTGTAAGGAGAGCCCATCATGCATTTGCGATCCCGGTAAAGACGAAACAATAGAACACGTGCTCTTCGACTGCCCGGTTTTTTCAGTCAAAAGACTAAATGCGGAAATGGAATTGGGGTGCAGGCTGGAGTCAAAGTGCTTGAGCGAACTTATGTCTGATCGCTCTACAAGAAACATACTGATGTCATTTTGCACAGACGTGCTTAAGGCAGTAGTTTTAAGGAATAAAACATAATTTTACAACTACACGAGACATGGTTATATTTTAGTGGTGAGTTTGTAAAAAGTGGTAATTATTAAAATCTAATATAAAACAATTTTGTCAATATATTTATATTAAAAAATTTAAATTCTGGACTAGGAACAATAATTGGGAGATAAAATAGAATTATATTTTGAATAATTGCGTTGATTTGTTATAATTACCATCGAAATGTTTATAATTAAATAATGTATTGAATGATTTAACAATGTATGTACCTTGATAAAATAATTTATAATGATGTAAAATGGAAGATTATGAAAAATTGTATTAATTAAATGTATATTATAAAGCAATTGTATAATATATATAAATATATTGGATAATTGTAATGCTATAATTAGGAATAACAATTAGGAAATAATATGGAATGATATACATACATATAATGAAAAATTATGTTGTCGTTATAATATCACTGAAAAGTTTGTAATGATATAATGAAGTGAATGATTTTATGTACGTACCGTAAATTATAATGATGTAATCATGTAAAATGGAAGATTATGAAAAGTTGTATTAATTAAATGTATATTATAAAGCAATTGTATAATGTATATGAATATATTGGATAATTGTAATGCTATAATTAGGAATAATAATTAGGAAATAATATAGAATGATATATTATGAAAAATTATGTTGTCGTCATAATATCACTGAAAAGTTTGTAATAAAATAATGAGGTGAATGATTTTAATAATATATGTATGTACGTACCGTAAATTATAGTGATGTAATCATGTAAAATAAAAGATTATGAAAAGTTGTAAAATTAATAAACTCTATATTATAATATTTATGTTATAGTTATAATGTTATTTATATGTTTGTAATAACATTATGAACTAAATAATTTTAATGATGTATGTACTAATTGAAGTAATAATAATAAAGATAATAATAGTCTCTGGCCTTGCCAGAGGTGTAATGTTATACCCCACCCCACTTAGACATAAGATAATAAAGAAACCCTAGTTTTAATTAGATTTGAAAAATAAAAATTAGAATGCACAGGCAGTAGACGGCGATTGCCATCTGAGTGGCGGTAGGAAAAAAAAAAAAAAAAAAAAAAAAAACCTAACCTAACCTAACCTAACCTAACCTAACCTAACCTAACCTAACCTAACCTAACCTAACCTAACCTAACCTAACCTAACCTAACCTAACCTAACCTAACCTAACCTAACCTAACCTAACCTAACCTAACCTAACCTAACCTAACCTAACCTAACCTAACCTAACCTAACCTAACCTAACCTAACCTAACCTAACCTAACCTAACCTAACCTAACCTAACCTAACCTAACCTAACCTAACCTAACCTAACCTAACCTAACCTAACCTAACCTAACCTAACCTAACCTAACCTAACCTAACCTAACCTAACCTAACCTAACCTAACCTAACCTAACCTAACCTAACCTAACCTAACCTAACCTAACCTAACCTAACCTAACCTAACCTAACCTAACCTAACCTAACCTAACCTAACCTAACCTAACCTAACCTAACCTAACCTAACCTAACCTAACCTAACCTAACCTAACCTAACCTAACCTAACCTAACCTAACCTAACCTAACCTAACCTAACCTAACCTAACCTAACCTAACCTAACCTAACCTAACCTAACCTAACCTAACCTAACCTAACCTAACCTAACCTAACCTAACCTAACCTAACCTAACCTAACCTAACCTAACCTAACCTAACCTAACCTAACCTAACCTAACCTAACCTAACCTAACCTAACCTAACCTAACCTAACCTAACCTAACCTAACCTAACCTAACCTAACCTAACCTAACCTAACCTAACCTAACCTAACCTAACCTAACCTAACCTAACCTAACCTAACCTAACCTAACCTAACCTAACCTAACCTAACCTAACCTAACCTAACCTAACCTAACCTAACCTAACCTAACCTAACCTAACCTAACCTAACCTAACCTAACCTAACCTAACCTAACCTAACCTAACCTAACCTAACCTAACCTAACCTAACCTAACCTAACCTAACCTAACCTAACCTAACCTAACCTAACCTAACCTAACCTAACCTAACCTAACCTAACCTAACCTAACCTAACCTAACCTAACCTAACCTAACCTAACCTAACCTAACCTAACCTAACCTAACCTAACCTAACCTAACCTAACCTAACCTAACCTAACCTAACCTAACCTAACCTAACCTAACCTAACCTAACCTGGAAGAGCTGGACAACACTGACCACCGCCAAACTAGACAGAAAGCCGAAAAAGTAAATGCATGGGTACATGGTGAGACACATGACCCACCATTTACCCTGGATGAATTAAGAGAGGCGGTGGAAAGTTTTAACCCCAAAAAAGCCCCAGGAGCAGACGGCCTCACAGCAGATATATGCAGCCAGGTTATAAGACGCGACCCAGATTTATTCCTAGCACTGGCAAACAGATGCCTGGCTTTCTCGTACTTCCCGACCATCTGGAAAGAAGCCACCGTCGTGGTGCTGAGAAAGCCGGCCAAAAACGATTACACAAGTCCCAAATCGTATCGACCCATTGGACTGTTGCCAGTGCTGGGAAAAATCATGGAAAAACTCGTGGTAGGGCGTATCAGGTGGCACATCATCCCAAGGCTGAGCCCCCGCCAGTACGGCTTTATGCCAAGGAGGAGCACCGAAGACTCCCTCTATGACCTCTTACACCATATCCGTGGAAAATTAAATGATAAGAAAATAATAACAATGATATCATTGGACATAGAGGGAGCCTTCGATGCAGCCTGGTGGCCTGCAATTAAGGTTCGACTGGCGGAGGAAAACTGCCCGGTTAACATCAGGCGGATCGTGGACAGCTACCTTAGGGACCGAAAGGTCAAAGTACGTTTCGGTGGCCAAGAACACACAAAACCCACCAGTAAAGGGTGTGTTCAGGGGTCCATAGGCGGCCCAATTCTTTGGAACCTCCTATTGGACCCCCTGTTAACAGGACTAAAAGAACGTGGAGATTACTGTCAAGCCTTTGCGGATGACGTCGTTCTAATTTTCGATGCGGACACGGCACTTGACCTGTCACGGCGGGCCAACGCCGCCCTCGCTTATGTTCAGGAGTGGGGTACTTTAAACAAACTTAAATTTGCGCCACATAAAACAAAAGCCATGGTCATAACACGCAAACTCAAATATGATACACCACAACTGAGCATGGGCGGGGTCGCTGTTGAGATGACGGACGAGGTCAAAGTCCTGGGGCTCACAATCGACAGTAAGCTTACATTTAATGCCCACACCGCAAATGTTTGCAGGAGGGCATTAAATATTTACAAACAGCTATCAAGAGCCGCCAGGATTAGCTGGGGACTGCATCCGGAGGTCATCCGCATAATCTACAATGCAACCGTAGAACCGGTAATCACTTACGCTGCCAGCGCCTGGGCATCGGCTACAAAGAAGCTTGGAGTCCAAAAACAGCTGAACGCGGTACAACGAGGATTTGCCCAAAAACTGACGCGGGCCTATCGAACAGTTTCCCTCAACTCAGCATTGGTGCTGGCCGGGATACTCCCACTGGATCTTAGAGTCCAGGAGGCAGCTGCCCTGTACGAAGCCAGGAGGGGGGTACCGCGGCTGGCGCTGGGAGACAGAGAGGTAGAACAATTAACACCCTATGCCCAAACCAAACACCCAGCAGAACAGATGCGCCTAGAGTTCCTAACCCTGGAAAACCAAGACCAAGTTGACATACACAGCAACTACGAAATAAGAATATTCACGGATGGCAGCAAGCTTGAAGGCGAGGTTGGAGCGGCTCTGTCTATTTGGGACGGTGAGACCGAGACCAGAACCTTCAAGCTTAAACTGTCATCCTATTGCACTGTGTACCAGGCGGAACTACTGGCCATATGGAGGGCTACCGAGCAGATCCTCAAACGGACCGAAAAGAGCTTTGGAGTATACAGTGACTCCCGTTCTGCTCTCGAGACCTTGGCGAACCCAAATTCCCTTCATCCTCTGGCCGTGGAGGCTCGTGAAAACATAAAAACGAGCAGACTCCAGAATAAGCACATTGCCTTATTCTGGATCAAAGCCCACGCAGGACTGGAGGGGAACGAGCGGGCGGACCAGCTCGCAAAAGAAGCCGCGTTAAACACAAAAAGGCGGCCTGATTATGACATGTGCCCGATTTCATTTGTCAAGCGCCAAATCCGATCGGAATCGCTTGACGAATGGAATCGGAGATACAGGTCCGGAGAAACAGGCAAAATAACAAAATTATTTTTCCCCGATGCTATACAGGCCTATAAAGTGGTGCGTAAAATTGAGCCAACATATTTTTTGACACAGGTAATGACAGGGCACGGTGGGTTCTCAGAATACTTGAACCGGTTCAAGTGTAAGGAGAGCCCATCGTGCATCTGTGAACCAGATGCCATAGAATCCGTCACTCACGTCCTGTTTGAATGCCCTGTCTTCTCTTTAAAAAGACAAGACCTGGAAATATTAATTGAATGTAAGCTTGAAGTAGAAAATATTAATCAGATTATAACAAGTAAAAACACAAGGTCTCAATTTGTAAGATACTGTACCGAAATAGCACGTCAAGTAGCAAATAGAAATAAGTAAATAAATAATGCTGTAATATATATTTTACTATATATAGCAACAGCATTAAGATAAATATAAGATATTATTATTAAGATAACATGTACATAACAAATAAGACTTAGAAATAGGAATTTACTCATGTACAAAATAAAAAGCATAATAAAACTACTTACATAAGACGTATTAAGTTAGATATTAAGAAAATTGTTAAAAATTACAACCCTGTCTTCCCATTTATATTGTTAACTCTAGAATAAGAATATTATAAGATTTAAATAATAAACGATAAGAAATAACTCTATCTACGATAGAGGACCCCCCACGAAACCTATCCCGCTAGGAAATTAGACTTAATTAGCTTTGAACAACAAAAAATTAGTATGCAACTGCAGTAGCCGGCGTTGCCATCTGTGTGGCGGTAGGGAAAAAAAAAAAAAAAAAAAAAAAAAAAAAAAAAAAAAAAAAAAAAACCTAACCTAACCTAACCTAACCTAACCTAACCTAACCTAACCTAACCTAACCTAACCTAACCTAACCTAACCTAACCTAACCTAACCTAACCTAACCTAACCTAACCTAACCTAACCTAACCTAACCTAACCTAACCTAACCTAACCTAACCTAACCTAACCTAACCTAACCTAACCTAACCTAACCTAACCTAACCTAACCTAACCTAACCTAACCTAACCTAACCTAACCTAACCTAACCTAACCTAACCTAACCTAACCTAACCTAACCTAACCTAACCTAACCTAACCTAACCTAACCTAACCTAACCTAACCTAACCTAACCTAACCTAACCTAACCTAACCTAACCTAACCTAACCTAACCTAACCTAACCTAACCTAACCTAACCTAACCTAACCTAACCTAACCTAACCTAACCTAACCTAACCTAACCTAACCTAACCTAACCTAACCTAACCTAACCTAACCTAACCTAACCTAACCTAACCTAACCTAACCTAACCTAACCTAACCTAACCTAACCTAACCTAACCTAACCTAACCTAACCTAACCTAACCTAACCTAACCTAACCTAACCTAACCTAACCTAACCTAACCTAACCTAACCTAACCTAACCTAACCTAACCTAACCTAACCTAACCTAACCTAACCTAACCTAACCTAACCTAACCTAACCTAACCTAACCTAACCTAACCTAACCTAACCTAACCTAACCTAACCTAACCTAACCTAACCTAACCTAACCTAACCTAACCTAACCTAACCTAACCTAACCAACATTCGCGCTCCGAACGCACTCGAAAGCGCCACGAAACGAAGTCCTTCCGCGCGGAAAAAATCATTAAAATTGGAAAAAGTGAAGTTATAGTGACGTGCGATATCTTAAAAGACGCGGGCAGTGAAGGCGCACACGGCCAAATAAGCCGTGTTGCTCTAAGTGTTTTTTCAAAAAAGTTATTCGCCAAAAACACATTTTTTACAAAATTTTGAAACTTTGAACCGGAATTTCTCGGAATCTACAGCGACGACATAGTCTTTTTATTTCACCATCTGGAGCGCCTTCTGGAGGCCTACACCGAACCACTTCTCGGATTGAACTTTGAAGCACCATCGCCGAAATAACATCAAAAAAACAAGTACCACGTGGCCACGTGGTGGGAGAACCAGAAGTCCCAGCAGCGGTTTTCCAGTGGATCCACGTGGGCGTCATCACCAGGACTCCGGAGGCACTTTTGTTTTTAAGATAAGTCTAATTTTGACAAAGTTATTGCAATTTCAAATTTTTTTCATTTTTTAAACCACTATAACTCTTAAAATAAATCGTTTACACTACAATTAAAAATCTGTTTTGTATAGCCCTTCTGGACATCTATCATCATTTTAAATTTCATTCTCGCGTCATTTTTATTTCCGAAGATATAGATTTTTGAAATTTCAAGGTCACATGTGGTCACCCTTTTTTGTTAAAATTTGACTTTATTTAAATTAGACCATACAGACCGTAAAATTTTAGGCACTTCGGCTTTTTCCCGAAGAAAATTGGATGGAAATTGCATTTTTAGCGCATTTTTTATGTTTATTTTATTGTTTTTTACGATTATATTGTCATATATATATAATTAAATTAGTTTGACTCCGTCAGTAGATAGCTGATGTAATTACCTTTATGGCGAGTTAAAACACGGGCCTATTCGGACTAAAACTGACAAAGATATACAGATTCAAGTAAAAGTCGGCCATTTTGTCGGCCATCTTTAAAATTTTGTTTTGCATATATCTCAACAACTATTGATCGCACGACTTTGGGGTTTTCGTTGTTGACCTTGGCATTATAGATATTTTCAGGCTATTCTGAAAAATTGCTGAAAAATCTGAAAATTTTATATTTGTTGTTAGACATCCTAAATAAATAGCCGGGGTCAGGGAAAGCCCAAACGTCCAAAATCCCGGCATCCTGCGACGATTTTTGGACGAACTAGAGCACTTTGAAATATTTGGCGGCCATTTTGGACGCCATCTTGAAAATTTTAAAACGACTATAACTTGGCCAAAAATTGGCGCACAAAGCTGGGATTTTCTTTGTTGTGACAGGCACTTTTCTCTCCATCATATTATTAGGATATTGACTCTAGATAGAGCCACATTTTTCTGACCTAAACTGAGCCGGTGAAAGTGTCGAGCACAGTCAGCAAATACTTGTATTTTAAATCCCAGTAAAATTGAACGACGGTAGGCTGAGATAACGCGTGTTTAATATTTGGCGGCCATTTTGTTTCGCCATTTTGAAAATCTTGTAAACCTTGTATCTCCCAAACCAAACACCCGACCGAAGCGCGGTTTTTTGCGCTGAACTGAGTATCTTTAAGACCACGTTGAAAATAGAGTTGGACTCTAGGTAGAGTCATATCTTCTTACCTACTTTTATAGAGAAGGAGTGGACTCAACCTAATTTCATTAGTAGTTTTATAATCGAACATAGTAATATTACTATTTACATATATATATATATATATATTTATATATATATACATACATACAGACAAATTAAAAAACGTACACATATAATTAAAAAATTTTACAACTTATACAAAGTTACAACATACGTGGACATAAAATTAAGACTATAGTAGAGCACGACTCTAGGTAGAGTCCGTAAATAAAAAGAAAAACTTACCAAGAAGGATCGGAAGTGTAGACACGTAGCCTGCGCATCCGAAGAACCCGGCGAAACCTGCAACAAAAAGAAAAATATTTTTATCAATTTAAATAGACAAAAATTTTAAAACTTATACAAACCTTATTCTAAACAAAACATCGGCTAACCTCCACAAAAATGATAGTACGCTCCCCACTCAAAGACGCCCAAAAAACCCCAGAAATGACAACAAAGGCAGGACCTTCAGAAGAAAATATCATGGGACGCACAAAAACAATCTCCAAACAAACCCAAAAATCCCCCGTTACAACACCAAAAGCGTCAGGCACCAACAAACTTCCAAAACAAAAACCGAGAGTGATTCTAGCGACGGACAAACAAACAGCAGACTCCCCAAAAGAAACGGTTACACAGACAGGAAGCCTGCCTAAAGCTGAAACAACAAAAACCAAAAGTAGAGCCGATGAAGCCAAAGAGTGTAAAAAAATAGCTGAAAACCTCATCAACGATTCAAGGAACCTAAGAACCGACATCAAAGAAGGGCTGCTTGCCATTTTAAAACGATTCGTCAAATTAGTCGAAGGAGCGGAGGCAAAAAATAAAAAAGAAAATAGAGCAGGAAATGAAGAGGAAGAAAAACAGGAAACTAAAACGACAAGTGAAAACCTGGAAAAGAAACGGGATGAAGGAAAAACAAAAGACATTGACGAATTGAAAGATATCCTTGGAAAACACCTAAATATCATGAAGAAAGGCCATGAAAAGATGGAAAGACTACAAGAAGAATTGGAAAAAACACAAGAGGTACTGCAAAAAACCACCTATGCGAGCATAACAGCAACAAAACCAAAAAATCAACACCCAACCACACTACATTCAGTGATAATAACATCCAAGAACGAAACCCAGACTGGCGATGAACTTCTAAGCAAAATACGGGAAGTAGTTAACGCTAAAGAGGGAGGTATAGCAGTAGAGAAAGTAAGGAAAGCGAAAGACAGAAAAATAATACTGGGATGCAGAACCACTGAAGAAAGGAACCTAATAAAGGAAAGACTTAAAGAAGCGGAGAACCACCTTGAAGTCACCGAAATAAAAAACAAAAACCCACTGGTTATCCTTAGGAATGTACTAACCCAAGTAACAAATGAAGTTCTATTCACGGCGCTCTGGAATCAGAACAAAAAGACGCTTAAAGACCTAAACGAAAAAGAAGAAAAGATAGAATTTATGTATAGGAAGAAAACCAGAAATCCGCACACCAATCACGTCATAATGAGGGTGTCCCCCAAGGTATGGATGAGACTAACCGAGGCAGAGACGATACAAATAGACCTCCAGCGCATAAGGGTGGCCGATCAGTCACCCTTAGTACAATGCTCTCTCTGCCTCGGATACGGGCATGGCAGGCGTTTTTGTAAGGAGACTCTAGAAAAGTGCAGCCACTGCGGGGGGGCACATATGCGAGCACAGTGCGAGGACTGGCTAACAGGAACAACTCCAGCCTGCTGTAACTGCACGCATGCTAAGCTTGAGAAGGTAGACCATAATGCCTTTAGCAACGAATGCGTAGTCCGCAGGAGATGGGAATCTCTAGCCAGAGCCTCGGTAGCGTATTGCTAAAGTTGTCCCAAACAGAAGTAAACAACCCACCGGGAGCGGCGTGAGGGCCTACTTAGCAGCTCAAGCCAATTTGCAAAGAAAAGAGCTTGCAACGCAAGAAATTATGCTTGAAGCAAAAAACAAAAATATGGCCTTCGCACTGCTCCAGGAACCTTACGTCGGCGCTGTAGGACGAATGAAAGATTATCAAGGAGCCAGAATATTTCAGAGCACAAACCAAAACGAAGTTGTAAAGGCAGCCATAGCAGTATACGACCAGAATTTGGACATAACCCAATACCCAGACCTTACAACGAACAACATTGCGGTAATAAAAATCAAAACGACCTTGTGGGAACTGGCACTCGTTTCTTTCTATTTCGAACCCGATAGAGTCGACATAAACCAATATCTGCAACAACTGCGGAGGATAAAATATCGAATGGGAAATACCAAAATGATTCTGGGAGGAGACGCAAATGCAAAAAATAGCTGGTGGGGAAGTATTAAAGTAGACCAGAAGGGCCTTGACCTCGCTGGAGCACTGGAAGAAATGGAACTTCAGGTACTCAACGATGGAGAAACCCCAACTTTCGACACAATTAGAGGCGGAAAGAACTACTCAAGCTTTGTAGACGTCACAGCATGTGCGGCGGAAATATTGGATCTGGTGGATGACTGGACCGTAAACGAGGGCATGATCAGCTCAGACCACAATGTTATAACATTCAAGATCAGATTAATGAGAGCAAAAGGAATCAACACCAAAAGAACCACAAGAATCTTCAATACGAAGAAAGCGAATTGGAACCAATTTCATAAGAAACTGGCACAATTAACACAAGAAACAAACACAAACAAACAAACAATAGAGAAAATAAAAGACAAAATACAACTAGAAAACATCATAAAAACCTTTACAAAAAACATATTAGATACCAGCAACCAATCCATACCAAAAATAAAAGAAAACAAAAAACTTACCTTGCCATGGTGGTCCGATGAACTGGAGACGCTGAGACGCGAAGTCAACACCAGGAGACGGAGAATCCGCTGCGCAGCGCCCGACCGGAGGATGAGGGTCATCGAAGAGTACCTGAAAATTAAAGAACAATATGAAACACTAGCGAAAAAGGCCCAGACGGAAAGTTGGAAGAGCTTCTGTCAAAAGCAGGATAGGGAAGGGATGTGGGAGGGTATATATAGGATCATAGGCAGAACTCGAAAAAGGCAGGAGGATCTCCCTTTAAAACAGGGATCAAAAGTTCTAAACGCTGAAGAATCAGCTAAACTACTGGCCAAGACTTTCTACCCGGATGACGCAGAGAACGAGGACAATGAGGACCATAAACGAACACGAAGGAAAGCAGAAGAAGCAAATGAATGGGTTCATGATGTTGCGCATGACCCACCATTTACACAAGAAGAGCTTAAGTTCGCTATAGAGAGCTTTAATCCAAAAAAGGCGCCCGGTGCAGATGGTCTTACGGCTGACATCTGTGGTAAAGCTATTAAAGCGGACCCAGAGACCTTTCTTGCAATCGCAAATAAATGCTTAGAATTAAAACACTTCCCCGAACTCTGGAAAGAGGCAACAATTGTTGTGTTGCGCAAACCGGGGAAAGAGGATTACCACAGTCCAAAGTCCTATAGACCTATAGGGTTGCTTCCGGTATTCTCGAAGGTCCTGGAAAAACTGATTATGGGTCGACTCAAATGGCACCTAATACCGAAACTTAGCAAGCGCCAGTACGGTTTTATGCCCCAAAGAAGCACCGAAGACTCCCTCTATGACCTAATGAAACACATAAGATCAAATGTTGAAAGTAAGAAAATCGTGACAGTCATCTCATTGGACATAGAGGGAGCCTTCGACACCGCATGGTGGCCAGTTATAAAAACCCGCCTGGTGGAGGAAAACTGTCCGGCCAATATAAGAGCAATTATTTTTAGCTATCTAAAAAACAGAAAAGTACACGTCAGATATGCCGGGCAGGAGTTCTCTAAAAAGACTGAAAAAGGTTGCGTGCAGGGTTCCATAGGGGGACCTATCCTTTGGAACCTCCTGATTGACCCCTTACTCAAAGGGCTAGAGGAAAGAGAGGATTATGCACAGGCATTCGCCGACGATGTGGTTATGGTCTTCAGTGGAGACACCGGACTCGAGGTTCAACGACGGGCAAATGCTGCCCTCGGATATGTACAGCAGTGGGGTGTCAAAAACAAGCTTACGTTCGCAGCACATAAGACTAAAGCTATGACGATAACAAGGAAGCTAAAATTTGACACACCACTGCTGAGCATGGGAACGGCGGACATAGGTATGTCGAAAGAAATAAAGATTCTGGGCCTGACTATAGACCATAAACTGACTTTCAACAGTCATTGTGCAGAGGTCTGTAGAAAGGCCCTTAATGTTTACAAACAACTTTCTAGAGCCGCAAAATCGAGCTGGGGACTACATCCAGAAGTAATCCGCGTAATTTACACGGCAGCGGTAGAGCCTATAATAACATACGCAGCAAGTGCATGGGCCACGTCGACGAACAAACTGTGCATACAGAAACCCCTGAACGCAGTACAACGAGGTTTCGCACAAAAACTTACAAAATCCTACCGCACTGTCTCTCTCAACTCGGCCCTAGTCCTGGCCGGGATCCTTCCGCTCGACCTTAGAATACAAGAGGCAGCCGCCCTGTACAGAGCCAAGCGGGGAGAGCCCCTGCCAGAACTGGGGGACCGAATCCAAATCGAGGAGATGGTGCCCTACGAAAAGACCCCTCATCCAGCCGAGCATATTGACCTTGAGTACATGAGCCTGCTAGACCGGGAAGACGTAGACAGGAACAGTAACCAAGCAGTGAGAATCTATACAGACGGGAGTAAGATAGAGGGAAAGGTCGGAGCTGCATTATCCATATGGAATAATGTAGCCGAGATCAAATCCCGAAAACTGAAACTGTCTTCTCACTGCACGGTCTACCAGGCGGAACTCTTGGCGATATGCGAAGCCACAAGGGAGATAATAAAAAGACCAGAAGATAGCTTTGGCATTTATAGCGACAGTAAGTCCGCCCTGCAAACGGTCACAAACAGCAGATCCAGTCATCCGCTCGCAATAGAAGCTCGAACTAACATAAAAGCTAGTATGACCCAGAATAAAAATACACTTTTATTCTGGATCAAAGCACACGCTGGGCACGACGGGAACGAACGAGCGGATGAATTGGCTAAGGATGCGGCACTAAAGCTAAAAAAGAAACCGGACCTCGAATACTGTCCGGCATCATTTCTGAAACGACATATCCGTCAGGAGTCACTTCAGAAATGGAACCGAAGGTATCAAGAGGGAACAACAGCGTCAGGGACAAAACTCTTCTTCCCGGATGCGATTCTAGCCTATAGGACTATTAGAAAAATCCCCATACACCACACACTGACCCAAATCATGACAGGGCATGGTGGGTTCGCCGCATACTTGCACAGATTCAAGTGTGCGGGGAACCCAGGATGCACCTGCGATCCGCAGATACCGGAAACGGTGCCCCACATTTTGTTTGAATGCCCGGTGTTCGGTAAGGAGAGATACGAGGTTGAAATAGAAATAGATTGTAAATTAGATGTAGAAAATGTGAAAAATGTAATTGTAAACCAGTGTATTCGAGATAAGTTTTTAGAATTTTGTATTAAAGTAGCAAGTAAAGTAATAAATAAAAATAAATAGTACCAAACATATGACTTCAATATATTTATGAATATAATGTTATAGTCATATAATAAAAAATATTAGTATAAGGAAAATTGTAAACACAGTTACGTACAAATAGTATAAAACTAAAACATAAGAACACATGTTAAATAAAACATTTTATCATTAATTAGGCTTAAGAAGAATATTTTTATGTAGAAATAAGATTGTAAGAAATTAACTGATAGGAAAACAAAATTATTTATATTTCTTCTAAGAAAAACAAATAAAGAAAACCAGTGTACAACCCTTATTTTCCCGTAACAAAAGCTCTGTTTAATTCAGAGATAAGTTAGGCAGGTTAGCCGACGGCCCCTTAAAAGGCACAGGTAGGCGCCAATAAAAAAAAAAAAAAAAAAAAAAAAAAAAAACCTAACCTAACCTAACCTAACCTAACCTAACCTAACCTAACCTAACCTAACCTAACCTAACCTAACCTAACCTAACCTAACCTAACCTAACCTAACCTAACCTAACCTAACCTAACCTAACCTAACCTAACCTAACCTAACCTAACCTAACCTAACCTAACCTAACCTAACCTAACCTAACCTAACCTAACCTAACCTAACCTAACCTAACCTAACCTAACCTAACCTAACCTAACCTAACCTAACCTAACCTAACCTAACCTAACCTAACCTAACCTAACCTAACCTAACCTAACCTAACCTAACCTAACCTAACCTAACCTAACCTAACCTAACCTAACCTAACCTAACCTAACCTAACCTAACCTAACCTAACCTAACCTAACCTAACCTAACCTAACCTAACCTAACCTAACCTAACCTAACCTAACCTAACCTAACCTAACCTAACCTAACCTAAAATAGAAACTATAGCCCTAAGAACGCAACTGTTGAGCGGTCACACGGGCATAAGAGCTTATTTACATAGGTTTAAGCTTATAGAGGATCCCTGCTGCACATGCGATCAAGTAACTTTGGAAACAATAGAACACATCCTGTTTCACTGTCCAAAGTTTGGTCCAGAGCGATATGATTGTGAGTGCAGGATGGATTTAGTTCTAAGTAAGAATAATGTAACCCTAGCTATTGACGACGACAACCGACGGACCCATTTCCTGGCCTTTGCGGAAAATGCTTTGAAAAGAGCCGCAAGGGCAAATGGCTCCACAGTAAATTAGATTGTATTGTTAATTAAATAATACATTAATATTAAAAATAATTTTATAATTTTAAATGCATGAATTAGAATTTATTACTTATAAGAAATAGCAAATGGCTCTACAGTAAATTATATTATATTGTACATGGAATAATACATTGATAGTTGATATAATTTTATACAAAATTATATACTTGTATGAATAAGAAACTATTATTTATAAGAAATGGCAAATGGCTATACAGTTAATGAATTTGTATTGTAAATGTATAAAAAGAATAAATAATTAATATTGGATATAATTTTAACCTTATTAAAGACTTAAATTTAATGTTTATTTAATTCAATTTAATTTAGATTTAATTTTAATTTGATTTTGGTTTGATTTTGATTTAATTTTCATTTAATTTTAGTCTAATTTTAGTTTAATTTTAATTTAATTTTGTTTTAATTATGATTTGATTTTGATTTAATTTTAGATAAGAATTGTATTTATCCATTATAATAAATTGTATTAATCTAAAAGAGGAAAAAAAAAAAACAAAAACAAAAAAAACAAAAAAAAAAAAAATATATATGAATGAAAGGAAAAAAAAAAAAAAAGAATAATATCTATCTAGTTACATTTATTTTATAAGAACGAATCCTTATAGTCACCCTTCTATTTTAGCGATAGAACAAGTAGTAGAATAATAGTAATACAAAAGGAATTGTAAGCAATATTATAATTAAAATAAGAATGTTGAAAGTTAATATAATTCAAAAGGTATAGCCATGCAAAAAAAAAAGAGTTGTAAATGTGTAGGGCGCGGATTAGACACAGAAAACCATGTTATGTTTAATACTCGTATGAAATAAACGACCCAAAATAAATAGGGACGATAAGTTGTAGGCTAGCCGACGGCCCCTAAAAAGGCAATTGGTAGGCGCCATAAAAAAAAAAAAAAAAAAAAAAAAAAAAAAAAAAAAAAAAAAAACCTAACCTAACCTAACCTAACCTAACCTAACCTAACCTAACCTAACCTAACCTAACCTAACCTAACCTAACCTAACCTAACCTAACCTAACCTAACCTAACCTAACCTAACCTAACCTAACCTAACCTAACCTAACCTAACCTAACCTAACCTAACCTAACCTAACCTAACCTAACCTAACCTAACCTAACCTAACCTAACCTAACCTAACCTAACCTAACCTAACCTAACCTAACCTAACCTAACCTAACCTAACCTAACCTAACCTAACCTAACCTAACCTAACCTAACCTAACCTAACCTAACCTAACCTAACCTAACCTAACCTAACCTAACCTAACCTAACCTAACCTAACCTAACCTAACCTAACCTAACCTAACCTAACCTAACCTAACCTAACCTAACCATTCGCGCTCCGAACGCACTCAAAAGCGCCACGTTTAGAAGTCCTTCCGCTCGGAAAAAATCTTTAAAATTGGAAAAAGTGACCAAATAGTGAAGTGTGATACATCAAAACACGCGGGCGGTGAAGGCGCACACAACTATCTTGTTTGTGTTGCTCTAAGTGATCAAAGTGAAAAGTTATTTACAAAAAACCGATTTTTTCCCAAACTTCGGATCTTCAAAGTGAAATTTCTCGAATTCTGCAGCGACAACATATTCTTTTTATTATATCATCTGGAGGGGCCCCTGGAGTTCTACACGTTGCCACCTTTCGGATAATTTTCCGAAGCATACTCGCGACACAAGGGCCAAAAAAACAACTACCACGTGGCCACGAGGTGGATGATCCAGAGGTGCCAGCGACGGTCTTCCAAAGGAACCACGTAGCCGACCACACCAGGACCCCGGAGGCACTTTCAGACTGGAAATAAGTTAAGTTTTGACTAAGATATTAGTATTTTAAAATTTTTCACTTTTCAAACTATTATAACTCCGAAACGAAATCTTTTACCTACCTTTTAAAAATCAGATTCTAGTAGCCCTTCCGGCCTTCTTATATATTACAAATTTTAAGAAATTTCTATGCAGCAGTTTTCGAGTAAAAATTTTTTGAAATTTTGAAATGTTCACGAGGTACCTCTTTTAAACACATATCTATTATTTTTAAAATTTTGTCTTGTGATATCTATTTTTATCAGTAATTTACAAAAAATTTGACGAAATTCTGTAAAAAACCGAAATTTTACAGCTAAAACAGTTAAAAATATTTAGTTTTTTCTAAATTTATAATTATTTATTAGTAATTTAATTATTTCAATCTTTCCATTGTCTTGTATAAGTTAAGACCTTTCATTTAAGCCCAAACACGGGTATATTCGGATGAAAACTGACAAAGTTAGACTTTTTTCGGAAATCTTGGCGGCCATCTTGAAAAGTTTCAAATCGACTTTTCTCTGTAATTATTTGACACTTGGATCTGGGATTTTCTTTGTTGACATAGAGATTATTAATTATTTCAGTTTTTGCTGAAAAAAACGTTCTGAAAATCCCAAAATCCAAATTTCATTTTTGACATTACCAATAGATAGACAGGGCCAAGATTAACCAAGGACGTCGAAACCCCAGTCTTCTGCGACCTAAGCTGGGCTTTCCACGAGCATTTAAAGTTTTGGCGGCCATTTTGGTCGCCATCTTGAAAATTTTCATTTAGCTGTATCTCAGGCCCAAGTTGACGTAGAGGGCTGGGATTTTCTTCACTGTCGTGGGCGCTGCTCCTTCTACCTTTTAAAGCTGGTTTTGACTCTAGGTAGAGCTCAAATTTTTCGACCTGAACTGAGCCTAGGGGAGCATAGCGCACACACTGAGAAGCGCCCTAGAGAAGGCCGCAGTCGGATCGGACAACGGACGACGGAGATAGGGCGTTTTTAAGATTTAGCGGCCATTTTGTTCCGCCATATTGGAAATTTTTAAACCCCTGTATCTCCCAAACGGCTTGTCTGATTTTGATACGGTTTTCTATACTGTGCAGAGCACCTTTTGGTCCATCTTTTAGTGTACAAAAATTGTTGACTCTAGGTAGAGCAAAAATTTATAAATTTTTATTGTTTACTTATAAGAAAATTTATCCATTTAAGACTTAGATAATATAGTACGTTGCTTTTTAGCGTAAAATAATTGAGCGGAAGTTTTTACTGCTATTTTGGTTTTCGAATTCGTGTCTTTAGGAAGACCTGTTTTCGAATTCGTGTCTTTAGGAAGACCTGACTACAGGGAACTATTCCTGAATAGTAAAATTTTAAGACCTACTCTACATAGAGTAAATTCTAAAAGACTTACCTGGGTTACCCACCATCCGTGACTCCTAGGCGCCATCCGACTCCACCGAAGCTCGAAGACCTGAAACAGAAAGAGTATTAGAATAAAAAAGAAGCGACAATCAAACTTAAATCTATACATATTATATATATACAAATTTACAACTTTTACAAAACTCTATACCTAAATAATTAAATTTACACCTCAATTGACGTTTTCCCTACCAGACAACCAAAAATGACGAAAACCCCACGAACGCCACCTGTGACACAAAAAACAGCACCCAACTCTGATCCCGTAAGGTCCCCGGCGCACATACAACAGGCCCATAATCCACAACCAGAAATGGAAACAACCCAGCCCTCACTTGTGCGACAAATCAGTGAAGAATTCGAGGCACTAAACCGCAGAGAAAACACGTTCACAATTGATTCAACTAAATCTTCACCGAAAACATCAACAGACATAAACAAACCTATAACAATAATGACTACGACACCTACAGAACCTAAACCAACCAACCAAGGGACAATAAAAACACCATCAGAAAAAGAGGAAAAAAACAAAATTAGAACAGCAGCGACCCCTTCACAACAAAAATGTGAAAATAGAACAAATGAAGCCAACAAAATTGCAAAGAAGGCGAGGGAATCCATCGCCTCCTTCAAGGGTTGCAGAAGGGATGTAGTTCTCACTGTCCGCGCAGCCCTGGATGAGCTGGTTGCTCTCGTAAAGGAAGCCGAAAGTGTCAAAGGGACCGCAAAAACTACCCACAAGGAAAAGGAACAAAGGGGAAATCAAAAGGCAGATCTTACAGGGGAAAAACGAAATCAAGAAGAAAACGACCTCCTCACTAAACTAGAAGAGCACAGCAGATTAATAAAGGAAAGTAACGAAAACATAAAAGACCTGAAAGAAGCAATGGAAAGACAAAAAGAGACTCTCGAAAAGACCACATACGCGAGTGTTGTGGCCGGCCAGCCCAGGAGACCATCCCCTGAGCAGACCACGCTGCACTCCGTTGTGGTCACCTCAAGTGTTGAGACCGAAACATCCGAAGAAGTCCTGAACAGGATCAGGAAAGCTGTAAACGCAAAAGAAGGAGGAGTTCAGGTAGAAACGATCAGAAAAGGAAAGGACAGAAAGGTTATAGTAGGATTTAAAACACAAGAGGAGAGACAAAAGGTCAAAGAGAGATTGAAGATAGCTAGTAACAGTCTACATGTCGAGGAAATCCAGAACAAGGACCCTCTCCTGATTCTCAGGGACGTATTCCAGTACAACTCGGACGAAGACGTCCTAAGCGCCCTGAGAAAACAGAATGGAAACATTTACCGGAACCTCGACAAAAAAGATGATAAAATGGAGATTAGGTACAAAAAGAAGACACGAAATCCCCACGCAAACCACATCATCGTTCGTGTGTCTCCTGTGCTGTGGAACCGTATGATAGATGCTGGAGAGGTTCGCATAGACCTGCAAAGGGTTAGGGTAGCAGACCAATCACCGCTAGTCCAATGCTCACTCTGCCTTGGGTACGGTCATGGCAAGCGCTTCTGCACAGGCACTCTAGAGAAGTGCAGCCACTGTGGAGGGCCTCACAAAAAGTCCGAATGTCCCGAATGGCAGGCGGGAGGGGAACCAACGTGTTGCAACTGTCTGCACGCCAAACTGCCTACAGTACAGCACAACGCTTTCAGCCAGGAATGCCCTGTGAGAAGACGATGGGATGCTATAGCGAGGGCCAGCATTGCCTATTGCTAAAGTGGTCACGGGCACCCAAACTAGAGGCAAACAATACTTGGCACTGCAAGCGAACCTCCAGAGAAAACAGCTGGCAACAAATGAGCTCATGATACAAGCAAACAGCAGAGGGGCAGCAATCGCACTGATCCAGGAGCCGTATGTGGGTGGAGCGAAGGGTATGAAACAGTACAGGGGCGCAAGAATTTTCCAGAACACATCACCAGGGGACGGAGTTGTAAAAGCCGCGATAGTTGTCTATGATAACGGATTAGATGTGATACAATGCCCACACCTCACCACCAACAACATCGTCGTGGGCCTCCTTCTACTTTGAGCCAGACCAGCCCATAGAGTCATACTTAGAGCACCTTAAAAAAGTAAGAAGCGAGGCCGGACAAATGAGACTCATCATAGGAGGTGACGCGAATGCCAAAAACCCCTGGTGGGGAAGCAACAAGATTGATCACAGAGGGGAAGACCTGGCTGGCGCACTTGAAGAATTCGGCTTGCAGGTGCTCAATCGAGGGGACATCCCGACATTCGACACCATAAGAGGGAACCAAAGATTTACAAGTCACGTAGACATCACAGCGTGCTCAGTGGATCTACTAAGCTTGGTGGAAGGCTGGACAGTGGAAGAGGATCTGACGAGTTCGGACCACAACGGCATAACTTTCCAAATCAACTTAATAAAAGCAAAAGGCACGGCAATCAGCAGAACGACACGTATTTATAACACCAAAAAAGCAAATTGGAGTCAGTTTCATGAGAAACTGACCCAATTAAAACTGGAAAATAACATAAACAAAAATGAAATAGACACCATAAACGACGTTAATAAATTAGAAAACCTAGTAAACAAATACATAGACACAATAACCCAAACCTGTAGAGAAACCATACCAAACAAGAAAAATAAAGAAATACTTACCTTGCCGTGGTGGTCCGAAGAACTCGCAGCACTGAAGAAGGCAGCCACCACTAGAAAGCGAAGAGTACGCTGTGCAGCACCAGTCCGTAGGCAGATGGTTGTCGAAGAATACCTGCAAGCAAAGGAGAGATATGAAAGTGCAGCCAGAGAAGCTCAGACTAAAAGCTGGAAAAAGTTTTGTGAAAAGCAGGACAGGGAAGGTGTCTGGGAGGGAATCTATAGGGTGATAGGTAGGACAAATATCAGACAGGAGGACATCCTCTTGACAAAAGACCAGAGGGCAACCGATCCGAAGGGTTCAGCAAAGCTGCTGGCAGACACTTTTTACCCAGAGGACTCGGCGGACTCGGACAACGCTGACCACCAAGAGACCAGACTAGCAGCCGACCGAGTAAACGGTTGGAGACATGATGAAAAACATGATCCACCGTTTACATTAGAAGAGCTGCATGCCTCGGTGGACAGCTTCAACCCGAAAAAAGCCCCGGGAGCGGATGGCCTTACTGCCGATATCTGCAGCCACGCAATTGGACAGGACCCCGAGATCTTCCTAGCGCTGGCAAACAAATGCCTGGCTCTCTCTCACTTCCCGAACACCTGGAAGGAAGCAACAGTAGTTGCCCTAAGAAAGCCAGGCAAAGAAGATTATACACAACCTAAATCTTACAGGCCTATAGGTCTGTTGCCAGTGCTAGGAAAAATCCTGGAGAAGATGGTCGTGAGACGCATCCAGTGGCATGTCATCCCGGCACTAAGCCCCCGCCAATATGGCTTTATGCCAAAGAAAAGCACGGAAGACTCCCTCTATGACCTGATTCAACACATCCGCAGTAAGTTAGAGCTGAAAAAACTGATAGTGGTAATATCATTGGACATAGAGGGAGCCTTTGATGGTGCATGGTGGCCAGCCATCCGTACTAGACTGGCGGAGCTAAAGTGTCCGGTCAATATTCGAAGAATCCTCGACAGCTACCTCCAAGACCGAAAAGTCAAGGTTAGGTATGCTGGAGAGGAATATTCAAAAAACACTTATAAAGGATGCGTTCAAGGTTCCATCGGGGGTCCGATCCTATGGAATATTCTTTTGGACCCGTTGTTGAAAGGCCTGACACGACGTGGCGACTATTGTCAGGCATTCGCAGACGACGTGGTGCTGGTGGTTGACGCTGACACGGCCCTGGAGGTGTCGCAGCAGGCAAATGCCGTCCTCGCCTATGTCCGAGACTGGGGAGTTAGGAACAAGCTCAAATTCGCACCGCATAAGACCAACGCTATGATGGTAACGCGGAAGCTTAAATTCGACACCCCAGTCCTGGCCATGGGAGGAGTCGCCATCGACATGCGAGATGAAATCAAGATCCTGGGACTCACAATAGACAACAAGCTTACCTTTAATGCCCATACTGCAAATGTCTGCAAAAAGGCATTAAACGTCTATAAGCAGTTGTCTAGAGCCGCCAGGGTCAGCTGGGGACTTCACCCCGAAATCACTCGCATCATCTACACTGCGACGGTTGAACCAGTGATCATGTACGCCGCCAGCGCCTGGGCAACAGCGACGATGAAGTTGAGCATCCAACGCCAGTTAAATGCAGTCCAGAGAGTTTTTGCTCAGAAAATAACAAGAGCGTACCGCACCGTTTCCCTGAACTCGGCACTAGTGCTGGCCGGGTTGCTCCCACTTGACCTCCGAATACAAGAGGCAGCCGCCCTATACGAGGCAAGGAGGGGCATACTCCGACCGGCGCTAGGAGATAGGGAAGTGGAGCGGTTCACTCCATACGCTCAGATCGTACATCCAGCGGAACATAGGAGCGTGGTTTTCGAGAGCTTGGCAGACCAGACCCAGGTGGACCTGCAGAATCACCATGCAGTAAGAATTTATACGGACGGCAGCAAGCTTGAAGGTGAGGTCGGAGCAGCCCTATCCATCTGGAGAGGTGATGCCGAGATCAAAACTCTAAAGCTTAAGCTGTCGTCCCACTGCACCGTCTACCAGGCCGAACTTCTTGCATTATGGAAAGCTACCGGGATAGTCCTAAAACGCTCGGAAGTAAGCATCGGGATTTTTAGCGACTCAAGGTCCGCACTGGAGACCATCACAAACCCGAGTTCCCTCCATCCCTTAGCCGTGGAGGCTCGTGCCAACCTAGACACGAGCAGACTCCAGAACAAAGAAGTATCTTTGTTTTGGATCAAAGCCCACGCGGGATTGGAGGGGAACGAAAGAGCGGACCAGCTGGCCAAGGAAGCTGCCCTGAACCGGAAGAAACGTGCTGACTATGACTTGTGTCCGATCTCATTCGTCAAGCGACAGATCCGCTTGGAATCGCTTGATGAATGGAACCGGAGATACAAGTCAGGTGAAACAGCAAGTATCACAAAACTTTTCTTCCCCGACGCTATAGAAGCCCATAGAGTCGTCTCAAAATTTACGCCGACGAACTTCACAACGCAGATCATGACTGGACACGGTGGACTCTCCGAATACTTGCATAGGTTCAAGTGTAAGGAGAGCCCATCGTGCGTCTGCGATCCGGATTCGGTGGAATCGGTGGTGCATGTACTTACTGAGTGCCCAGTTTACTCCTGTAAAAGACACGATATCGAAAACATCCTAGATTGTAAAATTATGAGTGAAAACTTCTGCCCACTTATGTATGATAAATTTAAGAGACAGCTGTTCTTGGATTACTGTATAGATATAATTAAAAATGTAATAAACAAAAATAGATAAATAAGGAAATGTTCGGCATATCCACTAGTTTGGTTACGCGAAAATAATTTTTCGACCCTTAATTGGTTTGCGTTTTGGCGGGAAAAACGGCGGGCGCTCCGCGGGCGCTCCGCGTCAGCGCTAAGTGGATACTGGCTCGGTTTTTACAATGGAGCGTAGCGTGGTATTTACGCTCTATGGAAAGGGTTTGAATGAAGCTTGTCAGTAGAATCATTCATAATGTAGTCTGTGTTCGGGATATACAGCGTAAAAATTATTTTCTATTAATTGTTGATTTAATTTTATATAAAAAATACTTTTGTTTGTAATTCAAAATGTATTATCATATATCTACATGTTTTGCGGTATATACATAGTATGTGGTATAACCTCACTATATATAACATAACATTTAGGTGTCTTAGAACAAAATATTTTTTGATCGTAATTATAAAGTGCATTTTTTATGCATTTTTTTTGCGTTATCTTTTTTTTAATTTTAATTTAATCGAATAAAATTATTTTTTCTTGGGCTACGTAAATTTTATTTGTTATTGTCATTGTCAACTTCATTGAGAAGGCTACAAAACAAAGAAGAAGTTGATAAACACCATAGTTTAAAAATGACAATTGTTTTCGTGGAACGATGACTCAGCGATGACTCACTGGTCAGTTTACTTACCAAAACCAAACGACGGCTAAAAAATCTTGGTAAGTAAACTGACCAAAACCAAACGAGCGGATATATTATAGAATATATACCATAACATTACAAATTTAAAATAGTAAGATAAAATTGTAACCATTGATACTTAGATTATATATTATTAGCATAAGAAATCTTACAAACATCTCAGGTAAAATATTAAACTTGTATAAAATAAGAAATATGTTATTATAGCTCTACCCTGTAATTTTTATTATTTTAAAGCAAACGATGTAATAGGTTAAAAATAAAAATAGTTATAAGTCTCTGGTTTTGCCAGAGGAACACTTATTTGTAAACCCATCCCCGCTTAGACCATAAAAATAAAGAATCCTAGATTTAATTAGCTCTAGAACAATAAAAAATAGAATGCACAGGCAGTAGACGGCGATTGCCATCTGAGTGGCGGTAGGGAAAAAAAAAAAAAAAAAAAAAAAAAAAAAAAAAACCTAACCTAACCTAACCTAACCTAACCTAACCTAACCTAACCTAACCTAACCTAACCTAACCTAACCTAACCTAACCTAACCTAACCTAACCTAACCTAACCTAACCTAACCTAACCTAACCTAACCTAACCTAACCTAACCTAACCTAACCTAACCTAACCTAACCTAACCTAACCTAACCTAACCTAACCTAACCTAACCTAACCTAACCTAACCTAACCTAACCTAACCTAACCTAACCTAACCTAACCTAACCTAACCTAACTTAACCTAACCTAACCTAACCTAACCTAACCTAACCTAACCTAACCTAACCTAACCTAACCTAACCTAACCCCCCAGTCCGCGCCCGCCCGCCACCGAATTGGCAGCTCTAACAAGCCGCTCCCGTGCTAAAAAATCTAAAAAAATAGTAAAAGTGCTCCGATTTTAGTGGTTTTTGTGTCAAAGTGTGTGTTTTGTGGTGTTCTACCTTTTGGATTTTGTTTTTATACCCGGACACTACCAGGAAAAAAAATTCCGGGGTGATAAACACTTTCTAACCTCAAAAAAGGTATTTTTTTTGCATATTATCGCAAACGCTGCAAGATTTTCAGCAATAACACCCAATTTTCTTTTCACCACTTTGACAGCCTTATAAAGACCTACCGAGAGCACTTTTCATCAGATTTTTCCGGCATCAACTGAGGAAGTTATAGACATTTTTCTGAAAACCACGTGGCCACGAGCTCATTGGCGCTTGCCAAATTTTAAAATCTGATTTTGTATTTTTATGCCCCATAATAAGCTAATAACGAAGGCACTTTGAATTTTTTAATTTTTTAATTTTTTGTAGCATTTATACCATTTTTTCTAATTTACTCAATTTTTCAAAACTTTAAACACAATTTATTTTAATTCTTCAGCGACAACATACCTTTTATTTTTCAGTACAGTTAGACATTTAAGTAAGCAATATTTTTGCAAAATTTTGGATTTTTAGAGTAAGCGGTTTCAGAGATATTAAATTATCTCTGAAAAGCACGTGGCACGTGGTACCCTCTAGCGGCGGCGGACGAAACAATTTTAGAAACAGAATTTACTTAATTCTCTTGCTTATTTTAAATCCGTTTGAATTTTTGAAATTGCATCATTGGATCAAGAGATATAGAATAATACATGTTTTTCAGGAATTGCTGCTGAAAGGTCCTGAAATTACTGTTTGTCACTTCAAAATTGAACACCTGTTTCAGAGACGAATATTTTAAGCCCAAACACTAGGACTCTACGACGTCTGGTTCTCGAGATAGCCCAAAACCTGGTCTTGGCGGCCATTTTGTCCGCCATCTTGAATTTTACAAACTCATTTATTTGGCGAACGGGTGGTCGTAGAGACACGGGGTTTTCTTTGGCAGTACTTTGGGGACCTGTAGATCAATATCCTGTGCTTTGCTTTCTCGACTCTAGGTAGACTCTACCAGTCATTTTTTATTGCAGAATCGGAGGCACAGTCTGACGCACCCACTCACGGCGAAAGCCCCGTGTCTCTGGGACCTGGGGTTCTAAAGTTACAGAATTTTGAATTTATGGTCGGCCATCTTGGCCGCCATTTTGAAAATCTTTAAACTCGCACTGTGATCGAACCATACGTCCCAGAGTCACGGGGTTTTCTTTGCTGACCTCAACGGGCTCTATAGAAGGTTATTCTAGACTTACTCCTCAGACTCTTGGTAGAGTTTTCTCTACCAATTCTTATTGAGTTAAGGAATAACAGGTTGAGTGCCTTCTATTCAAGTCAAGACGCAAATCCTCCTTGGCCAATGCTTCGATAGCTGCGAGGCTTGGAAATTTCTGTCCACCATATTGGCCGCCATTTTGAAATTTTTCGAAATTTTTCAAAGTCAGACTGTGGGTGAGCCACTCGTCGTAGAGATACGCGGTTTTCTGATCTGGTATCGAAGGGGTTTGGAGCGTGCTTCTGCGGGGTCTGTTTGACTGACTCTGGGTGGAGCTCGCCTCTGACTGACGGCTGAGCTCTTGTTTGTCCTTGTGGGCGTAACTTATATCGAGCAGGTGTTGGGTTTACATATATCCAACGCAATGTCACCCAAGCCATCAACCTCAAAGACCACGAAAGGAAAAAAATCAACGGCGACCTCTTCTTCAGCTATAACAAAGCCCATAAAGTCTCTTAGGGAAAAAGTCCTGTCAAAAATGATGACTAAGAAACCAGGTTCTCTTTCGGATGTGTCCTCCGCGGAAGACGCAACCGCAGCCAGGTTACAGAAGTCTGATATTGCGTCCTCGGCCTCGTCGGTCTCGTCGGTCTTAAACGTAGAGCAGCTTGAAACCTTGGAGTTGGTGGATAAAATGCTGGAAGAAGTAGACATTCCACGCCCAGTTACTCCCAACAGCGTCACAGACGACCCGGAGACATCAATCGTCTCGTCCATTTTGGAGGACGCTAACAGGCGTGTGAGTGTCCTGTACACTACACCAAAACGTAACACGCACGTGCAGACCGACTCGGCTAGTAAACTGGCTAACGACCACTTACAAAAAGGCAAGGCGGCCCTGGAGGCAGCTGGAAATATGAGACGTGACTGCAAGGTGATAGCCATAGATACTATGCACTTCCTGTACGAGACCATTCTGTCATTGTCGGAGTCCAGAGCAAGGCATATGAATAACCTTGAAAAGGAACGTACACGGCACGCGGTAGAACTTGTTCGTGTAGAAAGAGCTCACTCGAAGGAGCTCAAGAGGATGTGGGAGCACTCTTTTTCGGAGCTCGGCCAGGCCCGCACTGACATAAGTAGTACCCTGGAGGAGGCCAAGGCGATCCGTCTCTGGCTTGGCTTCGAAACTGAAAGACCCTTCAGAGAAATACGAGAGATAGAGAAGGCCATTAAACAACTCGAATCTAGTGTCCAGCGCCAACCTTCCGGTGTTTTGGAAAGTTCAAAAGATGAAACCCCGAGGTGGCTTACAGTGAGTTCAGAAATTGCTAAGCTATCGACATCCGTGAGTAGTGTATCAGCCCAGCTAGACTCACTGCGCAGGACTGCTGACAGTCTCATGGAGAAGGCCTGCACGGTTCCAGTGGCAGAATCCCGCGAAGCCCAGTCCAGTCTTCTTTTACCTATAGACAGGGACGAGATTTGTCTGGCAGTGAAGCAGGCAATGGCGAAACCAACTGGAGGCCAGGAACTTGGCCAGATCCATGAGATGTGTGCAGATACTAAGACAGCTGTCCAAGCCATTTCCATGGAGGTTGTGGAACTAAGACGGTCCTCTGCCGCTGGAGAGGCTTCGGCAGCGTTATGCTCTAGGTTGGATGACATTAAGCGCGGCCTCTCTGATCTGAAAGACACTGCAGTGGAGACAACGGGTCCCATTAGGCTGGCGGTAGAGACCTTAAGACGAGATTTGGTGTCCCCCGTCAATGGCCAGGACCCTGTTTCGGAGCCGGGCTTATCAAGGCAACTTCCACCACTCACACCTATCCCCATGACCACCAATCTGGGAGTCGGTTCTCTTGGCGCTTCCTACAAAGAAGCACTGTTGAGACCGCGATACCCCATAATGGTCGAATCTGTAGACCCTCTCCACTCAAGTTCTGACGTAGTGCAGAGCCTGAAGGAGAAAGTGGACGTGATCCAATTGGGAATAGGAGTGAGCAGCCTCAGGAAGATTCGGAACCAAAAAGTAGTGGTTAACTGTGACTCAGAGAAGGACAGGAGCGCGCTTAAGGAGGCCATCAAAAAATCATCGGAAAAGCTTACGGTCTCGCAGCCTTCGGTAAGGCTGCCGCTATTGAGACTATTGGGCGTGGCCAATGACCTCAATAATGCTAAACTGGAGGAGGCCCTAGTCACCCAGAACCGGAAGCTTTTGCCTGATCCAATGCCGGACAAGATTAAAGTTAAGGTCTTGCGTCGCAGCCGAGTCCGGAATAACGCAAGAGCCAACGTGGTTCTCGAGCTGAGTCCGTGCCTTTGGAACTGTCTTAGAGACAAAGAGCTCCGCATTGGATACCAAACAGTCCAGGCCGTTGACCAGTCCCCGGTGGTTCAATGCTACCGATGCCTGGCTTTCGGCCATATAGCTCGGGATTGTCAGGAAAAGGTCCGATGTGGGTATTGTTCTGAGGAGCACGACACCAGGGAATGCCCAAACAGAAGCTTGGCACCAAGATGCGTTAACTGCGCCCAATCGTCAAACCCGAGGGACAGCGTTCATCCAGCGTATGCAATGGAATGTCCTGAGTGGCGAAAATGGGACAGATTGGCGCGCAGTACCACTTGCTACAGCTGTTGACAAGGGCTCCCAGGCAGCGCTCAAGATAGGACAAGTAAATCTAGGACGAGGCTTCTCCGCTATGAAAGAGTGCTTGCATGCGGCCACCCTGAGTGGAGTCTCAATACTCATGCTGCAGGAACCGTATGTCGGGGCAAAAGCCCATGTTTCTAGCAGTTTTCGGGTGATTCAAAAGAAAACAACTGATAGGTCAAAACCAGTTCGCGCAGCGGTTGTCGTCGTTGATCCCAACATAGATGTAATTGAGAACACAGATTTATTGTATGATTCTATTGTAGGTGTAATTATTAAAGTAGGTCTTACTAAAATTGGTATAATTAGTTTGTATCTGGACAAAACCCTGGATATTGAAGACGACATAATTAAGCTCCAGGATATCATCAGGAAAATGGAAACTCCTAACATCCTCGTCGGCGGGGACATCAACGCTTCGAGCCCTTGGTGGGGTTGCCGAGAGGAGGACAGTAGAGGTGCCAAGTACGTTGAATTCCTAACACAATATGATCTTAACGTCATGAATGAGGGCAACACGTCGACGTTTCATGTTTACAGGGGAGGGAGACTTTTCTCAAGCATCGTGGATGTCACTGCTTCTTCTGCCGGTCTGATGAGTAGGGTGAAAAACTGGCACGTTGACATCACGTCAGTAACTTTATCGGATCACAGGCAAATCATTTTTGAACTGGAGCTGGATAAATCCACAGAAGGGCCAAAGAGGACCGGCACTAGAATCTTCAGAACTGACAAAGCCAACTGGGAGTGTTTCCGAAAAGTACTGCAAACAAACTTGATCGACGAAAATCTAAGCGTGGAGGCCATTGAAGCCACTTCTGACCAGGCAGGAGTCGATAGCGTGGTAGATAGGTACACGGACGTCATTCTCAACTCCTGCAAAAAGGCGATCCCAGAACTTCCTGACAAGAAGAGAGGAAAGAAGATAGTGTGGTGGACAGATGAGCTAACCGAAAAGAAGAAGGAGGTCCTAAGACGTAGGGAGCGAATAAGGAGAGCCAACGCGACTAGAAAGGAAATGGTCATAGAGGAGTACAAAAAAGCTAAGACAGAGTACAAGGAGCTGATGCAGACGGCAATCAATACTAGCTGGAAAGACTTTTGTACGGGAGAGAAGAAAGAGTCTGTATGGCAAAGGTCTTACCGGGTCTTAAAGCTCTGTGAAGGTCAAGCTGTCGAGAAAATGCTGCGCCGACACAACAACTCCAACCTTATGGACCCCCTGGCTTCAGCAAATCTCTTGGCCGAAACATTCTACCCTGCAGATGAGGAAGCCACGGACAACGAAGAGCAGGCCAAGGTTAGAAGCGAAATGAGGGAAGTCATCGAGGAGTATACTCGCCAAAAACCTGAGCAGGACTGTCCCAATTTTACACTAGACGAGGTCAGAATGGTGTACTCTAGGATGAGCCCAAAGAAATCCCCTGGAGAAGACGGTTTGACCTCAGACATATGCCAGAACAGCTTTGAGGTGGCTCCTGCGATCCAATTGGCTATTTTTAACACATGCCTCAAAGCAAGCCATTTTCCGAGCGCATGGAAGACAGCACGCATAAAAATCATCCCCAAAGCAGGAAAAGACGATTATTCTGCTCCTAAGTCATACAGACCCATTGGCCTCCTATCCGTTTTGGGCAAAGTACTGGAGAAGCTGTTTGCTACGAGAATTGCATGGCATCTGGGGAGCATGACTCTACTGAGTAATCGGCAGTATGGCTTTACACCGCAGAAAAGTACGGAAGACGCCCTTTACGACTCTGTTGGGATGGTGAGGCAGGCGGTGAGAGACAAGAGGATAGTCGCCATCATCTCCTTGGACATCGAAGGGGCATTTGACAACTGCTGGTGGCCCGGAATTCTCAAACAGCTTCACAACAAGGGACTCGACAAATCTACCTTCAGACTGATTGTGAGCTACCTATCGGGAAGGAACGTAAATCTCGGATACATGGGGGAATTAGTGTGCAGAAGCACCAACAAGGGGTGTGTTCAGGGCTCTATATGCGGACCACTATTATGGAACATCCAACTGAACCCACTCCTGGAGGTGGCCGAAACACTCGAAGCCCACGTGCAGGCCTTCGCAGACGACCTTCTGATAGTAGCTAGTGCCAAGACGACTGCGCAGCTGGAAGAGAAGGTGAATGAGGCACTCCTGAAAATTTCTGAGTGGGGAACCGCACATAAGATGCGCTTCGCAGCGCACAAGACTCAGGCGGTGATTATCACAAAGAAATTAAAATTTGAGACACCCCGATTCACACTTAATGGAACGACCCTGGAGCTATCAAGCAGTCTCAAAGTTTTAGGCCTTACTATAGACAAAACACTTAACTTCAAAGAGCACCTGGACAACATCTACAGGAAATCTGTAAACATCTTCAAAATGGTGTCCAGGGCAGTAAGAACTCAGTGGGGCCTAAACACAGATATCATGAGACTTCTCTATCATGTAACAGTTGAGCCAGTGGTATTGTATGCAGCCAGTGCCTGGGCTCCCGCTGTAGAAAGGAAATTTATAAAGGCCAAACTGGATCATATCACCAGAATGTTCGCTCTAAAGATCTGCAGGGCGCATCGGACAGTCTCCCTCACCTCAAGTGTTCTCATCTCTCGCATTCTTCCCCTTGACCTAAGACTGAAGGAACAAGCCACCTTATACGAAGTCAAGCGAGGAAAGCCCTTCGATGCTCTACCAGGTCGACCGCTGGAGAGAAGACTTTCCCCTTTCAGTCTCCCACATCCATCGCAGCGGAGCCATATAAGTTTCGGCACCATAAACAACCAGGAAGAGGCCGACCAAATCGAAAATGACTGGCTGAGAGTCTATACCGATGGCAGTAAGCTGAATGACAGGGTCGGAGCGGCCGTTACGGTTTGGAAAGAACAAACAGAAATCAAGGCTATCAAAATTAAACTAGAAAACTACTGCACTGTCTACCAAGCTGAGATGGTCGCAATACATAAAGCCATTACCTACCTCAAAGAGAGCAGAAGCATGGGGAACATCATTTCAGACTCCCAGTCAGCACTTGAAACCATCGCCGACCCCTGTACCGAAAACCCTGTGGCTCAGGAGATTCAAGAGATGGCGAAAGTGGTTGGTGGGATCAATTTCTTCTGGATCCGTGCTCACGTTGGAATAGCAGGGAATGAGCGAGCCGACGAACTCGCAAAAGCATCGACTATGCTTAAGATCACCCCTGCGTACGAGGCATTTCCGCTGTCCTTCGCAAAGCGCTGCATCAGGGAAGAAACTCTGGAGAAGTGGCAGGAGCGATACAGCAACGCAACCACTGGCGAAACAACGAGGATGTTTTTCCCCGATGTTAGGAGAGCGTACAAAATCTTAGCTAAAATAGAAACTATAGCCCTAAGAACGCAACTGTTGAGCGGTCACACGGGCATAAGAGCGTATTTACATAGGTTTAAGCTTATAGAGGATCCCTGCTGCACATGCGATCAAGTAACTTTGGAAACAATAGAACACATCCTGTTTCACTGTCCAAAGTTTGGTCCAGAGCGATATGATTGTGAGTGCAGGATGGATTTAGTTCTAAGCAAGAATAATGTAACCCTAGCTATTGACGACGACAACCGACGGACCCATTTCCTGGCCTTTGCGGAAAATGCTTTGAAAAGAGCCGCAAGGGCAAATGGCTCCACAGTAAATTAGATTATATTGTTAATTAAATAATACATTAATATTAAAAATAATTTTATAATTTTAAATGCATGAATTAGAATCTATTATTTATAAGAAATAGCAAATGGCTCTACAGTAAATTATATTATATTGTACATGGAATAATACATTGATAGTTGATATAAATTTATACAAAATTATATACTTGTATGAATAAGAAACTATTATTTATAAGAAATGGCAAATGGCTATACAGTTAATGAATTTGTATTGTAAATGTATAAAAAGAATAAATAATTAATATTGGATATAATTTTAACCTTATTAAAGACTTAAATTTGATGTTTATTTAATTCAATTTAATTTTGATTTAATTTAAATTTGATTTTGGTTTGATTTTGATTTAATTTTCATTTAATTTTAGTCTTATTTTAGTTTAATTTTAGTTTAATTTTAATTTAATTTTGTTTTAATTTTGATTTGATTTTGATTTAATTTTAGATAAGAATTGTATTTATCCATTATAATAAATTGTATTAATCTAAAAGAGAAAAAAAAAACCAAAAAAAAAAAAACAAAAAAAAAAAAAATGAATGAAAGGAAAAAAAAAAAGAATAATATCTATCTAGTTACATTTATTTTATAAGAACGAATCCTTATAGTCACCCTTCTATTTTAGCGATAGAACAAGTAGTAGAATAATAGTAATAGAAAAGGAATTGTAGGCAATATTATAATTGAATGTTGAAAGTTAATATAATTCAAAAGGTATAGCCATGCAAAAAAATAAAGAGTTGTAAATGTGTAGGGCGCGGATTAGACACAGAAAACCATGTTATGTTTAATACTCGTATGAAATAAACGACCCAAAATAAATAGGGACGATAAGTTGTAGGCTAGCCGACGGCCCCTAAAAAGGCAATTGGTAGGCGCCATAAAAAAAAAAAAAAAAAAAAAAAAAAAAAACCTAACCTAACCTAACCTAACCTAACCTAACCTAACCTAACCTAACCTAACCTAACCTAACCTAACCTAAAAAAAAAAATTTTGAAACGCAAAGAGGAGAGTTATGGTATCTACAGCGACTCACGGGCGGCTCTAGATACCATAACGAACCTTAGCACAACCCATCCTCTAGCGGTAGAAATACGTGCCAACCTGAAGAAGTGCTCTTTTGCCCAAAACAAGGAAATATCCCTGTTTTGGATAAAGGCTCACGCAGGACTCGCAGGTAACGAACGTGCTGACCAGTTAGCAAAAGAAGCTGCGTTAAACATGAAAAAGAAGCCAGATTACGACATGTGCCCCCTATCATTTATCAAGCGTGAGATTCGTGAGGAATCTGTTGAAAAATGGAACAGGAGGTACAAAACGGGCACAACGGCAAAGGTAACCAAAATCTTCTTCCCAGACGCTACGCGAGCGTACCAAATAATTAGAAAAATAGAGATGACCAATGTTTTGACCCAAGTCCTTACAGGGCACGGTGGGTTTTCCGAGTATCTGAACCGGTTCAAATGCAAGGATAACCCATCGTGTATCTGCGATCCTAATGTAGACGAGACCGTTCCCCACGTGCTTTTCGATTGCCCTGCTTACAGTCTCGATAGATTCGAGACTGAGATTCACTTAGACGCCAAATAAGATAAAACAAACATTGTAAATATAATAGAAGACAAAACACAAAGAACCGTATTTATAAAATACTGTACGAAAATCGCTGTAAAATGTATATATAGAAATAAAGATAGATAAGCTATGTTAAATAATATATTATATAATATATAATATTAGCATAAAACATAAGACGTTAAAAAAGTTATTAGAATTAAGTTTAAATGTATTTATAGGATTAGTAAATATAATGATATTACAATAAGTAACAAAAAGTAAGAAAACACAAAAATATGTGTACTTCCCCTTATTTTTCCCTATATGTAAGTAATACCTCTGCATAAATTGTAAGCAGAGATGATCAGGTAGGCTAGCCGACGGCCCCTAAAAAGGCAAAAGGTAGGCGCCAAAAAAAAACCCTAACCTAACCCTAACCTAACCCTAACCTAACCCTAACCTAACCCTAACCTAACCCTTACCTAACCCTAACCTAACCCTAACCTAACCCTAACCTAACCCTAACCTAACCCTAACCTAACCCTAACCTAACCCTAACCTATCCCTAACCTAACCCTAACTTAACCCTAACCTAACCCTAACCTAACCCTAACCTAACCCTAACCTAACCCTAACCTAACCCTAACCTAACCCTAACCTAACCCTAACCTAACCCTAACCTAACCCTAACCTAACCCTAACCTAACCCTAACCTAACCCTAACCTAACCCTAACCTAACCCTAACCCTAACCTAACCCTAACCTAACCCTAACCTAACCCTAACCTAACCCTAACCTAACCCTAACCTAACCCTAACCTAACCCTAACCTAACCCTAACCTAACCCTAACCTAACCCTAACCTAACCCTAACCTAACCCTAACCTAACCCTAACCCTAACCTAACCTTAACCTAACCCTAACCTAACCCTAACCTAACCTTAACCTAACCCTAACCTAACCCTAACCTAACCCTAACCTAACCCTAACCTAACCCTAACCTAACCCTAACCTAACCCTAACCTAACCCTAACCTAACCCTAACCTAACCCTAACCTAACCCTAACCTAACCCTAACCCTAACCTAACCTTAACCTAACCCTAACCTAACCCTAACCTAACCCTAACCTAACCCTAACCTAACCCTAACCTAACCCTAACCTAACCCTAACCTAACCCTAACCTAACCCTAACCTAACCCTAACCTAACCCTAACCCTAACCTAACCCTAACCTAACCCTAACCTAACCTAACCCTAACCTAACCCTAACCTAACCCTAACCTAACCCTAATCTAACCCTAACCTAACCCTAACCTAACCCTAACCTAACCCTAACCTAACCCTAACCTAACCCTAACCTAACCCTTTTTTTTTTTTTTTTTTTTTTTTTTTTTTTTTTTTTTTCCCAGGAAAATCTTTTATAGATACCACCAGCCCGAGGGGACTGATGGTTATGTGGGATTCCCGCCTTGATAAAGGCAGTGTACCCACTAAAAACCTGGGGTGTTCCTTCCCACCGCGCAACAGGATGGGGCCACGGGTAGGCTTACGCATTTCATCCGCGACCCCATCGGCGGTTGCCTTTTCAGGCCCATCTCATGAACGAGGCTTGCAAGCCTATCATGTCCTCATCTCCTCGGCTTAAGGCACCCCAGAACACCAAGGGTGCCTTATAGCACGGGGCTTTATTGCGGGCGATAGATCCCCCGATCCATCGCCCGCAAGCCCCCTTTATGGCGGCATTCGCGCTATAAATGCCAGTCGCCGCCGACCAGTTCTTCTGCGGCGCATCGGGAGCGAGTTCGGGTCTTGTTCCCGTTCTCGCTCAGCTGTTTCTTTTTGCGTTAGCGTGTCCTCGCAGAATGTTGATACGGCAATCCAAGCTTCTTCGCTACCCACCATGGCCTTGACCAGAGCCGGCAGCGAGAGATCTTGCCCCACCACACCAGACATGGCAGCGCGGGGCTCCGCCCAGGCTGGGCATTCCTCGCGCGTGTGTTGTGCCGTGTCATTAGTCCCTCTACAATGGTGGCACATAGTTGATGGTTCTCGCCCCACCTGGCACAGATATTTTCCAAAGCAACCATGGCCACTTAGTATCTGTGTCAGGTGGTACGAAAGTGTGCCATGCTTTCGATTTACCCATTCCTTCAGCACGGGTCGAATCGCCATCACCAGATCCCGGCTAGGCCCTGCGTCCTCCAACCGATCAATCCATTTCTGTAACACCTTCTCGCGGGACTCTTCCCTCCACTTCGCAATTTCTTGCAGAAGCGGACGGCCACCTTCTTCTTGTGCCCATATACCTCTCCAATATACCTCCGCCAACATCTCCGCTTCCAGGTCCCAAGGCGGGCTGCCTGCGAGCAGACATGCTCCAGTGTAAGATACTGAGCGGTACGCCCGAGCTACCCTAAGTGTCATTACCCTTTGCGGACGCCGCAGAAAAGGTTCGTTATGAGCACTCATAGTGTCTGCCCATATTGGCGCACCGTACAGCGCCATCGAGCGCACAACGCCTATATATAGGCGACGGCAAGTTCCTCCAGGACCCCCTTTATTTGGGAGGATTCTCCCTAAAGCTGCAGCGGTCTTCACCAGCTTCGGAGCCAAGCGCCGGAAGTGCTCTACAAACTTCCATCTGCTGTCGAGGACGATTCCTAGGTACTTCATCGTCGACCCGACAGGGATGGAAGTTCCGCCTATCATAATAGATGCATCGCGGGGAGGTGCATTGCGAGGTCCATGGAAGACTATGGCCTCGGATTTGTGTAGTGCGACCTCAAGCCCTAATGCTCGTATCCTCGATACGACCTGGGCAACGCCCGCGGTGCTAAGATGGGCCGCTTCCCTGTGGGTATTTCCACGGGCCGTAACCAGCGTGTCATCTGCATAGCATGTGACACTCACCCCCGGTAAAGTGGCTCCGCGTAACACCCAGTCGTAGCCAATGTTCCACAGGAGCGGTCCAAGGACCGAACCCTGTGGAACACCGCACGACATCTCTTTCCTAACCCAACTCTCTTTCGTCGGGAACGCGACTGCTCTACCAGCGAAGTAGTCGGCCACAATCATCCGAAGATATCGCGGCACGCCGTGGTACAACAGCGCTTCTTTTATTGTTTCCCATGGCAAGGTGTTGAAAGCGTTGGAGATATCGAGAGACACCGCCCACAACACTCCACCATGAGAAACCTCCACCTCTGCAAGGTCTCGTACCCGCGCGATCGCACTCAGGGTTGATCGGCCCCGGCGAAACCCGAACTGCGCGTCATGCAGCCCCGGATCTAGGCACTCGTTGAGGCGATGTGCAAGCACACGTTCGAAGAGTTTACTTACCTCATCGAGCAGCACTATGGGGCGATAGGCCGACGGCAGCTCAGCCGGGCGCCCATCTTTCTGGAGAAGAACAAGTTTACCCGTCTTCCAAGCCTTGGGGAACCGGCCTTGGTCTAGACATTCTGTGAACAGCGCTCTCACCCACTCACCCATTTCCTTCATTGCAAGTACCAGGACACGCCCTGGTACTCCGTCTGGTCCTGGGGCGGTGTTCTTCGATCGAAGTTTAAGAACAGCCGCCCTTATCTCCACCTCACCTACCGGTGGGACAGTCCCGTTTCCGTCATCCGAGGTAGACTCTGTTGGAGCCATCATTGGCGGAACCCACTCAACCCGTTGTGGAAAAAGAGTACTCACCACTTGTTCCAAGAACTGCGGCTGAAGGCTACTAGTTAGCGGTGGCGCCCAAGGCCGAAGCTTTTTCCGCACAACACGGTAAGGCCTTCCCCATGGGTCTCGGTTGAGTACTTCCAGCCATTCCACCCACGCGGTTTCTTTGGCCTTAGTGATGGCAACCTTAAGAGCTTTGCAAGCTGATCTATAAGCCACATAAAGTTCATCTTCCGTAGCTAGATCACGGAGCCTCCTTCTTCTGTATCGAGTGTATTGGCGGCGCGCAACTATGCAGGCTCCGCGAAGATTTTGGAGTTCTGCGCACCACCAATGCACCTGATGCCGGGGCGGGAACGGCTTAGCTCGTGGCATTGATGCATCGCACACACGAGTTAAGGCAGCTGCTAGGTGTTCCGCGCCGCTGTCAACTTCTTGTACCAGACCGGGGCCTGCGATCCAGGCCTCCACAATGGCCGCTTCCTTAGCAACATTCCTGTCTAGACGACTAAGTACCCACCGCGGACCACCATTGATAGCAGGCTCAACGTCTCTTTCCAGAGTAGTGGGGGTAGTGTAGACATCATACCTGATATAACGGTGGTCCGACAATGTCTCTACATCCTCTATCACTCTCCATCCCTGGACATTGTTAACCAGGCGAGGGGACGCAAGCGTGATGTCCACGATTGATCCTCCTTGTTGTCTCACGCACGTGTTTTGCGTTCCCCTATTAAGGATGATAAGCCCGGTTGTTACCGCCCACTCCTCTAACGTCTCCCCTCGGACGTCGGTCGCTGGAGATCCCCACGCCGTAGATTTGGCGTTGAAATCGCCAGCGACTAATACAGGTAAGGGGGATATCTGTCCAATCAAAGACCTGACCTCATCGAGCATCTGCTCGAATTCAGCAAGGTTCCGATTAGGTGAGAAATACACCCCTAAAACCGCAACACCACCCACAACAGCCAAGACGCATCCCCGACTCTTTGCTACCTTCTCAAAAGGCGGGGAGCCAGCAGCGGCGGGGGCAGTGATAGCCACCAATCCTTCATGGTCACCAACCCAATCATTCCGACAAGGCACCACGTATGGTTCAGCAATGACGGCCACTTTAATTTGCCACTCTGCCATGCTTTGGATAAGAAGATCCTGAGCTCTGGCAGAGTGCATGATGTTCGCCTGAAGAAACGGTAAGGCCATCCTAAATTGAGGTTTCCATTAAATCCACCTCTGCTTCAATTTGTGGGACTTTGTTTTTACTTTTCCCCTTATTTTTCCTCTTAGGGTCCGTTTGGCTTGTGGCATTGGGGCACACTTTTCCTCCCAGTGGGTGTTCAGCTGGCTTGTCGACAGCTGCGCAAATAACGCAATGCGGTTCAGCTTGACAGTCCCTCGATTTATGGCCTGGTTTGCCACAACGAAAGCACAGGCCGCTGCGGTCCACTTCAGATGTACAATTACTTCCAACATGGCCAATTTTGAGACATCTGAAGCACCTCATTGGTAATCGGTCTAAAAGTACCACACGCGCCGAAACCCAGCCAACTTTAAGCCGACCAACCGACACCAGTTTTCTCGCAGCCGCAACAGGGCAACTCACCCAGAGCGTGCCCCGAGGGCTAAGTGTGCCAACTTTGATGACGTCCGTTGTGCATCCTCCTGCTATCGCTACAGCCGATATAACTTCTGCTGAGGTCACAGAGTCATCTAGATCTGTAATTCGTAAGTCGGCTCTCATTACTGGCCTCTGCACACGAACCGTGTCACCGCTCAGGACCTCTTTAAGTTTATTTGCAAGAGAGTCGGCTTTTTCAGCTCCAGAGGCGCCGGTTATTTCTAGCACACGGGCGCCTGTTGCCGCCGTCCTGAAACGCATTCCGTCAATACCTAGCTCATTTATGTCGATGCGCTCTTTGGCCTCGGAAATAATGGAAGCGTATGTCACTCCACTCTCTATGGCGCTCGGCTGCAATGTCAGGGTAATGGCTGCTGAGCGAGGTTGACGGAGTTTGGGCTTAGGCTTAGAGGGGGGAGGCGCTAGGTTCCCTTCTATGCTTTTCTCCGTGCTCTTAGCTTTCGGCTTAGGGCCTTTTTTAACCACCTTGCTCCATGCCTCACTCTGAGATGCTGGTTCAGGGTGTTGATTATGGAGTGGCTCCCGAGCTGCAGCCGCCTCCTTGGCTGCCAGACTCTTCGTTTTCTTGCCCTTACCCTTGCCTTTGACTGGCTTAGGGTCCGAGGTAGCCGTCACTTTGTCTGTCATCTGTGAGGGAACGTTCCTCGTAAGATGATCCGGCGTTATTTGCGCACCGTCATGAAATATTCTCTCCGCCTCAATCCTCTGCTCTCGCGCTTTGTCAGCAGCTAAGGGAGGACGCAGTCGGACTGCAGGCAGAAGTCTTCCCTCGAGACCCTCCAGTCTGGCGTTCACCATATTCCCGACCTGGATCATGATGTTGCGCGACAGTCCCTCGACATCCAGCTGTCCAACTGTGTTCCGAGGTTCTGCAGCAGGTCTTGCCCGCAGCAGTTCCCCCCTTAGGTCTGCAAACTCCTTGCGGAGCGCTGCTAGCTCTCCTTGCAGGCGTGCGTTGTCAGCCTGTAACTTTGCTGTCTCATCTGAAGCAGAGCGCTTACGGAGAACCTCCACCGCCTCAACTATAAACTCAGAGGCCTCATTTAGTGACCGCTGAAATGGCCCACTTAGGTGACTGGACTTGCGAGACACCGTTTTAATGATGTCAACGCAAGCCAATACCTGTTTGTTCAGAGACGACGCTAGTATGTCGTCCACCTCTCCAGGCAGAAGATTGGAAAGACGCGATGGAAGCGTCAAACGAGAACTTCTAGCCTTCTCTGTCTTAAGGGCCACTTCCTCAGCAGCATCGATGAGGAACTCCTCTCGCCTGCTGGAGTTCAGGGCCTGTTTTTCCTTGGCTGTGGCAACAAACTGCCCAGTAGTGGGCGGGCGCCCTCTTCCTCTACCTGATTTCGTCACTTTAGACGACCTCTCTCTTGTGACAGTGACATCCGAGTCAGAATCAGACATAGGCCTTTTTCTCCAAAACTTGTCGCGTCCATCCGATATAGTCCCAGACGTAACGGTCTCTAGACTTTTATCGGTATCCGACTCCGATAGTCGGGTCAAAACCACACGCGGCTCTCTACGCAAACCTACGTAAGAACACGCCTTCGAAGCGCACGCCTCGACATCCATCACCGAAGAACTATCTCCAGCAACATCTCCCTCCTCCTCGGTTTGGCCTTGAAAAAGGCCTTTGGTTGCCCGTAAACGGGTATGGCAGTGTTTGGCCCCCCCAGAATACGTGGGACCGACTGCTTCATACAAAGATGAAGCAGTAAGGGATTCTCCGACCTCGGTGAGGCCGGTACCCTCCTGGGATAATATATCTTTAACATTTGCCATTTTTCATCGTTGTTGGTCCTTTCTGGGTCACAGAGGGAGGACCAACCCCCCTGGGCGCCCTAACGACCGAGCTCCCCTCGGCCATACATCCCTTAAGCGGGCGCCAGAACCGTAGGATTTGGTGAATATTATATACATAAAGAAGAGAAAAGAAAACAAATATTTACAAGAGCCTAAGATTACCGCCAAAGTCCCAAAAAGAACCACGGCGCCGAAGCCTACGCACCCCTATCCCAGAGCCCCCCACCCCCCACCTAAGCACCCCGATACGCCCACAGATAAAATAAATAAATATAAATAGATACATAAATACATGATAAAATAAACTATGTAATATAATAAATACATAAACATACATACATGTGTTCCTCTTGGTCTCGTCTCTCCCTTGTGGCCTTCCGGCATGAGTAGCTCTACCGGCGTAGCCCACAAGATCATAAAGACACGCAAGCCCCACCACGACGACAACGTGGGAACACATCGGTGGGGAACCCTAACCTAACCCTAACCTAACCCTAACCTAACCCTAACCTAACCCTAACCTAACCCTAACCTAACCCTAACCTAACCCTAACCTCGTTCTCGAATCACTAACTGTCACTTTGTCACTGTTGTTTTTTCACTGTATTATCATTTACCTTATTCAATGTGTATTAGCATAGTAATATTTTTTGTGTAAGGTAAACTGCTCATTCTGTTGTGGTTATGGGAGGACTTGGGTATTCAAATGCTATTTTTTTTTTTGCAATTTCTATTATACCAGTTTAATATTATTTATCATTCAGTTTATATATTCATTAATTGATATAGTTTACAGAATTTTCCTGACTCATTATTTGTTTTAAGGTGCTTAAACTTATATACAATAATAACATGCCATTAACTCTCTTTGTAGAAAATATTTATAAATACCCAATATTTGCATTTAGCAACATCCTACAATGGTTGTATATTATAATTACATGGAAAATCATAGTATATATCTTATTAAAATATATTTATCCATCTGCCTGGTATTCTACTAGTGATATTGTCAGTAAAAATATTTCACATTGTCATAATGATTAACCCGCATCACCTAAAAGTTGGTCTATTTAATGCTGGCTCGCTTAACACTGGACAGGAAGAGCTTTTAGTAGCCATGGAAGATGTTTGCCCTGACCTCATGGCCCTAAATGAAACCCGGATTAGGGATGGTGAGGAAGACAAAGCCCCTCATATACCAAGTTATACAACTTTATACATACTTCTAGATCAAATAATATTAAAAATGGTCGTGGTGGGGGAATAGGATTCTTTGTGCGCAGAGGTATTAGTGCACGAAAATGTTCACACCCTGTGGTGGCGGTAGTTGAGCAGATGTGGGTAAGATTGACTGTGCTTGGCAAATGTATAGTTGTAGATACTGCTTACCGTGTACCCTGCCAGGATGTTGTCACATTTTTGGATGCTATCACTGATTCAATATCTTCTTTCTCTAAATGTGACAACATAATTTTGATGGGGGATTTTAATGTTGATATGATGGGTCAAAACAGTAAAGTGCATCTGCTTCAACAGTTTTTACATAGCCTTAATCGTCTGTTAAACTATAAAAACTATTAAACTCGACAACCCTGGATCACAGAAACTATTAAGGATATGATTAAAATTTGGGACAATTATCATAAAAGGTACAAGTTGTTTAAAACTGATGTGCTAAAAAGAGAAATCAATCTTTTGCCGAAAGTAGAGTCCCTGATGCAATGAAAATTTCCATCATAAAGCCACTTTATAAAAAAGGAGACCACAAAGATGTAAACAATTACAGACCGATTTCTTTGTTGCCAACTTTTACAAAAATATTAGAGAACGCTATGTCATGTCGACTCTATTCATATTGCGAGAAATTCGAAATATTTAATGTCAATCAAAATGGAATTCGAAAAAAAAGGTCCACGTCATACGCTGTTTATAAATATATTAATGAAACCTTAAATATAATCAATGAAAAAAGCTATGGTTTGGGATTATTACTAGATATGTGTAAGGCCTACGATAGAGTTCTGTATAAAATTCTACTAAACAAATTACATGGCATCGGATTATGAGGACCGAGCTATAATTGGTTTGTCTCATACTTCAGTAATAGAGTCCAATATGTAGAGATTGAAAATTATAATCATAGTACAGGGAAAAGTAAATAAAATCATATCTGATAAAGTAAAAGTTACTAAAGCTATTCCCCAAGGCAGTGTTCTAGGCTGTATATTATTTCTAATATACATAAATGATTTTCCAAAACTTATTGAGTCTCCCTGTTCCTTATTTGCCGATGACATATCAGTAGTTATTCCATGTAAATCCGAATCCCATATAAAAATAAATCTAGATCATACTTTAACTATTATTATAACATGGCTAAATGACCATAATCTACAGTTAAACTTTAACAAAACCAAAATCATTCAATTCAGACCCTATCAGAAAATTCCTTTAAATATTAATTATACATTCCAAAACACACTATTAGAAAACGTAAATTCATACCCCCTTCTAGGCTTACATATAGATTCCCATTTAAATTGGAAAGAACACATTAAACAAGTATCAACCAAATTATCCAGATTTACTTACGCCTTGTTCGAGTTAAAGAAATATACAGATATTAAAACTGCCACTACGGCTTATTATGCTTATGCCAACTCATGGTTACAATATGGAGTAATTCTTTGGGGCAATAGTAGAGATGCCTCCAAATTATTTATCTTGCAAAAACGGTGTATAAGAATAATATTTAATATAGATGAAATGACTAGCTGTAAACCATATTTTATAAAAGGAAAAATTTTAACGCTCACATGTATATATATTTTGGAAATAAGTTTATTTGTGAAAAATAATATAATTTTTTTTAAATCCTATTCCAGACCAGAACACCTAAGACCTCGCAATCGTTTAGATATTCCGTTCTCAAAGCATCAACTTTTCCACTCAGGTCCACATGCAATGTGCTAAATATTTAATAAAATTCCACAAGATATTCAAAACGAAAATAAAATACCACAATTTAAATCATTATTAAAACAGTACTTATTAAAGCATTGTTTTTATACCTTACAAGATTTTTTAGAGCTGTAGGTTTTATTTGTTTGTTTTTTTTTTTCTGTTCATATTTAGGAAAACAAATTTAGTAATGTATGTGTTAATCACATAACATATTCTTCGATTTCTACACTTATAAGATTTTCTTTGGTTTTGTACAATTATATACACAATTTTAAGTGCATTACTGTCGTGCCCAAACCGGGTCCATGTTTGGAACTATATTTTGTTAACATCTTCACTTACTACAACGTGTTGTTTTGACTGTGTTTTGAATGTTTTGACTTTGACTTTGAGTCTTAAAATTCTTTATTGTTCACTGGTCCTTAGCCACCTAGAATACGCCTCACAGGTATGGAACCCTTGTTACAATAAATATATAATCCAATTGGAAAAACCACAGTAATTCTTTATAATTAATTTAATTTAGGGTTAATTTTCGACGTAGTTAAATTGAAAAAACCCGAGTACTTATATAATAAACTTAAGTTCGCGGTTGGAGATTTACGTTCTATCAGGTCAGCACTGTTTACCACAGTCACAAAACCAAGGCGTTTACTGGTAGTTTCCGATACCTAGCAACGAAGTGTTGGAATAACATTCCTCCCCCTATCCGTAATCTTAAGACTAAATTCACTTTTAAATCACGTTTAAAATCTTCACTAATACTAAGGCAGAAAGAGGGACTTCCGAAACACTTCGTTTGCCGACTTTAGGTTATCGCCTTGGTAAACTGTATGTCTTGTTTTTCGTCCACTTGACTGGGAACGGCTTTTGTAGTTTTGACTTATATTATTCTAGAATACGTAAAACCTTAATACATAATACTCCACATCCACACAACATCAAATTATTTATACTAATTCACATACGAGTACACTACATACTACATAACAGATACACTGTTTCTTAGATTATCAAAACTAATTTCAGTATACACATTTATTGCTTGTTGGTTGCTCGTTTTCTGGTCACTGCAGATGGTAGTACTGAAAATCAGTGTTTGCTCTATGAGTAAACAGAAGCTGAGTTGCTACCTTTTTGCCTTACTGCAACACACACATTCAGTATTTTTGTCTTATTTTTTGGGCAAAGGTTTATATATGTATTATTGTTTTTAACATTTGTTTATTTTGGTTTTGCTTTCTAATTGTTTGTGTTTTAATCGTTTTCAAATTGTTTAATGTAATGTTATTTTTTCTTTATTTTATGTAATGTTGTTTCATGTAATGAGGCGTTTTCATTAAAAAGTAAAAATTTCAAAAATAGTTCCCTCAAACATTATAGATGGCGTTAGTTTTCATTTAATGGAAGGAAACACAATTTGACAATGACAGCATTTGTAATCAATCACATACTTGTTTTCTCCGCTTACCAGATCCATCTGTTTGGTTTAGTAGAAAACATTTTTTTATTTTTTACTGAAAACGGCTCATTGTAAGAAAATGTGTATCAACATTTTTGTAAAAATTGTATGTGTTTGCTGAAGTAGCAAATAAAGAATTTATCTATCTAACTATCTATAAAACTTATCAACTTCAGGTACAGGATATTTATTAGAGATTATGATGATGCTGTAGACACCATCTATTGCCCCTTAAGTTGAGAAGAGAAGTGGCCGACCTTACTCATACATATACTTTGCTCCTGAAACACAGTTTATAACTAGTTCAGGAGCCTATGGATCAAACTTGTATGCTACACTGTATTATGTCAATAAAATACCTTTTTTACTTTTTTTTTTACTCTTACATAGTATCATCCTCAACCAAGTAGACTCAACTTCACTCTTATCTAGGATAGGACTGCCAGTCCCACCGAGTCGAGCCTCGCGACGTAATTACTTAAAATTGCATTCCCGGCCTGTACCACCAATTACAGAAAAATACGTTCTTGCTGAGAGCTATGCATTTATTCAACAATACTTACTCTAGTAAGATTGACCTATTTTTCGCAAAATGTAATAATTTTAAAAGAACGATTCAATCAACATTTTTTGAGACAACTATATTACTCATGTATACAATATCATACATATATCATTAAATATTCATTATAATATTTGTCTGTGGTTCATGGACCTAGCGATACTAGCTCACCGAAGAAATTTGTTTAAAATTAGGAAAAGTGCGAATTGTAGTCAAAAAGTTGCGAAATTATAATCCTCACCCCAAAGTTTGCCGGTTTTATTGTTTTTGGAAGTCTCACAGTGATTCACAACACACTAACAAGATCACAAATATCACAGGAATCAAGATTCAACGACCCAAATTCAAAAACACAGATTTACTACGTGATTCAATCCTGAAAACAGTGAGTACAACTTTGAACTATAACGAGAACACCATTACGACAAATAAAGACTACATTTGCAAAATCAGCTGATTTGGACAGTGATTCATACAGCTCTGACAGTGACATATCGAAGAGTTACCATAGAGTCGCCCAAGTCTACTTCCGACTGACCATTGGATTGACGAGACAGATGACAAACTGACACAACTCAGCGACATCTAGCGACGAGTAGCTAAAGTTTTAACGTTTAGCGGGAGATTCAAACACGCAAAAAATGAACGACGAAAATAATTATGTAACATGGAGGCGACGACGAAACTCAATTATGGACATCTCAGACATAACTAATAAAATAAAACAATTTAATTCAACCTTGGCAGACGGCAGCTTATTTGATCTCTCGACAAAAAGCCTACCGATGGACCAAACTGCAGGTGAAACCTTACACCTAAAACAGAGAATTCAAGACTTGGAAAATGAACTTACAATAGCACATGAAGAGATATCTAAACTAAACCTGGATTGCAATGAACTAAGGAATGAACTATCCAACCGAATATGTCAACTGCATGTTTTAAAAAAGGTGACACTCGAATCTGCATGTATTACACCAAGAGCGACCCCTCGAAAAACCAGGGATGCCCAAACCGTACCAAAAGCGAATCTAGAAACTATGGTTTCTCGATCACCACAAATAAAAGCGAAATCCCCACCGTCGTCACCACAGGCACCGGCGTCGCTGCCGAAACCACTGACAAAACAAACTAATATTACTGCCCCCGCACCAACCAACTCAAGCCAGAATATTAGCGCCACGGCCAGTACCAGCACCCTACCCAGGACAAGTGTAGATGGCAGCACCAACATGATGGTAAAGCAGACATCACCATCGACTGGGAAAAAAATAATACTACCAACTACCAATCCTAACAATGTATCCCAAAAATCAACCTTCTTGAAACCACAAAAACCTCGAACAGACCCATTTCCCCTTGAAAGTAAGAGAAAAGTTGTAGTCATAGCTGATGATCAGGGACGTCACCTTCAAAGCAACTTACAAAAACTAGTAGGACAAGAGCACGCCGTTAGCTGCTTCTGGAAACCAGGAGCTACCACACGTGAAGTGTTGTCTGCCGAAAGAAAGCTCATATCATCTCTGAGTATGAATGATTTTATAATAGTTTTGGTAGGTACAAATGACAAAAATCCTATTGATTTTATATATTCAATTAGAAATTTTCTTGAGAATACGAATATGACAAACATTTTGGTTTCAGAGATGCCATATAATAAATATCTAAATACGAAAAAACTTAATTATGAGTTAAAGTTTTTATGCTCTAAATTTAATAATGCTACTTTTGTTCAATCCCACTACTATGATTTTGGCCGTCCACGTGTCTCTTTAGTCGTGCTGAAGTGCCGATTATTACTGAAAGAATTACTTCACTTAAACTACCAAATGAAATACAATGAACACCTCGACAAGCTGAACTATAGGCATTCTAGATCTTATGTTGACAAAGGTACTCAGACTGGGTTAGAAACAGAACCTTCCCAAAGCCCGAGTACTTTTTTTCGTCTATAAACATATCAATGTTATGCATCAAAATGTAAATGGTATCTTAGCTAAATCTGATTTGTTGATATTGTCTTTGGATTCGTTACAAAAAGAAGGCAAGTCTATAGATATATTGTGCATAACGGAGCATAATATGACTAAAAGTTTATCGAAACAATTAAACATTCCAAATTACACCATCGGTTCCATATTCAATCGCAAAAATAGTCACGGTGGTTCGTGTATTTTGGTACGAAATACTATTAAATTTAAAAAAATCGATGAATTCACTAAATATAGCCTTGAGAATATCATTGAATGCTCTGGAGTAGAGCTTGTAGACCATGGTATCTACATAATATGTATCTATCGCCCGCCCAGAACAATCGCAGAAGATGTTGACAGATTTTTTAATAATTTTACATCCCTACTTATTAAGTTTTCATGTGGAAAAAAGAAACTAATACTATGTGGTGACTTCAATATAGACGTCTTGGTTAAAACTAACGTTTCTAATAATTTTAAAGAAATCTTGTCAGCCTACAATCTTAAGTTAGCGCTAAACGAACCAACAAGACCTAAGTCTGGGAAATGCATTGACCATTTCATACTTAATGTTAAGGGTTGCAATTGTATTAACAAGGAATTTGCCCTCTCTGACCATCTCGCACAAATACTTACTTGCCCCGTAAAACCAACTTTCCGTCTTAGACATTGGTACACTATAAGACGCGACTACAGTCAAGAAAACATTATAAAATTTACAAAACATATTAACTCCCTATCTTTTTTTGACATTCTAAATTGCGACAAACCTGACACTGCCTTTGATATGTTCTATGATTTATTTACCTTATTATATTAATTATGTTTCCCCTTGCTACGCAAAAAAATATCAATTGAGAAGCGCCCACAATGGATCACGCACGGTATACGAAAATGCTGTAAGCGCAAACGTAATTTATTGTGGAAATACCGCCTGTCTCCTACACAGTCTAATAAGAATAACTTTAGAAACTTATCGTCAAGACTAAATCGAATTATCAAACTAACTCAAAAAGCTCAAAATAATCATTACATCACTACAGCTCGCAATAAATGTAAGGCTACATGGGAGGTCATAAAAAACTCAAAATTAAACTTACCCAAAAATGAAATCGAACAAATACAAGTTGGCCAGCGATTAATTAATGACCCACTTGAAATAGCCAATTCATTTAATGATTACTTTATTGACCAAATAACAGCCACTGAAAAGACTGAAGTAAATATCAACTTAGCACAAACGAATTCATTATTTATGATACCTACAACGCCTAGTGACATTCTCAATATAATCAAAAAATTAAAAAATACTAAGGCCACTGGCTATGACCATATATCTGCTAATATTGTAAAACAGGTCGCTTCCAAATTATCACCAGTCTTGTCTCATATCATAAATTTATGTATTGAAAATGGTGTTTTTCCAGATGCATTAAAGACAACCACAATTAAACCCATATTTAAAAAAGACGACAAGAGTAACATGGCTTGCTACCGCCCAATTGCTCTGGTCCCTGTACTTTCAAAAGTATTTGAAAAGGCTATATACGAAAGGCTTTACGACTTTTTTGAAAAAAACAACATATTTGCAACTGAACAGGTAGGATTTAGGAAAAACAAGTCTATAAATCAGGCCGTCTATAACTTCTTAAATTCAGCGACGAAAACTGTCGATAATTCCTCTATAGCATGTGCCCTCTATATGGATTTAACCAAAGCGTTTGACTACGTTGACCATGGTATCTTGATACAAAAACTCTCCTCCTATGGAGTAAGAGGTAATGTATCTAAGCTTATTGAATCCTACCTAAACAACAGAAAACAAATGACCCAAATAACCAAGATATGTCCAAAATCCAAAACTGAAATCAAATACACATCAAAATTAAGGCATGTCAGAACAGGAGTTCCACAAGGTAGTGTTTTGGGTCCCTTGCTTTTTTTAATGTACATAAATGATTTGCCTAAAATTGCCAGCCGTCAAACTGTCATGTTTGCGGACGACAGTACAATTTTATTTACTGGAGATAATAAGAAAGTGCTTGAAAATGACATCAATCTCACCTTATGTAATATAATTAATTGGCTTAAATCCATTAACCTTAAAATTAATTTGACTAAAACAAATGTAACGGTTTTCAGAAATAGAGCTATTAGAATAAGCGACCTTGATATAAACTATTTAGAAAATAAAATTGACCACATTGACTCAACGAAATTCCTAGGTATACATATCGACAGTAACTTTAGCTGGAACTCCCATATAGATTATCTAACCCTCAAACTGAGCCAGCAATCCTATGCTCTCTACATGCTCTCTAAAGTTGCAAATATTGAAGCAGTCCTCTCGGCATACCATGGATATGTAGCATCTATTTTAAGATACGGAGTTCTGTTCTGGGGCAATTCAACTAGGATAGAATCGGTATTTAGAGCACAAAAGAGATGCGTCAGGTCAATATGTGGTATTAAACAAACAGAAAGTTGTAAACCTTTCTTTATTGAATTAAAGATTTTAACGATAACGTCCATTTACATCTTTGAAACTGCAGTTTTTGTCAAAAGCAATCTGAACCAGTTTAAAAAGTTACTAAGTAAGCGACATTATTTAAAAATATGTCAACCACCTAGCAAGTCGACATTGCTAGGTAAAAGTGTATTTTGTATGGCCCCTCGTATTTATAATCACTTACCTAAAGAAATAAGAGAAACATGCGCAATAAATATATTTAAATGTAAATTAAAAAAAACTATTAATTGAAAAGGCCTATTATAAGCTAAATGAATTTCTTACTGACAAATTTTGACATAATTATAATTGAATACACTGATTTTATTTGTATATTTAGATATTATTGAACCTGTGAATTAATTTGACTTTAATAATGTAACACTAAAATTTGACTGACAATTTTATATAATTTAATTTTTCTTTTGTTGCTTTGTGTATTTAAATTAATTACTATGAATTATTTTGATAATATTTAAATTAAACTATATTTGCATGCTGAAAAGCTGATCATGGCTGTACTATAAATAGTTCTAACTCACACCATCTTGTAAACCCATGTTCGCAAAATAAATGAAATTTGAATTTGAATTTGAATATCATAATTTAAAAATGTATCTACTGTTATTGGATATTTAGGTTATACATCTTTTCTCTTTGCTTCACTAGTCTAATAACCACTCACAGGCAATCAAACAAAGGTACGGTACTTATTTTCTTCTATTATTGTTGTAACCAATTTAAATTTTACATAAGTTTAATTTGTTTACTTCTACCTCTACATTATATTCAAGGTTTACCTAAACGTGGAAACTGTTTCTAGCTTTAGTTTAGCCACATTATCATTGAACTTTTACTTAATATCAAGCTTTTGGTTTTCCAAATAAATAAATAAAATAAAAGTTTACTGTAAATGTTGTTTTAGTGAAAAATATCTCAATTTTAAGCTCAAGATCGGGTGATTTCCATAAAAAATCATACTAAGTGTTTATATAAAAAAAAAACCGACTCCCTATTATACAACAAAATCAATCGGAACAGAGAATTTCCATAACCTCCTTTAAGGAATGTATCGAATTACCAATTACTCTGTATGTTTATTAGTTAGCTAATATTACATTATATTAGATAATATTTTTAATTGTTATCAAAACAAAGGCTGGATTCAAAAATATCTTTATTGTTATAAAAAAAACGCATCGCATACACACACACAATCGCCATTACCAATATTTTAGTTAATCATTGTGTTGATTGTTTAGATAATTATACAATTGGTTTTAGAAGGCTTCCCGTGAGGACCCCTTCGATCACAGGGAGTCCTCGGCTTAGACTCAGGACTCGGCTTGGGTTCAGGATTCGCCTTCGATGTAGCGCACGGATTGGAGGGGATCGAAGATTTAACAGAACATACTGGTTTCGTCGGGGGCGGGGTGGAGCCCTTCCCGCACCCGGAACCATATAACCTTCCTTGGATGGACCTCACGGAGGGCCGCTGGTCCCGAGCGGGTGCAGCCGATGACCCGGAGTACTGCGCAGCCGTGTGCAAGCCGCGGTCCGGCCGCGGGGGCCCCTCGCCGCGCAGGCCCGCCACGAGGCGCTCGGCGAGCCCGCGCGCCGCCCGCCGCGGGGGCGCGCAGTCGCCGCGCGCGGCCGCCGGGCCCAGGGACGTCGGCTCGGGGGGCGGCAGGGGGGTCGGTTCGGTCGAGGACCGATCCACCTCCACGACGACGGCCGCCCGGTGCCCGCAGGGGCTCGGCCCCGGTGCGAGGTCGCAGCCGCGTGGGGCCGCCCGCTGCACGGTCGAGGGCGGCGGCGGCGTGCGGCCCGGCCCGCAGCGTCCGAGCGGCGGCGGCGAGCACGGAAGCGAGAACGGCGCGTAGGGCGCGGCCGGCGGCGGCCCGCAGTAGCGGTTGCGCGCGCACCGCGCCGCCGCCTCCTCGAACTCGCGGCGGCGCGCGGCGTCGGCGGCGGCGAGGCGGAGCGCCACTTGGTCCAGCCCGGTGCACGGCTCGTCGCACTCCGAGGCCCCGAGAGACGGGGAGGGCGAGGGGGGCGGTCCCTGAAACGGAGAGGTCGGATAGTCTCACGTGGTCGGATGCGACCGACGGCGGGGGGTGCGCGGCGTTACCCTGGCGGCGGAGCAGGTGAGCGGCGCGGCGGGGGGCCGCGCGGGGCAGGGCGGCTGGCGAGCGCGTGGCGGCGCGCAGCACACCTGGCGCTCGACGAAGTCCCGGCGGTCGGGCGGCGGGGGCCGGCAGGCGGGCCGTGGCTGCGGCACGCACGGGGGCTCGGCGGGCGGAGGGATCTCGCCGGCGCAGGTGCGGCTCACGGCGCGCGCGCTGGGGACCTGGGGGAGCGAGGGCGGTGAGCGGGGGTAGCAGCGGGCGGGGGGGGCACCGGGGGCGCGGGTCGTGGCGGTACCTGGTAGTGCGGCAGCGGCCGGAGCGCGCTGCGGGCGAGGCGGGACATGGCGCCGCGTGTATGCATGCGTGAGGAGTGCATCTCGTCGGCCGCGGCGTGGCTGCAGTCTAGTGGGCTAAGGCGCCGCTCGCGCGAATTCTAGCGGGCGTCGCTCCGAAAAGGAGGTCGCATCCACCGATGCCTGAGTTTGGTCAGCCGGAGCTCTGCTTCGCCATGTCTGTTTGCGATAACGAACGGTTACTCTATAACGAATGAACAGTGTAACGTTCATGATGATAAGCGCTCTTCAAAAAGCGTATGCATTTTGTGTATACTGACGTGGAGCGCACCCCCGGCAAGCACTAGCAGCTCGGTGCACGTGCGGGTCGCGGGCAGCAGCGCCAGCAGCGCGGGTGCGGGGTGCGCGGGCGCGCGCGGCGCGGGCACTGCGGCGCCGCTGACTGTGCTCCACACGCTGACGCCCCCCCGCAGCGAACCGTACGGACTGCGCACATAATATTACGACACGTAGAAGGTCATCACAGCGGTCTAGAGTTAAGCTATTTATTTTTAAAAGCTTTTATTTAACTTGCCATGTTTGTACTAAATTAATTTATATGGCGAGCTAGCGATCACTTTAATAAAATTTGTACGCAACATGACTTGGATCTATTCTACTCAAGCGTTAATTCAGCTAGACAGCGGTTGAACGTGAATTATTTCGATGATATTCTAAATATAGGTGACTAATAATATTAGTTGTTAATTTATGTTATAGTAGATAGTATTTATTTTGCACCTTGTTTTTGTGTCCGAAGCGTACTGTTTACAGTTTTCTCTTTTATTATCTTATAACTATTCGTAACTATTTGGTAACCTATTACTTGCTTTATGTTTTTACACTTTTGTATACTAGTTTATTATAGCTATTGGTGTTGGTGGTCCTACTAAATAAATAAATGTATGTAAATATGTTTGTTCGGGTGGAATCTTCCAACTAAATTTTGAAGCAGATATCTTTCAGCTTCTCTTTTCAATTGAGCTGAAATTTTGTATACAAGTTTTGTTTGGATGCATGATCAGATATGTGACGTCACTCTGGTTCCAAAATGGCGGTACACCCAAGATGGCGGACTACTTATTTTTAATGCACTCCTACAATATGAGCAATAATAAATTGACGAACTCTGTGGCGCAGCGGGCGAAGGTCCGCCTGCGACGCAAGGGGTTGCGGGTTCGATTCCCGCCTCGAGACAAATGTCTGTACGATCTGCAGATATTTGTTCAGGGTGTTCTGGGTGTTTTTCTATATCGTGGCCGTAGAGCGAAAAGTCATCAACTAGGTTATTTGGTGTTTTGAGTTATGAGGGTTCAAAGTTTTACAAAAGAAAAAAAATCATAACTTACGTTTGGTATGAGATATTTCAAATTTTATGATCTTATATCAAAGGAAATAGTTAAGCGCACAGGTTTTAAGCACTTTATTTGATATAATTTGTTCCTTTTTCAGAGATTTTGACATAAAACTCACTTAGTTATTTTTCGCCCTCAAATCCTGTACAGACATTTTTAGTTATTGAATTGTTAAATAGAGTTAGTGTCTTTTCGCCCAAGTATAGGCTATTTTAAATGAGAATTATCTTGACTTAGTTAAAATAGGACTAGCTTTAAAAATATCAAAAGGTATTTTAGTGATTATTCTAGACTCTTTACTTTAACCTATTTTTCGTTTTTAATAAATCTAATTAGATAATCGAGACGAAAATGAGGGTTTGATGACTTTGGTCCAAAATGAAAAATGACAAGGTATAATAATACCAACAATCACAAAATAAAAATGTCAACATGAAAGAATGACAAGGTATAAATTGTACCTAATATAAAATTGGTAATAAAATTCAAGCATTGTACTTTTATAAAAAATATAATAAAAACACAAGCAGAAACAGAATTAGTACAAAGGAACACAGTTAAAATGTCAAAAACAAGTAAAAAGTTCAATGTTTACTAAAAACTAAAATCAGCGGGTCCAAATCCAGAACTAAACTGAAGTTTATAATCTTAATCTGATATACAATCAGTTTTCACCTTCTTCGGTGACGTAAGGCTCTAACAGCCTGTCAACAACGTCATTGTTGGTAGGTAGAGATTCATACCAGGAATGTAGCTCTTGTGGAATAATTCCCTTACGACATTGACCAACAAGATCTTTTTTCTTTGCCTCAGATATCGGAAGAGGAGCTGTGTAAGCCATAGGGATTTTAAAAGCCCTTAGTTGACCTATCATATCACTTCTCAATTCAGCGTCACTTTCTTCTGCGCTATAGGCTTCCTGAAGTCTCATTCTTTTCCTTGTTCGTGGAAGCACCTTTTCTGGCTTTTGGCACGCATCAAATTCGGAGTATGGGCCATCGTGACTGTACCGAAACTTTACTATCCCTGGACATTCCTTTTCGAACCTGAGACATTTTATTTTTAGCCACATATTTTTTTTCCCGTCCTTATCCTTGCTTGTGTAGCATTATAGTAGAGGATACCAACACCACAAACAGGTATGTGCAATGTTGATTGCATGTCAGCTGTGACTACAAGATAGGTATCGTCTTCAATTGATTGATCGTTGCTTGTCTAGTTGTTTGGCAGCTTGTGCCGCAATCTTTCTCGCAATATGGGGATCATACTCTTCTCTAAGGTGTACAGGTCGACCGGCATTATCATAACGTGTGCATACCATGCACAGATCCTTCTTTGGAACAAAAAATGACAAGTTGAACTCCAATCAAAATATTCTTTAGTAAACATACAAAGAACTCGGCTTTTCGTTAGTCTGTGCTAGTTATTCTTTGTATAGCTCGTACATTTTAGCAATGCTAAGTTTGCTGTCTAAAGACGACAAATGAAGGGTTGTTTCTCTGCAATAATGAGATTCTTGACGGGGAAAGGAGTTTATGTAATTAATAATTTTTTGTTCAGAATCAGGATTTAAAAAAACGGCTTGCACACCCTTATTTTGGTGTCGTATTTTATAAAATAGAACTCGTATGAGGCACGTCGATGTTTTTGATCTGGAATTCCAGCCTTTAATGTTTTTACTGGCATTGTAACAATCAATTGCAATAAAAACTCTTTTTGAGCCACATAATCATTAATCTTCCAGTAGTCTTGACAGAGTCTTACTCTATCATCCTCTGTAAAGCTACCAAAACAACGGTGTCGGCATTTTGTTTCACAATTCACAGGTTTAGGCTTCTTTGCGGGCATGTTTTTACCTCTTTTACTTTGATAAGGTAAACATTTGCTTCTATTCGCTTTAGTTTGGTTCTTTTTTCATTTATTAGGATGGCTTTTCTTCCAACATTTAATATTGTTACTGATTAAATTGGTAGCAGTGTTAGCGGATGCAGAATTTTGGTGTTCGACAGATTCTTGTGTATTTATCAATGTATTAACGTTTATTTCCGAGCAGTCCACTGGTGGTGATGGAAATAAATGATTATGATTTAAAAAAAAATCTGTTGGAGGGCCCTGGTTGATTTTCAATGAATAACTGACTTTGTTTTCTATTCTTACTGTGTATCATAGTCAAATCATCGCTATCACTGCTATCACTTGAAGATAACGTGATTATCTATCTTATTTTATTCAGTTGGCGTTTCTCCTCGCTATCAGGATACCAAGTCACGCTTAAATCAGAAAAATTACGTACAGGAGAACTGCACAATGTTTCGATACCATTAATAATAGAATACGGACTCTTGGGTAAATTAACTTTGCACGGCTCATAATCGTTCATTTAACATCAAAAATAATCCGTAGTGTAATAATTGTCAAGACGTGTGCGCATCGGTCGACGTAAACTCCTTGAATAAGAGACCAGGCGCCGCCGCCCCGCCACCGCGCCGGAACTTCGGTAAATTCAAAGGCGCACAACCAGTACGACTAACCTAAGTTGCGCGCCAAATTTGCCTGACGCACGGAGATTTTGAATGAAAATCATCAAAACACTTTAGCGACTATTCAAAACGAAGCTTTCTGTCGATAATTATGAGGATAGAACTCTTTAAACCAGTTTAATGATTTCTTGCTCCTGCCTAGATAGCCTATTTTTTCACAAATGTCCATCGAGAAGTCAGTAACTAGACTTGGTTAGTTTTCGCTTTTACGTTTGTTATCGAACCAGTGATACTAAAACTAATCAAGTGGACTAAGTTATTTTGTGTTCTTGTTAGGACCTATTTTATAATGAGAAAATGTAACTAACTCGATTTAGGTTTCGCTTTGCGATTTCTCCAAGTAGAGAAAAAAGTTAATTAATTTTCGTTAATTAACTAAGTAAGTTAATTAATTTTCGACTAAAAAATTATAGTGCGAAGTTAGAATTAGTGATTTTTTGCGTATTCTGAAATGAAAACTATGACAGCTATGGCCATGGTTGTAAGACTGAAAATTGCAGAAAAAAATGCTGATTTTCATAATATGTTTAACTCAATTTTGACCAAAAAGCGATAGTGACTTTTCGCTCTACGGCCACGATATATAATAAAAATATCTATCTATTTATTATAATGTATTAAGTATATCAGTCATCTAGTACCCATAACACAAGCTCTGCTTAGCTTGGGGCTAGGTAATGCTGTGTGATTTGTTAGAAAATGAAATAACGTCACTTTGAACCCAACATGGCGGAACACCCAAGATGGCGGACTATTTATTTTTAATCCACTCCTACAATATGGATATCAAATGAAAGGGTTTGCTGAGAATAATTCGAAAATGAAATGTCGTTACTCTGAATCCAACATGGCGGAACACCTAAGATGGCGAACTAGTTATTTTTAATGCAATTTCAAAACTTGCTTATTATGGGTTTAACCCAAAAACAGTACAATGGTTCCATTGTCCATTGTTTATGGAGCCTACTAGAATAACTGAAACATCCGCTAAATGTATTGACAATATCTTTGTAAATTCTAATATAAAAATTATCCATAAGGGCTTGATTAGTAATATAAAGTCAGACCATTTAGGTCAGCACATTCAAATTAAACAGCAACAAAAACAAAATGTAAAAAGAAAAATTACTTTTATACCTGTGACCATGCATCAATCTGAACAACTGAAATGTAAATTGAATACAAAATTTCCACCTCACTACTCAAATAACAACCCTAATGAGTCATATTGCAATTTTTTCAATGCATTTAGCAATATGTTCAATTCAATATTTACATCAAAGTCGATAATGGTCACAGATAATCTTAACTTTAATGAGTGGGCCACAGTGGGTATACATAGAAGTAGACAAAAATTATATGATCTTTATAGTGAAAAACATTATAATTTTAGTGAAGAATTTAAAGAAAAGGTTAAAAATTACTCAAAAATTTTTAGAAAAGTCTGCCATATTGCTAAGTCTAATTTAATAAGTTCAAAAATTAAAAATAGTGATAATAAAATTAAAGCTACTTGGAAAATAATAAACAAAGAAACTGGAAATGTGAGTAACTTTAACAACCAATTTAAAATAAATTATAATAATACAACCTACAAAAGTGATGAAGATGTAGCCCAAGCATTTGAAACTTTTTTACTGACATTCCAGTTTCTACCACAAAGTCTTTAAACTCTTCTCACCTGATCGCCGAGTCCTTACTTAGCAAAAATGTACCTAAATGTGATAGTAATTTTAATTTCCAATATGTGGACAGCAGCGATATAGTTAAAGCCTTTAAAATGTTAAATGTTAAGAAAACTGCAGATCTCTGGGGTATTTCTGTAAACATTGTAAAACCATTGGTAGACACAATCGCACCTGAGCTGGCTCTTATATATAATGAATGCATTGACTGTGGCGTATTTCCTGATCTAATGAAACACAGTAAAATAATACCTTTATTTAAATCAGGTTCTAAGTCGGACCCCACTAACTTTAGGCCGATATCAGTACTGCCGACATTTAGTAAAATTTTTGAAAAGCTTATTTTAAATCAGCTATCTAAGCACTTTGCCGACAACAAATTGCTTCACTGCAAGCAATTTGGCTTTACTCGCGGCCGTTCCACTACTGATGCTGGTATAGAGTTAGTCTCGCATATCTATGATGCTTGGGAGAGGTCGCAAGACGCTTTAGGTGTTTTTTGCGACCTTTTAAAAGCATTTGACTGTGTACACCATGAAACATTAATCGGAAAATTGCGCCACTATGGTGTTAGAGATATCTCTTTGGATCTACTTATTTCTTATCTCAGTAACAGGATACAAAGAGTTGATGTTAATGGAAAACGTTCTTCGGGATCTGTAGTCACAATGGGTGTACCGCAGGGATCAATTCTTGGGCCTTTTCTATTTTTAATTTACATGAATGATCTACCTCATCTTGTCAAAAACAATCATGAGATTGTATTGTTTGCTGATGACACTTCACTTTTGTTCAAAATGAAACGACGTACCACCGATTATGACGAGGTGAATAATGCAATCTCAGAGGTTGTTAATTGGTTTAATGTCAATAACCTATTACTTAATGAAAATAAAACAAAATGCATTAGATTTACTCTTCCTAATGTAAAACATGCTGATGCCAAGATTAAATTAAAAGGTGAAAGTTTAAACCTTGTAGAAAAAACTGTATTTTTAGGCATAACTTTAGACAATAAGCTTCAATGGGGCCCACACATAGAACAACTATCGGGTAGGCTTAGTTCTGCAGCATATGCAGTCAAAAAAATCCGCCTTCTTACAGACGTTGATACCGCTAGACTTATTTACTTCAGCTATTTCCACAGCATTATGTCTTATGGCTTACTACTGTGGGGATGTGCTGCAGATATAGACACCGTATTTGTGCTGCAGAAGAGGGCTATTCGTTCTATCTACAATATGGGTCCCAGACAATCACTTCGCACTAAATTTAAAGAAATAAATATAATGACAGTAGCTTGTCAATATATTTATGAGAACCTGTTGTACACCCATAAAAATATTGATTCGTTTAAGAAAAACAGCGACAATCACAATGTAAATACAAGAAATAAGAATAAACTCGCTGTGCCCACTACTAGGCTCTATAAGGTGAAAATATCTTTTAAAGGGCAATGTATACGCTTCTACAACAAACTCCCAAGTGAGTTGCAGAAGTTATCATTGAATAAATTCAAAAGCATTATTAAACGCAATCTGTGCAATAAAGCTTATTATAAAATATCAGATTACCTAGAGGACAAAACCACTTGGGACGGAATCTGCTCCAACTCCGTCAAACGTAACATAAGACAAAATAAAATTGTTAAATGATGACTATAACGACCGAGTTAGGTTCTTCTGTTCACTTCTTTTCCTAACTCGCGTGAAGTGAACAGATTCAATTATGTGCTTTATTCTATTTATTTGTGTTGTTTTATTTTGTAATTTGTGACGCGTCAATAAGGTCCTTGCAGCCGCACTGAATAAAGTATTTTTTGATTCTTGATTCTTAAATACATATTAAAAAAAATATATATTATATGAATTACCTACAAATCAAAAGACTCCGGAGTAAGTCTTTTGATGGACGAAATTGTGGAGTAGAAAATATCCGTGTCTTGACACATGTGATTATAACATACGATTGATTGGAGAATTCTGGCTATAATTTGTGTAGCAATAGGGGAGTTTAAATGTCATTCTATTTTGGAGACAGCTGGATGAACAAGGAACAGCGAATTGAATTTTTTCAAGCAACTGAGGGTTATCTATTTTACCATTAATAATTTTCTGCAAAAAACACAATGTCAGCGATATTTCTTCTATGTTTAAGGGTTGGCGTTTTAAACTGATTCAGCCTTGACTGGTACGACTCAAGACGGCGATAGAGATTGTTAGCGTATGAAAGGTGATTTAACCGCTCGCGTGCCCCGCGCGGCGCACCGCGCGGCACCCCGTGCCCGGCTCTCTGTAGCGTTGCTAACCCAAACGCCCGGCGACAAATACTTAGCACACGTCGCCGTGCCCCGCCGTTTTTACGCCTGCGGCGCGTGGGCCGGCTTTCACGCAATCGTTACTTGTGACTTAATTTGTTTTAAAAGATTGTCAAGTGTTATATTTTTTATGTTAAATCTGAAACTAGCTATACAATGTTATCTTTTGTTTCTCAGATTACGACTCTGGTGCAGAGTTATGCTGTGCTGAACTTGAGATAGCACGTTTTAAAGCTCGTCTTGTATTTAAAAGCTCATACCTCAATAATTAAAGCGTTGACTTAAAGTTTTGAATCTTTGATTACGTTACTTATAAAATAAATAATAGGATAAGAAATTAAAACGTACACTTGTCCATACATATTTATTAATTCACACGCCTCTGATTCCACACCATTATCTGGCGCCGCGCGGCGTAATTTATGTTAAACGTGACAAGGCATATCATGCACAAATATAATTTTTAGGCATAAAATGAAATCAACACAAAATAAGTAGTCTTATATTATTTTAAAACAAACAAAAACCATAGGGATAGCATTCACCACTTCTGAGAAATATGAACATTTCTGCAACAGTTCCCATGCTCTCAGTAAAATCACTTAGTTTTACTTTCACTCGAAAAAGTCAAATCTTATGTTTGATGTTGGAATTTTTATATTGACGTGTTAGTTATTTACATTTCTTGATTAACATAATAAATCTTGAAGAACAAAACTAAATTTCACAAGAAAATCAGCAGAAATAACGCACACATCTAACACATCCCGCACCGAATCAACACTCAATGACAAGATTGACAAGGAACGTTTTTTTCTTACTTTCTTTTCTTTTGTCTATGGCTTGGATACTCGACTGTGATTAATTATGACGGGAAATTTAACGAAGAAACGAGATAAATAATACAAACTAAGCCCTAGAGCGACCAGGACGAGTATATTTCACTTTTTCGACCGCGAGGTCATGTTAACTACAGGTTGACACGGGCATTTTGGCATGGCGGCGTCATGTCAACTACTAGTTGACAAGGGCATAGTAGACTGAATCGCGATGTTAACTACCAGTTAACATGGACATTTTAGCGTTGTTCGTTTTGTTAACTACTGGTTAACACGGGCAAGCGAGCGGATAAAAAAGTCTTTTGGAGTCTCTCAAGCCGGTCAGAGTGAACAGCATACAAAGGGTTCCATACGGGACTGCAGTACTCTAGAAGGCTGCGGACATTAAACGGACGTTTAAGTCTGATAAAAATTTCTATTCCAGCTCAAGAAAAAAAAAGAGAAATCTAGTGATACTCTTCTTTTTTTAATGCTGCACTTTGTTCTTCGGAATCACGTCGATCACATATTATATAAATTTAGATAATTTACGTAAGTATCCCGAAATAACAATAGTCTAAAGTTAACTATTGCTTACGGTCACCGGTGGGTGACGCGGCGTGGTGGGAACATCTAGTGTCACCCACCAGTAGGTGACGCGGCCTGTAGCGTAACCTTTTTATTTTAGCTTGGCGTTCAACGTGTTAATAACAAAATTTCCGAAACATTAGACCAGGCTAAAATACGCAGCTAATGGAGATTTCGAAAAAAATGGGCCAGGTCCATCGCGTGATCTTACGACTAGAGGAGAAAGGAGTGGTGAACTAAATTAAATACCTGGCAATGTACATTTCCGAAAGAGCAGGCTGCACGTAATGTAGATGTATATGATCCGCCGCGGGCGAGGGGCCCGCGGCGGGCGCGCGCAGCCGGCGCAGCGCGCGCAGCCGTGGCAGCGACACGCACCACGCGCCGCCGTCGCCCAGCGCCAGCCACGCCAGGCGCCCGCTGGAACCGCGCGCGACCGTCGGTGAGCCAGTGCCATTCAGTGCATTCAATATCCAAATCTACAACCGGGTCCACTGCGTCACCTGGGATGCAGCACGAGGCCGGTGGGCGGCGCCGGCAGCGCGCACGTGTCCCGCGGCGGCTCGCAGAGCGCTCGCACGGCGTCGGCGGCGGGCAGCGGCGCCGGCGCCTCCTCCCGCGGGCGCGCGGCGGCGGCACGGCGCGCGCGGCGCTGCTGCAGGTCGCCGCCCGCCGCCGCGCGCAGCGGCCGCACGCGCAGCGCGCCTGGCACCCACGCGCGCAGCGAACCCGCTCCGCGCACGCCGCTCCCCGCCAGGAAGAGAGGCGACGTGGCGCTAGCCGTGCGAGCCCGCTCCCCCAGCGCGGCCTGGTAGTAGCGGGCGTCGTCGTCCGGCTCGTCCCGCCGAGGCGCCGCCGGGTCCTCGTCCTCCGGGGCCTCGGCGACGGCGGCGAGCCTGCGACAAGCGAACGTAACGGTCACCACCGGCGCACGTCGCGAGCGGCGCTCGACGGGCGCGGCCTCACGTGATGTGCGAGTCCTCGCAGTAGATCCGCAGCAGCGCGCTCGTCACGCCGGCGAACTCTGACTCCGTCTCCTGCGGACGAGTCGGACCGTGAGTTAAAATAGTTGGCGGAGTCGGCGAGCCTCTTGTTTTTCGCGATCGCGCTCACCTGCGTCGCCGAGTTCAGCCAGACCGTGGTGACGGCGATATGCGGCGCGAACGAGCGCAGCTCCAGCGAGAGATACGTGTCTCCCCTCTCCCCCGCCCAGCAGCCCCCTGCGCCGCGCGAGCACCGCGCGCGCGACATCACTCGGCCCACGCCTTCCTCTGTAACAACAACAGCGAGCGTCAGTGCCGGAGCGAGGGGGGGGGAGGCGGGAGGGGGCGCGTACCGTCCAGCTGCAGCACGAGCAGCTCGGCGGCGTGCACGAGCGCCAGCGCGCCGCAGAGCAGCAGGCGCGCGCCGGCCGCCGCCCACTGCGCGCGCTCCGCCGTGGCCCAGCCGCGCCCGCGCAGGTCCATACTCCAGCTGAGGCCCCACGCGCCGTCACCGCCAGCTGAGCGCTGCCAGATCTAAAGGAGACAACATAATCATTATTGTTCTGCAGCTGCAGAAGGACAGCTAAATCAAATAACTTTCAGCAATAGCATGGAAGGAACGCGGTACCAATCATACCAACCACGCTGTTTATTAAAGGTTCGTCTCATGTCTCATCTTTCACAAAACAAAGTTTTAAACCTAAAACAATACGGCTATCAAAATTTTGTTGGGACAACCGATGCTGTTAATGCCTTAGTTAATGATGTTGTCTCTAAATTAAATATGAAACAGAAAGTAGCTGGCGTCTTCCTTGACTTGAGTTCCGCTTTTGACACAGTGAATTATACTATTCTAATTAATAAATTAGAACACTACGGTATCAGAGGAAATTCTTTGAAACTGCTTGTATCGTATTTAAGTAACCGAAAAATGTTTGTTGGAATTAGAGCTAAGATAAATGACGAATGCTTAAGTGAATCTCATTCAAAAATGACAAATATATTAACTGGCGTACCACAAGGATCTATTTTGGGTCCAATTTTATTTATTATTTTTACAAATGACTTAATTAATTTTATTACTAATATTTCATCTGACATCGAATTGGTAGTTTATGCCGATGATACAAATGCCATCATTAGCGCTGACGATATGCCGACACTTAGGTTGAAAGTTAATGATACTGTAGAGGCATTTCATAAATGGTTTTCGGCAAACAGACTAATCATAAATTTATCAAAGACCTATACAATGCTTTTTAAATCTACCGCTAGAAATAAGGATCATCTAATGACTGAATTGAGTGGTATTAAAATAAAACCTGTAGAAACGATGACGTTTTTGGGAGTACACATAGATTCCTATCTCAATTGGAAAGATGAGTTAGCTGGAATTGAAAGTTCTATAGCATCGGCGTGCTACGCTTTGAGGACTCTTCGTGATGAGGTTACCACCGACCAGCTAAAACTTGTCTACTTTGCACTTGTTGAATCGAAGCTTAGGTACAGCATTCAATTCTGGGGTAACAGCTATAGGTATAATACAGAAAGAGCCTTTATCCTGCAAAAACGTAGTATTCGAACTATTTCACGCATTCCCCAGACAGAATCTTGTAAGGAACATTTTAAGAGATTAGGAATTCTTACCGTGCCTGGCCTGTGTGTGCTGGTCGTTCTATGCTACCTAGCCAAATATCTACCACTGTACGAAACGAAGGAGGCAAGGGAGATAAGGCTAAAAACAAGAAATATGAACATTAAAAATACAATTTACCCAAAACTAAATATAATGAAACATAGCACTAACTATAACCAAGCTATTGAAATCTTTAACAAGTTACCTACAGATCTTAAAAAACTAATTCATCAACCATTAATGTTTAAGAACAAACTTAAGAGCTTCCTTATTAATAAATGCATTTACTCAATTGACGAATTCTAGCGACAAGTACTTAGTTTTATTATAGTTATTTTAAAATCACGAAACTTTAAAAATTAATCAAATATTGTTGACAACTATTATTATGGTTTTATGAGTTTAAATTGCAATTTATTATTATTATTATTTTATATTTGCTGACATGTTTTGTAATGTATTATTATTTTTATTGTTTTATAATTTATCTGTGTCTTTTTATGTTTATATCCTTGACATTTTCGATTTTATTAATTTATTATTTTTTATTATATTCTTTTAATCTTAAATCATTAATTAACTATTGATGCTCTTTATGTTATGTAATTTGATTATTGTTATGTTAAATATTATATTAATTTAGACTTCCGCATGCAAAGTATCTTTGTTTTTGGAAATAAATGAAATGAAAAAAAAAAATGAAATGAAATGAACCGCGAGCTGAGCATCATCGGAGACGAGCGCGAGCCGGCGGCCGCCGGGTGCCAGCGCCGCGTGCTGCGCGCCGGGGAGCGCCGGGCGGCCCTCCCCCGCCCCCGCCGCCGCCCCCGCCGCCGCCGCCGCCGCCGCCGCCGCGCGCTCCCAGCCCGCAAACGAGCGCACGTATTCCTCTCGCCACGACACTGCGCAGATATAATATAGCATAGCTTAGGTACCATAAAAATATTACATGTGTGTTTTGTCAAGTAGTCGTCTAGTTAATACAAAAAGTTTTAAATTGCCTTATTGTTGTACAAATGTTGGTAAACATTCTCCTATGTACAGAATGATCAAAACCTACAATGGGTAATCAGATACGTACAGAATATGATGTATTTTTTGGTTCTTTAGCCTATTATTTTATTTAATTTAATTTTACTTTATTTTATAATAAACAAATAGGCTTATATCTAAGATTATAAGAAATAAATAAATTATAGAGCTAATTAAGTTAAAACAGTTTCCGCGAATAGGAACTAGGAGTTTATATAAAATATATTCTGCGTTCAAACAAAAAAATTGTACGGTACGGTACGATACGGTAACTGTTTCCGATCCCCATCGAGCCAGGGTTCCGTTTTACCATTTTGGTCCGGAACCCTAAATATGAACCAGCTGCGATCAGCTGCTTATCACCACGAAAGCCTGATTCTTAGAACATTCACATAAATCAATAGGAGCATCTTTAAGAATACAGACAGATAATCAGGCTTATCAGTGGTCAGGTTGATTGCAGTATTGGTGTTTTTATTATAACACAACATTGCAAAAGGCAACAAAGTATACACCTATTTAAACGGGTATTTATCGCGCTATTTACCTTTATTATTGCCCGACGTTTCGACAGGATTGCACCCATCGTGGTCCCGGGAAGACTTCAGTCTTCCCGGGACCACGAGGGGTGACGGGTCACGAGGTGAATAATAAAGGTAAATAGCGCGATAAATACCCGTTTAAATATGTGTTAATAATGTGTCGTGATCGCGAAAGTTTAAAAAAGACTAAAGTATACACCGTATGAATTGGTGTTTGGTAAACTATGTCATATACCAAGTAACATTGTTAGTGGAGTAGATCCAGTTTATAATTTTAATTATTATGCTATAGAGCTTAAGTATAGATTACAAAAATCCCAAGAGGATGCTAAAAATAACTTGATTAAAACAAAAATTGATAGAAATTTATAGTATGAATTAACTACTAATTCAATAAATTATAAGTTAGGAGATTTACTGTTGATTAAAAAGGAAGATATAGATGAAATGGATCTAATATATTTAGGACCATATACAGTAATTGAAGATCAAGGTGTAAACGTCAAAATATTAGACTTAGGAAAAATAAATTGTACACAAAAATTGGTCGTAACCATTTAAAAACATTTAAAAAAAATAACACACACACACACACGAAACATAATAACAACACGCACATGGTCAAACATCGTCCAGGGCAGCATGCAGTACGGCCACGTCGTTCCGTCTCCAGTTTATATGCCAAAACAGCCGACTCGCAGACAGCTGACACTCGATTGTAAAAAACTCCCCACTGGTATAGATGATGGAAAGTTCACTATAGATCCCCTCCAGCAGGTCGGGGGCAGGATTGTCGGGCACAATGAGGGCTGCCCCGCGGGCGCGTCCGAGCACGCGGTGTGCCGGGTCTGCACCTCCGCCCTGGACTGCCTTGCAGCCACGTAAATCAATTTAAAGTTATAATGTAGCGCGAACAGCACGCACCGGGATCGTAGTTCTTGCAGTGTATTTTCGGCCATGTTTTTTAATTTAATGAGAAGTTAATCAATAAAATAAGATGACTTAGAGGCGCAACTAGAAATAAGAAACCATTATTGTCAGCAAATACTCTATTCCATATTTAATAAGGATCTTCGTCTTATCAACATTAAAATAGTATTTCTAGCAAGTAAGCAAAAACTGTAAGATCAGATAACAAAGATCATTTATTTTTTTGTAAACATAAAATTGAACTTGCAGATATTATTGCAATATTTTGATTTGAATTATATAACCTTTAGATTAATTAGCATACAAAAAAAAAAAGAAAAAAAAAGGGGGGAAAGCTGTAGTGTAGGTACATACCTAATGTAGGACGTCTCTCAATTACCTACTTCGAGATAAGGTAAAAATAGATTTATATTTTATTAAATTTCAAACATATCGGATTACTTCGGAGAATCTTTTGATAAGAAAATATAATAATTTTATGTTAAAACAATAAGCATCATCATCATCATATCAGCCGTAGGACAATAAGCATATCGAATTACAAAGATATGGAATTAATAAATCCAATTAAAAGGTAATTTTCTTGTCTAAAATGCGTGGTTTTTCATCAATAATCATGCAGTACACAACCAACTACAGTCGTGTTATTTACTCTACAAACCAAGATCACTTCAATCGAATTTGAGTTTGATTATTTTTCTCTTTGACATTTCCATTATTCTTCTTCTTTTTTTATGGTTGATGCTTGCCACTTGCTGCAACTCTGCCACTGTCAGGTTGGTGACATTTCAATTTTTTTTGTCAGGATGTGTACGGGACAACTTTGAGTTAAATGATAAACGGTTTAAATGTAGATTAAACCACTGTATTTGATAATTAAAGATGATATGATAATGAGCACGCGCCTATACTTGATGCGGTGAAGACGTGAACTGAGTAATACTGTGAAGGCGCGTGTGACCTGAATTATATTGATGATTTGACAATATTGATGAATACCTAAATGCACGGTTGCGCTGCACCGTACATACTCCCGGGCGAGAGATGTAGGATGTTGATTGATAATGATAGGTTAGTAAGGACCTAATGATATAATGAGCTAGGTCTAAATAACAAGATGATTCCATTAAATGTACCTACTACTAATGTTAGTTATATGATAAGATCCAAATGATTTAGTAAAAAGTGGGAAAAACTCTAGTTGGTGCTGTTGCACTATCGATCATTTCAACTTTACTGTCTTTGTATAGCACTGAAACGACCCGCGGTTTTTCGGTTACACCACGCGCACTTTTAAATGATTTAGGATAAACGTTAGCACTTTCACTAGTCGTAGCGATGTCGCCGAGGGATTGCCGAGGAGCCGGCATTGGCGCCGGAGTAGTGACACCGCCGTGCGCACCGGCTGTGGTACCAGTACGTCGCTCCTCACGCAGTCTTCCCCGCAGATGCTTCCACAGGAACGCAACGCCAGCAATAGCCAAAATCGCCACGATTATGTATATGGCTACGTAGTGATGAACGTCATTTGGCGATATGTCTGAGATTTCACTTCGCTCTGACTTCATCTGTTCGATCTGTTGACCAATTCCTTTTAGAGATAACAGTCTCTCCTTGATTTCAATGTCCGATACGTTATCTCTAACATCGAATGGTATTGTCAAATTTATGATGTTGTTGATTGCCGGTATATCGATGGACGGAAGATCGACCTTTGCGTGCATTTCATTCATATGATGATTGTGTGAATAGATTATGAATGAATCTGCTCTCAATGCACAGTCTTTGCCTATAGAGACGACACCACCTTTGCTGATATGTTCAAATGTAACGTGACCGCTACACATCAATCGCAATTTGCATTTTTCGCAGCAATAGAATAAATAATTGTTTAATTTATGAAGCGGAATCCAGCTGTTATGACACGCATTTGTTTTGGTTTTACATCTTTCCATCGTATAATCTTTGACACACAAGTCTTGATCGCTGTGTATATGATAAATAGGGCTCTGAACTTCACATAGTTTTGTGCTTGGATTTAGCTGTAAGCAGGCTTGTAAATCTTTCTCAGTGATCGGCAGGTATGAATCTCGTTGAATGTTCATAGCAATATACTCCGTGATGGGTGTGATAGTGATAATCTTGCCACTGTTCATGACAGGAATGGGTACGATCTTGTAGATATCGTAGTTCTCCCTAGTAATAAGCGGAATCCTGATTTCAAGTAGCAGGTACTGGTCTGTAACTCTCGCCTTAGCCCTCAACAGATTATAAAGTTTTGATATGCCATTTCCTCTATGAAAGTCATTTACAGGTAAAGCTACATCCTTTGATAAATGTCCAGATATTATGTTTAATTCTTCTTTCATTTGTTCCGGTGACATGATATGGATATTGAATTTCCCGTGATAAATGTCGGTAACTGTATCCAAAAGAGTATTCTGTATTTTGTACAAGTTGCCTAGAATGCTGTTGGCAATGATTGACGACAATGTAAACTCATTACTAGCTATAACACTCTCTACCTCCTCTTTAAGGATTGCATTTCTTTGTAATTGATTTATTACGTTTTGTTGATACAATTTATGTTGTTGGTCTATAGATTGTTCTAAACGCTTTAAAAAACTGTATTGTGCTTCAATAACAGATGTTTGATTTTTCCATAGGTTGGCGAGATGATGTTGATTCTTTCTTACGAGGTCAATGTCTCGTTGATATTGCTGAGCAAAGTCATCATCTAATACTCCAAACAAGGCGTGTGCCACGTTTCCAATTCCATTGATAAGGCCTCTACGTACTCGAGTTTCAATGTCAGTTGTACCTTTATTGAGCAACAGCTGATCGTAGTATTGTAACTCTGTAAGCCCGTGACGTAGCTGCAGTAGGATCATGTTGCACTGAGCCTTTTGTTTTTGTTTGGAACATAGTTCGTGCATGCTATTAATATACTTTGTTAGTAATCTTGACCCTTCCCAGTAGGGGTCCATGTTATAATAGATAACCATTTTCCATTCGTCCCTGATAAGTTGCATTTTTGATATATCGTCAAAATAAAGGCTCTGTTGTTCCTTGAAGAATGATATGTTGTGTGCGCTATATGCAGTTTGCACACAAGTAGTAAACAACAACAGCATTGTAAGTATGAAATTGCTGAGTTTACTGATTGGCGTTTTTCTTTTTGCTCGTTTGGGAGGCTGGTGGTTATTTTGGGTTTGTTTTGTTGGTGCTTCAGATTGACTTTCTGACTGTTCGTACACTGGCAAAATTGATAGTTTTGTAATTGGTCGCTTGATAATTCCGTTTTTTGTCTTGACGGTAACCACACGCACATATCCGTCGGTACCGGGATGTAGTTCAATCACTCTTCCTAGTGACCATTTTCCCGGCGGTAGGTTGGCGTCGTGGATGATAACGATATCATCAATCTTGATATTTTCTTTGGGCTGTAGCCACTTACTGCGACTCGTTAGTTGTGTTAAATATTCTGCTTGCCATCGTTTCCAGATATCTCCAAACAACTTTTGTTGAAGATGCCATCTTGTTCTTTGATCTCTTTCTGTCTCAATAATACTTAACACTGGGCCACTTGATAGAAAATGTGATGGAGTGAGATAATCTAGATCTTCAGGGTCCTCGGTTAGCGCACAGAGTGGTCGTGAGTTAAGGACAGCCTCCAACTGAGTGAGCAGGGTCGTGTATTCCTCAAAAGTGAGCTTCTGCTCGCCGATGACACGATGAAGATGATACTTCACGCTCTTAATAGCCGCCTCCCATAAACCTCCTGCGCTTGGATTGCCTGGAGCGTTGAAATGCCAGGTTGTCTCCATTTCACTGACCTCTGTTAAAAATTCTGGACTGATGATACTCTGAATCTCTCGCATCTCTTGTTTGAGAATTCGATTAGCGCCTACAAAATTTGTACCGTTGTCACTGTACATATGTGACGGTGTGCCGCGTCTTGCAGCCATCCGTCTTAATGCTGATAAAAATGCTGATGTAGTCATGTCGGACACTAACTCGAGATGGACGGCCTTTGTAACCATACATATAAATAATGATATGTATCCTTTGAAGCCTTTCTGGCCTCTCCCCTTGCTGGACTTCACAAACACATGTCCTGAAAAATCTACGCCAGTATGATAGAAGGGTCTTGATGGATTGATCCTGGACTCTGGTAAATTACCCATGATTTGACTGTGTTTCGATGGTCTGTTTCTTCTGCATGTAATGCATTGACGTAACCGCAGTTTGACAGCTCTATTGCCGCCCAGTATCCAATACTGTTGTCGTATTTTTGCTAAGGTAACACGTGCACCACCATGGTACGTCTGTATGTGTGCATGATCAATTATTAGGTTCGACACGTGTCCACTGTGCGGCAAGATGAGTGGAAACATCATATCCTTGTTTATAAAAGCATTTTTGAGTCTGCCGCCTACACGTAGCAGCCCATCTTTATCCAATCTCGGATTTAAACACAAAAGTTTACTCTTCGAGTCAACTTGATTATCCTTTTTTAGGGATGTGATATCCTTTCCAAATTCAATGTTTTGAATGTGCTTGATAATTCTCAGCCATGTTAGTTTGAGTTCGGGTGCGGTAAGGAAAGGTGATATGTTGCTATGTAGGAATCGTAATACGTAAGCGAGCACACGTATCACCCGAGTCCAATTACTGTTATTGTTTAGCAACGTTGATATTACGTCATTATTCAATGATGACGATGTCGTTGTGACGTTACTTTGCTTAGGTTTCTTAACCTCTTCGTTTGTATGGAAATCTTGCTGTTTCATGTCATTTTCTTCAAGGTTCAAAAGCCAAGCTGGTCCATGCCACCACAAGGGATGGTGAATGATTTGTTCCACAGTTATACCCCTGCTGGCACAATCAGCTGGATTTTCACTTGACTTAACATAACGCCATGTTTCTGATGGTAGAACTTTAGTGACCTGAACTACTCTATTGGCTACAAAAGCTTTCCAGCGTCCTGGATCGCCTCGCAGCCAGCCAAGTACGGCCGTTGAGTCACACCAACCAAACAGTTTGATACTATAACTTGATAAGCATGATAAAATCTTTCCCATTAACTTGGAAAGCAATAATGTGGCGCTAAGCTCTAATCTTGGTAGAGTGATATCTTTTTTCGGTGGTACCAATCTTGATTTCGCTGCGACCAAAATAACGGAATTGTTTGAATTTCCGTGATTGTCCCTTCTGATAATTTTACAGTAAATGGCGCATGCGTAGGCATTGACTGATGCGTCACAAAAACCATGCAATTCAATGACGTCATTTTCACAGATATTTAACCATCTAGGGATTCGTAGTTCTATGATGTTTTTCAAATCCTTTCTTATCTTCGACCATTCATCACTAATATCAGCGGGGAGTTCATCGTCCCATTCAATGTTGTGAAACCAAATCCGCTGAAATAGCAACTTCAACTTTGTTGTAACTGGAGTGAGCCAGCCTAGTGGATCGAATAATTTTGAAATGTCTGATAATAAACTACGCTTTGTAAAACGTTTTGTTTCCGATAAATTAATTTTTAGGTCGAATGATAGTTCATCGGTTTGTGGATGCCACCGAAGCCCGAAAGTCTTTGTTGTAGTTTCGAGTTTGAAATCATAAAGTTCATTGCTGTTAGTTGTGTTGACATTTTTTAATAGTTCTCCTGTATTGGAAGACCATTTTCGAAGGTTGAATCCTCCTGCTTGCAATAAACTTATAAGATCCGTTTGTAGCTGCTTCGCGCTCTGAATGTCGTGATTTCCATTGATAAGGTCGTCCATATAAAACTGTTCTCTTAATGTTTTTGCTGCTGGACTTGATTGATACTTATGACCTTCATCGTGAGCTAATTGTTTTAACACCATCATGGCTAGGAAAGGTGCTGCCTTTTGCCCATAGGTCACCGTAGTCAGGACGTACTCTTTGATGCTGTCTGCTGCTGAGTCACGCCACAGCACGGTCTGCAGACATTGATCATCTTCATGAACATTTATGTTTCTAAACATTTTTTCAATGTCCGCTGTATATGCATACTTATATTGCCTCCATTTGACGATAAGCGAGAACAAATCTTGTTGTAGATTTGGACCACGGTACATGACGTCATTCAAACTTCTACCGCTTGATGTCTTGGAAGAAGCGTTGAATACAACTCGAAGTGCCGTAGTCGTGGAGTCTTTTATTACGCAATGATGAGGTAAATACACAATGGGTTTCAATGATCGTGGTGGAGTTTTCATGTGATTAAGAGATAAGTATTCTGATATAAAGGCTTTGTAACCTTTCTCCATGGCTGGATTTCTGATAAATCTTTTCTCCAATTGCTTAAACTGAGCTGTAGCTCTTGATTTAGATTCTCCTAATTGTTCTTTGACATCGGATATCATCGGGAGTCTGACGATGTATCTTCCATCAGTCTGTCGAGTCGTGGTGCTCTGAAAATATTCCAGGCAGTGGGCATCCTCTTGAGATGTAGAAGTCTCCTGCGGAATATCTTCAATTTCCCAAAAACGTTGAATGTCTTCCACGTTATTGATGATAACGTTACACTGGAAAGATTTTACATTTCCACATAAAACCCAACCAAGTCGTGTTTGCTGAGCGACTGGCAATGATTTGTCTGATGAAATGATTCCACTCAAAATGATCCAAGAGTAGACGTCTGCTCCGAGGAGTAAGTCTACTGGCCGATTTATGTGAAAATCCGGGTCGGCTAGTTGTATGCCTTCCAAAAACGGCCAAGTAGGCTTTGCAAATGTTCGGTTAGGTAAATTATTCACCATATTTTTCATGATATAAACATCCGTGTTGAACTGATAGTCGTTGTACGATGACGCGCAAGTTATATTAAGTGCACCTTTGCAGTTATTTTCCTTGACACCTACGCCAACAATAACGCCTTTGCACCTCTGTCTTTGTATTTTTAACATCTGTGCTGCGTTTTCAGTGATAAGGGATGTTTGGGATCCCTGGTCGATCAAAGCTCTCAATTTAACAAACGACCCATTTGCTGACTTTACCTTCACCATAGCTGTTGCCAATAAAGTTTCAGTAAAATCATTCTGTGATACGTGTGTAACATTCCTCTCTGTTTGTTCGTTTTCAGCGGATGGCACGTCGGCAAACGCGTCATGTAGTAATGTATTGTGCCGACCTTTGCATTCACGGCAATTTGTTTCTGATAGACATTTTTTGCCAAAGTGGTCGTATAAGCAATTAATGCATAATTTTAATTTCGCAACTGTGTTTCGACGTTGCACTGGCTGCATTCTTAAAAACTGACGACAATTAAACAGGCCATGATGTTTTTTGCAAAGTTTGCATCCTGTTTGTGGTTTTTGTACGACGTTATTCGTATTAGTTTGCTTTTTATTATTTGATTTAGATTGAATGTTAGATTTTTGATTCTGTTTGTCTGTTTGTTGAGAAGATTTCGAGTTTTTTGATATATTTGGAAGACATTGCGTTTGCGAAGCCTCCAAAGATGTAAATTTGTTTTCAATGAAGCATGTAAAATCCTTGATAGTCGGGAGTGACCTAGGGTTTTTTAATGATTGACAATACTCCTTGTTGGTTTCGGGGTCCAATTTTTGTTCCAAAATGTAAACTATCATAGGATCCCAAGAGCTGATATCTATGCCCATGTTTTTGATAGAGTTAAGGCACTCGACGACACAGTCATGCATCTTTTTCAGTTGTACTACTGATTGCTGCTCGCTAACAGGCATGTTCATGATGGCACTCATGTAGGTGTTGAAGATTAACTTGTTGTTGTTGAATCTGTTGTTTAAAATATCCCAGCATACCTGGTAGTTATCTGCAGTGATGCGCAGATGCGAGACAATTTGCTCCGCTTCTCCCTTGAGCTTTCCTTTCAAAAATTGCATCTTTTGACAGTTAGACATGGTACCGTTGCTGTGGATGGTTTCAATATATAGATCCTTGAAAGTCATCCACTTTTGATAGTCGCCGCTGAACGAAGGTACTTCTGTTTGAGGTACCGATCTTTCCCTATGACTGGCTGATGAAATTTTCAAAGTGATCTCTTTTTTGACTTCCAAGTACTTCAGTTCGTACCTACTGAAAGCTTGCTCATACTCTTGATTTTCTTCTTGTAATTCACTATCAATTTTCCAGTGCAGAGAGTCGATAGTGGACCATCGTTGATTTATGGTCCTCAAAAAATCTTCTAGCTCGTAATTTTCAGTCATGTTACTGTAGTTAACATTAGAGATGGTACGGGAAAATGCTTTAAAGTTACTTTTCTGATAGCGCAACATCTCGTCTAGCTTACTGTTATTACCACTAGAAGCAAATTGAGGAGGGCGTGAGCTAATACCTAGTACCGGGGGTAATTCAAATGATACAGTCATGTTCGGTGTTGCTGGACCGGAGTGGCCTTCCGAAACAGCTGGTGATGATGATGGACCTGCATTATCTAACTTTCTTGGCATCGTAAAGGGTTTTGGGGGCTTAAGGAGAGGTTTATCCTCTTTCTTTTGTTCTAGTAAATAGTTGTTAAAAAATGCTCGTGTGTCGTTGTAAAATGTTGAAGTTCTTTCGTAGCAATTTTCCAAAAAATATGCGTGCGATTTATCTTCCATTTCTGATAATAACCTGTTATGGTTAGATTGAAACTCTTGCCAATGCCAATGCCAACGTGTCAAGAGTGTCCAATCTCTTCTTGATATGCGAGGAGGTCTTACGATCGGCCCCGTCTTTTTTGAAATTTACCAGGAGCTGGTTCATAGCTCCCATGAGTTGATTTTGGATTGCAAGTAAGTCCTCCATGGTTGTATGCGACATGATAGTTGAAGCAAAAAGGAAAGATCTTACTTGCGTGCTGCAGCAGTCGTCTAGAGAAGTGTTCTTCCTCCAAAGGCACTGCAATCCATATGCTGATACGCACTTACGCGAACACTGTTATAGTCCACTGTAAGTACTTTAATCTCTAAGGACCAAGGGATCCCTAGAGAAGGCTCGAAGGACCAAAAGATGTACGGGACAACTTTGAAGTTAAATGATAAACGGTTTAAATGTAGATTAAACCACTGTATTTGATAATTAAAGATGATATGATAATGAGCACGCGCCTATACTTGATGCGGTGAAGACGTGAACTGAGTAATACTGTGAAGGCGCGTGTGACCTGAATTATATTGATGATTTGACAATATTGATGAATACCTAAATGCACGGTTGCGCTGCACCGTACAGGATGAATAAATATAGTTGCATAACCTCGACTACTGATTTGTTACTTTTGTTTCGTTAACGGATTACTCCGTTGCAAAATAGTTTTTGGATTTTTCTTTGTATCTACGGTAAAAGACGACCTTGCTAAATTTCATAGTTCCAGGTCTACGGGAAGTACCCTATGAATTTTGATTCCTTTGATTCCCATGAGCAGTGCAATCAATGCCAAGCTCCGCGGAGTGCGGGCTCAAAGCTCCAACTCAGTGAGAACACGTGGCACTAGGCTAATCCGTGTCTGCATCTGCAGTCCGGCGACACGGTCATGTTTATTTCCACATGAAATGAGTGAGCTCACTCATTTGGAATTAGTGTACCTCTAAACACAGTGTTAGCCAGACGTGGTGTGTGTTCTTTTTTTTATGAAAGTTCGTGCAACATGATTGCACAATAAATGGTAACAATAACAGTTTGGTTTATTAGCAAAACCAGTGTGCGTGCGTCGGCATTATTGTTACCACATATTATAAAGACAATGCCACAGTTTTTGGTGTCAGGGCACATCTAACGATTCAAATCTATGTTTGTACCACGCTTTGTCATTATAAAACCATAAAACAAGTATTTCCAAACTTCTACATTTAAGCCTAATTGGTCGCCAACTAGCGTAATTAGCGTGAATCAATTTGTATTGCATTCTGTTTCAAATGTTTTCAAAACGGATGATTAATTTTAAAGTTCTCCGCAGACAACAATTTAATTAATCTTCCATATCTCAAATCACCGTCTATCGAAAACTGATTTGTATTGATATAACTTCCATATGTAAAGATAAAGATAAAGATAATTTATTCACACAAGACATATATTGGTTACATATATTGGTGGAACAGAGTTATATAAAGAGCGACACATCTCGCCTGTCTACAGGCATGTGAATATTAATATTTATAAATGTACTAATAATTACGTGTTTCATTTTGCAACGTCATTCCTGGAAAATCCCCTATTTTTCACACTCCCCCAGATAATCGATTAATATAAATGTCATAATCTTTAATTTTTCCGTTTAAAAATATCCTCGTATAAACAAAATCGATTAAACCTTATATCTCAAAAACTACCCCATTCACAAGAATTCCCCTTTGACAGTCGCTTTGTATCGATAATCTTACAGTATAGATAACCATTTGTATATGTAATGACTATTTGAATATTAGAGTTAGTAGGTAAAATTAAAGGTATGCTTTGCTGTTTGGCAACTTATGTTAAAGACACGTTTTAGGTAATTATACATTGCATTTCCATTTACAACTCATTGACAAAGAATTGCCAAAAAATCTGTTTTAATAATCGAATATTGAATTATTACTATAATTAACGGTACAATGATTTATACTTACGTTGGTAAAAAATAAGTTCTAATAAATTATTGTTACTTTCGATGAGTCACGATTGGCTAAGAAATATCGGACCAATGAGAGGCTCGCATTCTCCGCCAATAAGATGCGGGTATTATTAGGCGGCATGGTGGCTGAACGTTTTTGGGAATATTTCATTATATCAGGCAGGACAGGTAGTGTGCAGTAAGGTACTAAAGTTGAAGCATAGGAATTAAGGCAAAGAGCAAGTTTTAATGTAAAGTGATGAATCACAGAAAGTTTGAAAAAGTTCTTGTTTTAAATTGTGTTTCTTATATCTTTGTGGATTATTGCGTAGTACTGTAATAATAAAGTCGCCGGATGGTTTAAATTTCATCAATATCGGATCGTCTGTTAAAGAGTTCGATCGCTCCTCGGATAAATAATGCTTCATGTGGTAAATCGTCCCACTCGCCACACGTCCGGTCTCGTGAGGTACGGGAGTGTAGGGCGGCGCGGGCGTGCGGCGGAGTCATACCATTGAGTCGGGCGAGCGCGCGAAGGCGGGCGGGCGCCAGGGCGGCGTCCCGCGCCAGCAGGCGGCGCCACAGCGCGGGCGCGGCGGCGGCGCAGCGCCACACGCGGCACACGCCGCCCGCCGCGCACAGCGCGCGTGCCTCCAGCCGCTGGAACACCTGCGCGCACACACACACTGTCACACTCGCTGCCTCGCCCGTCACTACTCGCTCCGGCCGCGTGCTATTAGTACGTGCCTCGTGCAGCACCGCGGCGCCCAGTCCGTCGTCGCGCTGCCACACCGCGCCCGCGCCCGCGCCTGCGTCGTCGTCGCGGGCGGCCATCTCCCGGCTCGCGCTCCGCTGTCCACTCGCCGACTGCCAATAATAGCGAGGGCGCGTGTGCGCCGCTTTCGCCTCCAAAATATAACTGTTTTTATGTCTAACCGCACACGCGCCTCGTCCGTCTGATGCGCGTGCGCATTAGCAGCTTTAAATAAACAATTTGCTTTGCGGGAGTGTCAAAAAAGAAAAACAGCAAGTGCTCAGAATTAGCTTTTTATGTCTTACCTGACTACAAAGCTAGAAAGCTTACAAATGTTCCATCGTTATCTGCTGACGTTCTTGTTTGATTTTGAATGAGGAGTCAATCGTTTCGTGATTATTTGTTCGAGAGTCCTAATAAGAATGTAAGCTACCCTTAAAACGGTGTGACAGAACAGTGTCACGGTTAATCGGATGCGGAAAGCGCCGTATGAATGAATGGACTTATTTTCACAATTGCACACTATTGTACATGTTCGGGTAAACCCGAACACGCAGCAGATTTGCACTTTTGCGCGCGTGCAGTTTAATACACATTTGCTCGCGGGTTCCCGAAACTAAACCAGTTCGACGACGTTTTGACGAGCTCTGTGGCGCAGCGGGCGAAGGTCCGCCTGCGACGCAAGGGGTTGCGGGTTCGATTCCCGCCTCGGGACAAATGTCTGTACGATCTGCAGACATTTGTTCTGGGTGTTTTTCTATATATAATAAAAAATATCTATCTATGTAGTATAATGTATTAAGTATATCAGTCATCTAGTACCCATAACACAAGCTCTGCTTAGCTTGGGGCTAGATGATGCTGTGTGATTAGTCCAGCATTATTTATTTATTATTATTATTAGTTCGCGTTCGACCACCTTCGTTGCGAGTCCATGCCAAATACCATTAAAACCATTATTTCTCACCATTACAATTACCAGTTTATTGCCATTAATATAAGTAGAATAACGTGTGTTTTGTTTTTTTATTTTTTTTTTCTTAATTAAATTGCATGAAAACATAAATCGAACTCAAATTTGCAGCGCCCTAACAGGGTTCATGTAATTACTTATAATATGTATTGCTTAGACCTAATACAAACCTGTACATGATGCAATAAATAAATACAAATCGTCGTTGCGCGTGTCAAAATCGCTATGTGTTTTTTTAGCCATTTTCGTTTTTTATGCAGTTTTAATCCAAATTTTAATACGCACAGACTGTAAAAACAGCTTTGTGAGAAACACAGTATTTCAAAAGTTACGGAATGTAGCTATGTGACATTCATACATAGAAAGTTCCTTAAATTCACGCTAAGTGTTTTATTTCACATAGTTGAAATAAGTTAATACAACAGCAGAAGAAAAAATGCGCCGATATGTGTTCCGCTGCACATAGCGATATTTTGTCTGTGTCATTTGTCAAGTTCAGACTAGTTAGGTAACGAAACGCACAGGTCGAGCGCCACATAGCTAGTTTTATCGATGTAATTGCTCATTACGATTCCAGCAGCTAAGAAGAAAGCATTGAAAGTGTGGAAAAAAAATTAAAAGTTGGTTTGTAATTGTGTAAAAGCTTGAGAATTTATCGCAGTTTAAACCTATGAAATGTAACTAAACAGATATAATTAAAGTTTGTTTTTCTAGCTAGATAGGTACCTAGTACCTACATGCGTTTTTGGTTCGATAACAATTCTTAAATACCACCCAATCAATTCCAAAGCGAATCCGCTTTCCAACCATCGGAAATTTTCCAATTGAAGAGTGGGGACCAAGAAGAAATGGACATTATCAGTGTGCATACTGAACATGAACAACCATACAATATTTCAACGACTGGAGTGAAAATCACAGCTACTGACACAGGTGTGACCCAGTCAATCACAACTACAGCATCACTTGATATAAGAGAGATGGACCTCTGCTTGCCAACCGAACATGATTCAGAAATACCCAGTAATAGAATCCACATACCAAGTACTCGTAATTCAGATGAACTATCTTATCAGTTAAATAATCAGACTGGTTGCTTAGAGCCTGTAGTTATTGAAAAAGAGAGTATTTCTAGTAACATACCCGAAGAAGAGACATTTACAAGTGAGACAAGAAAGAGGAAGAGAAATCTGGAGATAAGACATTTGGGAAAACCTTATAAGGGACATAAGTTTAACAAAGTAGAGATAACGTTATTAAATTAGAAGAAATTTCAAAAAGTGACAGGCATCTAAGAGAAAAACCATGTTTTCACGGGGCAGAAAAGAAATCAGACAGGAGTTATTCATGTGCTGCGATAAATGATGAAATCAGAAAATATTGTTTTAGATATTTTTGGAAACTACCTTTTGGGACGCTAAAAAATCATACGTCAACGGACTGATTCAGGCAAGAATACCTTTCTTGCCTGAATCAGTCCGTTGACGTTACGGCGACGAAAAACTTCGACAGAAATTAATGTTCTGGGAAAAACTGTTGGATTTGACTGTTATTTACCAGGTGTTAACGGTGACAAGGTTCGTGTTTGTAAGGAGTATTTTCTGGATACATTTGATTAAAAAAAAGACATGTTTCAGCTTTGGATTAGGTCTAATATAATTATATCCGAAAATAGTGAAGAAGCCTCTGTTCGAAGAATACACAATAAAACGGACTCTAACACATCAGGAACTAGAGCACTAAAATCTGATTCTATTCACAAGTGGCTGGAATGTGTACCGAAAGTTCCAAGCCACTACTGCCGAGCAAACAGTTCCAGGATATACATATGTTGAAGACTCTTTCGAATCGTTTAGCCACATGCATTCGGTGTATACTTCTTGGTGCAAGAATAAGCATGTAGATGCAGTAAAGAGAAAAAAAATTTAAGAGATTATAAAAGAACAGGAAATTTCTATTTTCAAGCCGCGCAAAGATCAGTGTGACATTTGAGTTGGTCACAAACAAGGGAATATTTCTAACGACGTATATCAGCTTCATATTATAAAAAAAAGATGAAGCTCAAGCAGCGAAAACAGAAGCTATTAACCAAATTTCAGACGATGTGATTGTAGTATCAATGGATATGCAAAGTGTTTTATTATGCCCTAAGCTACTTGTGTCTGAGCAGTATTATAAAATTAAACTATCGCTACACAATTACACTTTTCATGCTAAAAATAATAAAAATGTTTACTTATATGTGTGGCATGAGGGCGATGGTGGTGTAACAGCTAACAATATCACCAGCTGTATAATTGATTTTATTATAGAATATTGTTGTCAGTACAAGAAAGTAATTTTATTATCCGATGGATGTGCTTATCAAATTTAAAATAAAACGCTTTGCAATTCCCTTTCTAACTAGAGCACTGCAAAAGGCATTATTATAGAGCAAATTATACTCGAAAAAGGACATACGATGATGAAGGTAGACATCGTTCATTCTGACTATATATAGCGGATGAAAAATGCTAGACCATAACAAATATACATCGTCCATCACTTAGAGTACACATTTTAAAAAAAAAATTAAGAGATACCAGGTGGTTTTTCAAGCATTAAACCTGGAAATAAAACCGGCGATGCATCGGTAACAGACATCAGAGGGCTTCTGTATTTCAACGGTGATGTGAAGTGCAAACTACGCCACACAGATGAGTGGAACAATTTACCGCAGAGGAAGATAAACACCGCAGCCTTAAGGGAACCTATAAGCCTTTATGTTGGGCCACTAAAAATAGATTCAATAAATTAATGTCATTTTATTGGTTTTTTATTTATTTCATTACATTTTTTCTTTATAAAAAATATCTATGTGCTATTTAACAGCCAGTTTTCGTATGATTCCATATAATTATAAAGTAGTTATGTGCTCTAAATGCACATAGCCTGTATTAACGACTCAATTACATAACGCTATGTGTCAAATTTGCCTATTATGTTTAATTGAATAATTATGAATAATGTTATCTATTCAAAAGTAATATAAAACTACGTCAATTTGTTAAAGTATTAAAGTGAAAAAATAATAATGGAATATTCTTGGTATTTTTGGAGAAAATCAGTTTTTGTTCCTCCTGAAAAGTGTGCAAAAACCACATAGCGACATTTGTACGCGCAACGACGAAATACAAATATATAAGTCCGCACTAAACCAGTGACTTTCACTTAACCACGACCACACAACCATAACAAACCATTATTGTAAAAGGTAGTTTGGGGTAACACCAAATAACCACCCTAAATTAAACCCTTTTCAGTACAAACTCCAAAACTTATTTATAGATAAAATAAAACAACCTTTGTCGCATGAAGCTTTCTTTGATACATTTTGAAATATTCCGGCGACCAAAAAAGCTAAAACGCTTCGATAGCGTGATCTAGGAATTGACTCAACCTAAGGGCGGCATCTATTGCATTTTAGAAGAACCCTTTGCTCTAATATCTTAACAAACATTTCACCTTACTTCTTGTTAAAATATTAAACAAATATATATAACTATATACTAAGCTCAAGACTAGTTCATGATAAAAATGCTATAATCGACATAATAGTCGTAAAAATATTAAAAAATTTGTGATCATAAATTAAAAATAAACTCTTTTCAAGTGAAGTTACTAAGTCGTGTGGGGTATCATATGAAAGGTAGTAATTTGCACATTAATAAACAATGTTTATCTTACCTTCAAAACCTATCGTTTCCGAGTAATTAAAAAAAAGTAGAAAAAACGACCGTTTCCCCCCTTATCTCCGAAGTTTGCAGAGTACACCCGTGAAACTTTTATAGCTTATACAAAATAAATTAAATTAAAAAACGTTCATTTCAGATTACAGAGGGAAAATATTCAATACAGTAATCCATATTATGACAATAATGAGATAAAAGTGTTCTCATACTAAATTTAAAGCTATATGATAAAAAGGTCAAGAAAGCTTGACATACTTTTTCGTCCAATACTCCATAAAAATACAATCTGTGTCCAACATCTCCGCTATCAGACACAGGTAGCTGTTGGGGCTGTCACGCACCCGGCGCATCAAAGAAGCAGATCTTTTGCGCAATATTGCCGCGAACCCGTCCACCTGAGCGTCTGCAAACATTGCGGATGCACTACAGAAGCGCGGCAGCCCCATCAGCACCCTGAACGCGTTATTGTACTGGGTACGCAGGGCATTCCATGTCTTCTGCGTATGCTTGACCATAGGCTACACGTATAAAACGACTGGCAGTACGCTCCAAAGAGTGTCGTTTTTACTGACCAAGTACAGCGCGCAAACCTACTGGCCAGCATGTTCGCTCTGATGGATAATAGAAGTGTATGTAAAGTTTATAGATATAGTATATCTCTCTAATTGTCATAGTTTTTTAGAAAAGGGGGGTTGAAGACGGTCTTAACCCGGGTTAGTGTAAGGAGATGGTTTGGCAGTTAAATGATTAACGAAAATATAAAGTTTTGGACTAATTTATTCGCGAAAAATGCTACAACTCAGAGGACCAAAGGAGCGTGCGGTATGCGTGGGGCTAGGATTGCGACTGACCATCAAGTTGAGGGGCAGCTATGCAAGTCAGAGCTGCCCTGTATTCCTGTACAACAATACTCGTTACACTTCTATTCCCTTTTTAAATTGCGTCGTACAAGGGACATAAATAACCATATAACTGTATATTTTGTTTACATCTGGCATGTATATCATATGTACTACCAGTTGAACTTTTAACACTGTGGCCTATGACGAAACCCGGGGGATATTCTTGTATTTTTATTAGTAGTACTAGTGTAATCGGTGTATCATTTGTACTACCAGTTGATCTACGTGGTAGTACTACGGTCTCAGAGGGTCGCTAACATTCCCCGCCCTAGTGTGCCTAGCGGGTGCCCATTTTGTCTCCGAAAAACGATTGTCCGAAAATCACAATCAATAAAAAGTCTCCGAAACATCACCATCCATAATATTATGGTCCCATAAATATCATTTGCAATAAGATATTGTTCATCCTAATGCTCCTTACGCATAAAATTATTTTACCTAATATTATAATTTCCATAATTTTCATCGTTATAAACCTTTTATTTATTTTTTATTCATTTAAGTTTATTTGGGAAAACACACAGAACAATAATACAATCTATTTATAAACCATAATATGTGTCATAATAATAACGAATCATAAAACTTATTATCCCGAATATTTTCGAAAGATTATAAAGCCTTCCGGTGGCAGAATCGAGACGGAAGTTAACAGAATTCATAGAGTTTACAATAAGAGATTTGACTCAACTGATCTATTTTTTACTAGCAAGGGAGGTTTTTAAAAGGATGTAGTAAAAATATTGGAGGACACTGCGTAGAAAGTAGGTACACATAAACAAAAAAAAAAATATTAATATTTTCCAAAACGAATAGAAATAAATAAATATGTTTCTTATAGTTTATATAATGTATACTTGTTATTATTATTTATTTATTTCTTCATAGTAAATTGTTAGGTTTTGAATACTAGTTTTCTTAAACTGTTTTAATATATACTTTTAAACTAGATTTATTTTCACCCTAAGTACTTTTGTTTTGATTTTTATCATTAATTTAAGTTTGCTTTAACTGCCTGCTTAATTTTTTTTTCTTATATATAACGTAAATCCGTTATTGGTCGTAGGATACATATGTAATTTAGGATAATGTAGATTAAGGACTGTGGATTTTGTTTAAATAAATAAAATAAAATAACATTTATTTTCATAATCATCGATTGCCCGCATAATCACATCACAATCTATAATATAACGATCCCTAATATAGTTTCCACTAATATCGTTATCCATAACGATTACAATGCATAAAGTGATTCGCAATAAGTAAAGAGATCTATAAACATTATTAACTCATAAACATTACTCTCATAATTATTTATTTTAATAATTTTCATGTTCCATAATATTTTGTTGGCAGCCGCTGCAGCTGTCGCGTAGTTTTTTAAGCAGGGAAATGAGGGGGTTTAGTGAGGCAGCTGTGGCTTCTGTGGCAGCTCCGGCGCTGCAGGATGACCAGTCCCTCCGCCCTAGCGTAGCAACACGCGGCACTGCGCTCGTCTTCACACCTTCGGCTATTTGGACCAACCTCAGCCGCTGCGGTGGCTCTTGGTGCCTGCGCTTTGCTACAGCGGGCGGGGACTGGTCTTCCCTCGCACCTCCGAGCTCCGAGCTGTTATATACACTCGAGGGGTACGTTAGAAAAGACCACGTGGAAAGTGGGGTGCTCTGTGTCAGATTTGTCACTCAAATCGAACCTAGTCAACTCTTTTTGGGGTGCTCTGTGTTGGATCTGGATAAAAATATGGACTTTTAAAACGATGGTCCATAATGGAAAGTCTCCATCTCGGTTCTGCTACAGGCAGAGTTTTTGGATAGCTACAAAAATACCTAATAACCTACTGTCTCTCCATCTCGGTTCTGTCACAAGTAGGGTTTTCAGATGGTCTTTGTTTATTGTCTTCCAGGGATCGGTTACAAGTTCGTGCTAATTCTTCTACTAGGATTTGTTTCATTTCTCTTACTTCCTCGATGAGATTGATGGTTGATGGTTCGGCTGCTTCGTATGTTATTGAGGATTTTGTCTTGTCTTTAAGTTCATGTATTCGTTCATTAAAAAGCTTTTTCTGTAGTAAAAACTGGTTTTCGGCCTGGGTTTGTGTCTTCTCCAGGAGTCGCTAAATGTTCCGTTTGGATTCGCAGAGGCCATGAATGATCTCGTTGAGGCTTCGCAGGTCATTCAGCACTTGCTCTTTGAACTTGGCTGGTTGCATGGATTAAATAGTTCTGTGCCATCGCCTTGGCTTCGACCGCTGTTAGGGACGCCCGGGATTCAACCGCAGAAGCCTCCGACTGAGACGTTTGCGGAGGTGAAGCTTCACGGGATTGGTTTTTTGCCTTTGCCACGTGGCCACTTGGCCCAGGCATTCCCGCGCTCTCGGCGCTTCTGACGAGGGCTTCCTTTCTGATTGTTGAGTGTTGAGTGTTCTTCGATTTCTCCATGTTTTGAACACAAAGCACTGCACAGATTGAAATTTAACAGCGACCGGCTTTTTACGATGTTTTCAATTTCAGCCAGCAGGGTTTTGAGAACTTCGTCACGTGGAGGTCTTTTTTATGATCTTTTTTATGATATTATCCGTGCAGGCTCCAGCCTGCTGCTGTTCGGGAGGCGCAGGGCTGGCCCGCCTCGCCGACCAATACCTCCAGAGGTACCAGTAGTTGGTAATTGTCCTATCCTAACAGCACTTCTGGCCGCTGGGTTCAACTTTAGCACTTCTCACACTAGTTCCGGGTTTTTGATTATTATCGATCACTTTTAAGTATTTATTATCACTTTTTACCAATTCTAAATGAGTCTGCGATTTGGCTTTTTATAATAATAAATCATTTATTTTCAGACAACATAATCCACAGTATTAAATTAACAATAAAATAAAATTAAATATTCCATAACCACAAATGTCAAAATACAATACAATACAGAACACAAACTAATTATACCTAGTAGCAGTTGCAGGATGCAGACAAGGATGTCAAACTTTCCCATATATATAGGAAAGCTTGACATCCCTGTACTGCGCATGTATCATGCTACAGTGGTTCACATGCTCGCAATCGAACCTGCTTGCATACACACTTAGAATACCGTTGGAGCTGGCTCTGATCCGTCGCCCCAGGGATGTGCACCGCTTGCGCAAGGTGCTGTAGAAACAGTCCACTCGCGCCGCGGCGAACATCCCCGATGCGCTGCAAAATCGAGGCAGCCCCATCAACACTCTGAACGCGTTATTGTACTGGACACGTAGGGCGCTATACTGTTTTTGAGTATAGTTAACCCACAGGCTACATGTATAAAAGTTGGTACAATATGCTCTGAACAGGCAAACTTTTACATTAGCTGAGCATCGAGCAAACCTGCGGGCAATCATGTTCGCTCTGACAGATAGCGCCCTCCGTTCCCTCTCAATATCTACATTGTCCTTCAAATCAGAGGTTAACCAATGTCCAAGGTACTTAAATTGGTGAACTCGCTGAAGCGGTGTACCGTACAATTTGATCGTCGGTATTGTCTCTGGACATTGGCGACCCCTGGCGGGAAAGACCATGCATTCACTCTTTTTCACATTATACCGCAAGCCATGTTGATGCGCATATTTCTCACAAATACCTATCATCTTCGTTAGGCCACAGACAGAGGCGCTCAGCAGGGCCATGTCATCAGCGTAGCTAATGTTGTTAACGGCAATTCCGTCAACATGGCATCCAACACGAGACCTGCTGAGCTCCTCTATCAGTGCGTTTACGTATAGGTTGAAAAGTTTCGGCGAGGTCAAACCCCCCTGCCTCATCCCACACTCCAACCTATACGGCTCCGAGTAGACACCCGACCATCTAACGACATTGACCTGGTGTTGGTACCAAAACTTGACGATATCCAGCACTTCTCCAGGTAGTTTTATGGCTTCTAATTTGTGCCACAGGATGTCGTAACTGACCAGGTAGAATGCCTTCGAGAGGTCAAGGAAGCAGGCAAAGACTGGTGTTTGTCTTGTAGTGTAGTATTTGACAGTTTGCTTTAGACTCAATATAGCTGCTATATTTTTGTCCATCATTTTTCGCGGAACTGCGGGTACTTACCATCTTCTTACTTGGCGGCGTGTGGTGCATAGATCCGACTCGAAGACCAATGAAGACGGTCTTAATCCGAGTTAGTGTAAGAAGATGGTTTGGCAGTTAAATGATGAACAAAATGTTAAGGTTTTAGACTTATTTATTCGCGAAAAATACTACAACTCATGAGGACCAGAGGAGCGTGCGGTATGCGTGGGGCTAGGATTGCGACTGACCATCAAGTTCAGGGGCAGCTATGCAAGTCAGAGCTGCCCTCCCCCCTATGCATACCCCGTAAGCTCCTGTACAAAAATATTCGTTGCACTTCTATTCCCTTTTTAAATCGCGTCGCTTACAGGGGTGGAAGGGGAGGGGGTGCTTGCAAAGCTTTTATATTACATATGTATATTGTGTAAAGACGTTTTAAGTTGACATTAAACTTTATTGGAATATGTTTATTTTATTATTTTTAGTGGGTACATTTAAATAAGAGCTTGTTTGTTAAGAAGAAGAAGAAGAAGAAAATCATTTATTGATCCACAGTCCACAATAGGCTTAAGTAGGTACGTAAAATTAATACTAATATGATAAATTAATTCTAACACAACTAAAAAAATTAAAAAATTTGTGGACCAAAGGTCCTACCTCAGCATAATGTTAATCCTTAAATATAAGGATTAACGCTGGTTTTCAGGTAGGACCTTTGGTGAGTGTCGCACATACAAAAAAAGAAGACAAAGTAAAATAAAATGGCTAGTTAAAAACCTAATTAACTAACTACTTAATAACTAAACTATAAAATATAATGGAAAGCCCATTCAACACGGGATCAGCTCAACAATAAACTAAAAAAATAAATAAACTTCAAACGGACGGCTAACTGGCAGCCAAAACTGGCTTGACTGTGACGGAATGGTTGTCAAGTCACTTGACATCAATTCCGTGTTTCTGAACGAAACTCGTATCCGAACGCATTTCGTCCGCGCGTTTTTCGCGTACATAAACAAGTTTGACATTTGTTGTCAGCATACCTAGTGAAAAAAGTGAGAAATACTTAAACCAAACTAACATAAGTTATCTCAAAAATCAATAAAAACAAAGTGAACGCGTCCAATTAAGTGAAAAGTGCAGTGTGCATGCAATATTGGTGAGTATAAGTTATGCTCAGAGGGGGGTACACTATGTGATGGCACTTTCTTTCTGTAAAACTAAAAGTTCATTCTTTACATGCATTCTAAAGGTGCCAACTGTTTTCAGGGCACGACTAGGAGGATGAAGACAGTTCCAACATTTAGACGCAGAGAATCTGAAGGATCCACGGAACGCTACAGTTCTATGAACTGGCGTGACGAACACGTAGCTGCACGCCCTACTTGGGTACCTTGACTGGGTTTCGGCCCAAACTAACTTGTCATATAAGTATCTGGGAGTTCTGCTGTTGATTATACCAAAGAGAAGGACTGACAGATGTAATTTCCTGCGTGCAGCCATCTTTAACAGGTTTGAGTCATTTAAGAATGGTGTTATATGTGTCCTTGGTGGTACCCGGAAGCAAAACCGTCCACAGGCATTCTGGACTCGCTGTATGAGTTTCTCAGTTCGGCTTAGGATGCAGGGGCCATACACCACATCGGAGTAGTTCAGCCTCGAAAGGATTAACGACTCGCAGAGCATGACCCTTACATCTTCACTAAGGTATGGACGTATTTTGTACAGCAACTTCAGGCGATAGAAACAGTTACGCACACATTCTGACACATGTTTCTCAAAGCGTAGGCTGCTGTCCATACATAGTCCAAGATTTCTAGCCTCAGTGACATACTCCACACATTCCCCACCAACAATTATTTTAAGATCTTTATCACTGTCACGAGCTGTTAAAATCTTTTGAACCTTATTTCGAGAACCCAGCAACATAAACTTAGACTTTGTAGGGTTAATCAATAATGCATTGGATTTGGACCATTGACATATCTTTTCTAAATCATAGTTAATTTTACTTACAGAATCCACCAAGGCAGATGGAGGAAAAGAAAAGTAAAGTTGCAGATCATCTGCATAGAGATGGTGTTTGCAGTGTGTTATGGCCTTGATGATATCTGCACTGTACAATATAAAAAGAATTGGCCCCAAGATCGAACCCTGTGGTACGCCTTGATGGACAGCATGCAGAGCTGATCGCAACCTGGTTCCATCAGAATTGGTGATCTCAACAAGCTGTTGCCTACTATCAAGGTAGCTATGAAACCACTGTACTGTTATAGGGTCAAAACCATAGTATACCAGTTTTGATAACAGCAAGGGCACATTTATTGAGTCAAATGCACGCGAATAATCAAGCAGCACAAGAACACTAACAAAACCCCTGTCCTGCGCCTCAAGCAAATCATCCACAACATTAAGTAGAGCAGTTGAGGTGCTGTGTCCCTTACGGAAGCCTGATTGGTGAGGAGGGAGGATACCATTTGTTTCCAAGTACTTAGTAACCTGCAAGCACACTGCCCTTTCCAGTATCTTTGATAAGCAAGGAAGGATGCTGATGGGGCGCAAGTCTTTAGCAGTACTTGGGTTACTAATCTTAGGCAAAGGTTTAACCACAGCAACTTTCCAGTATTCAGGGAAGACTCCGGTAGTAATAGATGTGTTGATTATCTCAGTGATGGCATCTAGTGATTCAGGTATAATCATATGTAACATATCAAGAGATATGTCATCAACGCCCTGTGCATTCGACCTTAATCCGCGTATAATTGTCCCAACTGTGTCCCTGCTGACAGTTTGTAGGGAAAAGGTGTTAGAACCAAATCTGTGAAACTCAAAAAATGTCATTTGAGAGATGGTAACACTATTTGTGTTAGAAACAGCAAGAAAATGCGCATTTATTAAGTCTGGGTCATCAAACTGTGGAGGAAGCTCACCTGACTGTTTATTATTAGGAACAATTGTGTTTTTTAAGTTTCTCCAAAGTTTTGTAGGGTTTTGAATATTGTTGTTAATATTTTGCTGAAAAAAAGCTTTTTTATCACTATTTATAGCTGATATAACAGTCTTTTTCATCTCTTTATAACTGATCTTCATGGATGTTGCCTGAGAAGATTTATTTTTACTAAGCAATTTGTATTTTTTGAAATAACTGTCACGAATTCCAATCATACTCTTTACAGTATCTGTAACCCACGGGTGAGGGGAATCTTTGAACTTCATAGTTATGAGAGGTGCGTGCAGATCAAATAGTAGCAATACCCTGTGTGTGAAAAAGTGAACAAGTTTATTGACATCAGTTTCAGTTTCAAAATAATCCCAAGGTACATTATTTAGATCTTTAGCAAACAAGTCAACCAATATATTTTTAAGGGGTCTATAAGTGATTAGGCGGGGCAGACATTTTTCCTTTTTTATACTGAACTCGGCCACAAGCATTGCATGTCCGCCTAGATCAGGAGAGTGTTTGACAGTAACCTTGCGCACTCTAGCATCCGTACATATGACATCAATTAAGGTCTGGCTATTATCTGTGAAGTGTGTTGGTTCTGTCACCATCTGCTTGAGGCTCAGACTATTCAAAAATTCAGAAAACATTTTCGCTTTGCTACTATTTGGGCATAGCAAATCAATATTAAGGTCACCCAATAGAACCAGCCTATCACATCCAGAGAAAGAAATTATTGAGTCTGTTACTGCATCAAGAAAGAGGTTAACATCTTGCCAAGGTGGCCGGTAGGCTGTCCCAACTATGACCTCCAAACCACTGACCCTCATGCTGAGCCACATTTGCTCCACAGAGGGTGCAGAGGGGTGAGGCTTTAAGCGAGCTGTTATACCCTTGCGAATATAATATCCTGTGCCTCCCCCCCCTACCACGACAGGTATCAATAGATCTAGGAGTATGAATGAAACGATACCCAGTCAACCTTGGTGCTTTTTCATCTTCCCCATTCCTCAACCAAGTTTCGTTAATTGCCAATATATCTGGCCCTAGCTCCTCCGTTGCCACAATGAACTCCTCATGTCCAGTGTTGAGTGATCCCGCATTGAATAGACCAATTTTTAAGTGGCTTAATTTACCAATTGTATGAAAGGCTGGCTTGCACCAGTTAAAAAACAATGAAAAATTATCTACAAAACTACTAGACTACCTGTGTTACTTAATGTATTAAGAATATTTATGTATAAACAACAATATTTAAGATGGTGTAGAAGTACAAAGTGAGACATTTTTGTATACCAAAAAACAACACATTACAACATGACATGTTAGGTTGCAACTTCTCCTGATAACATGACAACAAAAGGAACAGAATATTTGTAACATCTATATGTAAATTAAAACTTAGGTATACCAAGTTATGTAAAAAATAACTAATTTAACTTACAAAAGCATATAACTTTACACAAATTCATATTTAAACATTAATTAGTACAACCTTAAAAGATAAATAAATAAGAAATCAGAATAACACTAGACTATTATAACAACATGATTATGACAGTGTTGAAACTTAGATTAAGTTACCTACTTGATTGTTAGCAATGTTGTCATGTTATACAAAAAGCAATAAAATAATAGAATGTTGCTACTTTGTAACTACTTCTCACAGATTTCTCCTTTGTTTAATTTACCTCATAAATTTACTGTAACACTACTTATTTGAGAAAAAATAAAAGAATGTTTTTTTTAAAAAACATGGTTGTAGTTTACATTATTATATGTTAAAGTTTTTATTTTATTTTAATTTATTTAGAAATCATCGAACGTGTAAAAAATCTACATAAGTTCCGTTAACAGACCAGAGATGGCGCTCTCAAGGTACTCCAACAAATATAAACCGCCTTTATCATAATATTATATTGAGTCAAATGCACGCGAATAATCAAGCAGCACAAGAACACTAACAAAACCCCTGTCCTGCGCCTCAAGCAAATCATCCACAACATTGGCAACATTGGTACATTATTTAGATCTTTAGCAAACAAGTCAACCAATATATTTTTAAGGGGTCTATAAGTGATTAGGCGGGGCAGACATTTTTCCTTTTTTATACTGAACTCGGCCACAAGCATTGCATGTCCGCCTAGATCAGGAGAGTGTTTGACAGTAACCTTGCGCACTCTAGCATCCGTACATATGACATCAATTAAGGTCTGGCTATTATCTGTGAAGTGTGTTGGTTCTGTCACCATCTGCTTGAGGCTCAGACTATTCAAAAATTCAGAAAACATTTTCGCTTTGCTACTATTTGGGCAGAGCAAATCAATATTAAGGTCACCCAATAGAACCAGCCTATCACATCCAGAGAAAGAAATTATTGAGTCTGTTACTGCATCAAGAAAGAGGTTAACATCTTGCCAAGGTGGCCGGTAGGCTGTCCCAACTATGACCTCCAAACCACTGACCCTCATGCTGAGCCACATTTGCTCCACAGAGGGTGCAGAGGGGTGAGGCTTTAAGCGAGCTGTTATACCCTTGCGAATATAATATCCTGTGCCTCCCCCCCTACCACGACAGGTATCAATAGATCTAGGAGTATGAATGAAACGATACCCAGTCAACCTTGGTGCTTTTTCATCTTCCCCATTCCTCAACCAAGTTTCGTTAATTGCCAATATATCTGGCCCTAGCTCCTCCGTTGCCACAATGAACTCCTCATGTCCAGTGTTGAGTGATCCCGCATTGAATAGACCAATTTTTAAGTGGCTTAATTTACCAATTGTATGAAAGGCTGGCTTGCACCAGTTAAAAAACAATGAAAAATTATCTACAAAACTACTAGACTACCTGTGTTACTTAATGTATTAAGAATATTTATGTATAAACAACAATATTTAAGATGGTGTAGAAGTACAAAGTGAGACATTTTTGTATACCAAAAAACAACACATTACAACATGACATGTTAGGTTGCAACTTCTCCTGATAACATGACAACAAAAGGAACAGAATATTTGTAACATCTATATGTAAATTAAAACTTAGGTATACCAAGTTATGTAAAAAATAACTAATTTAACTTACAAAAGCATATAACTTTACACAAATTCATATTTAAACATTAATTAGTACAACCTTAAAAGATAAATAAATAAGAAATCAGAATAACACTAGACTATTATAACAACATGATTATGACAGTGTTGAAACTTAGATTAAGTTACCTACTTGATTGTTAGCAATGTTGTCATGTTATACAAAAAGCAATAAAATAATAGAATGTTGCTACTTTGTAACTACTTCTCACAGATTTCTCCTTTGTTTAATTTACCTCATAAATTTACTGTAACACTACTTATTTGAGAAAAAATAAAAGAATGTTTTTTTTAAAAAACATGGTTGTAGTTTACATTATTATATGTTAAAGTTTTTATTTTATTTTAATTTATTTAGAAATCATCGAACGTGTAAAAAATCTACATAAGTTCCGTTAACAGACCAGAGATGGCGCTCTCAAGGTACTCCAACAAATATAAACCGCCTTTATCATAATATTATATTAGATGGCACGGAACCCTCGGTGCGCGAGTCCGACTCGCTCTTGCCCGGTTTTATGTTTTCTTATGGTGAGTATTTCTTATCGTTTTAAATATATCATTGTAATAAACAATCATTTTAATCATACTAAATCTATCATTCCAAGTAGCTAATCATTCATCTACCGGTCTAGATTATTTCAAGTTGAATCAATAAACACGAAGATATTAACGGAATATTTATTTAATGTCTTTCTACCTCAACTCACCAAGGTGAATTAGACCAAGTGATTCAAGTGGAACAATCCTTTTATTCATACAGATACTATCTTAAAATAAATCATTTAGAAACATTTAAACATACCTAAAATATATGCCTATAAATAACTACGAGCAATGCTGATGCCACAAATATAACTAGTGTTCTAAAAATGTATTATATGAATGTGAAGCTAGGCGAGTGTACTGTGTGGATGTGTCAGGTGGAGGGCGGTGGGTGCGTCACACGAAGGCGGCGTGCTCCTTCTTGACCTGCTGGAAGTAGTCCGCGGCGGCGGCGGCCAGGTCGCGGTCGCCGAGCGCGGCGTCCAGGTCGGCGACCGAGGCGCCGCCGCCCGCGCTGCCCTCCTCCGCCTGTTTCAGCCGCAGGCGGATCTCGCGCAGCCGCGTCTCCAGGATGCGCTCGCGCTTCGCCTCGCGCTCCAGAATCTGCAACCGCAACCGCGGCCGTAACGTAACAACCGGTCGATCGAAGAACGATCACTCGCTCGAAAAGCAAGAATAAGATTCTCACCGCGGTCAGGAGCATCTTGTCCTGCTTGTCAGCCTGAGCCAGATTCCCAGACAGCTCCACCATGTAGACGCTGCCCTTCTCGCTGCCCAGGGCAACGAGTTGGCCCTGGAGTTTGACAGAAAAGTGAGTGTAAGCGGACGGCGGAGCAGCCGAATGTGTCAGCGAGCTGCGGAGCAGGACTTACGGCCTCGTGCGCCGCCATGCACAGCAGCGCCTCCGGGCACACCTGCACGCTGAGCGTGGCGCGGTGCTGGCGCCGCAGCAGATCCCACACGCTCAGCACGCCGCTACGCGCCGCCAGAAGCACCACTGACGTCCTGAAACACACAATGGTTTGTGAAAAGCGACAACTGCTTTCGTGTTACAGTAGCCATTCTAAAAAGATCTGTTACAACTAGTGTTTTGCTGTTGTCTCTACTTTAGCGAATGCGTGTTTATCGTCGTTAGTGGGTTGCGTCGCGTCGGGCGGTCACCTGGTGGGGCTCCAGGCGCCGGCGCTGAGGCCGTGGCGCTGCGGCGGCGTCCACAGCACGGCGGCCTCGCGGCAGTCCTCGCTCCACACGCGCGCCGTCCAGTCGCCCACCGTCAGGAAGTTCTTCAGGAAGCCGGGGTTGCGTTCCACGCTCACCACCGGCCCTACGTGCGCCGAGAACTGACAAACGAAATTACAGTGTACAAACTTTCACTTCTATTCTATAACTTACACTCTTCACATAAAACCGAGGTGTCTTTTGTACCCAAAAAATAACAAGAAAAAGGTACGTACTCGAGCCGGTAATTTCTCCGAAGGAGTCTTTCCCTTGCGGTTGCCACCGAGCACCAGACCGTTCTCGGTGCCGACCATGAAGCGAGTCGGAATGGTCGGTTCGAACTCGAGCGCGCTAACGCCGTAGGCGGTGGCCATCGACGCCTCGTCTGCGCCGGACCTCGGCACGTCGATGATCATCTCGTCAATGGGCGCGTGCGGCGCACGCAGGTCCCACCACTTGACGGCGCCGTCCGGGCCCGCCGAGAACAGCTCCTGGCCTGACTTGGCGTTCACGAAGAGCACGCGCCGCACGAGGTCGCGGTGCGCCACATGCGGGGGCGTCACCATCGCAGGCCGCGGGCCGGCGCGTGCGTCCCACGCCGCCACCTGGCCGCTCGCCAGCCCGCCCGCCAGCACGCCGCGCGCGCGCGTGTTGTACTGCAGGTCCAGCAGCGCGCACGGCGGCTCGAGGCGCGCGCTGGGTGAGTTGGCGCTCTCCAGGTCCCACAGGTACGCGACCGTGGGCCCGAGCGGCGCGCGGTCGAAGTCCAGGTCGGCGTAGGCGGCCGCGAACTCGCGCCCGTCGGGCCGCCAGGCGACGGCGCGCACGGGCCGCGCGGGCGGCGGGTCGCGGTATGCGTTCACGGTGCGGCAGCCGCCGCGCTCATGCGCCGCCGTCGGCGCCATCTCCGAGTAGTAGATGTTGTACATGTTGACGGCGTTGTTCTGATCCGCGTAGTGCTCGAGGCCCTGCCGACAGAACGAGCGTCAGGACTCCGCGATCACCGGGGACGGTCATCGCATTCGTCGTCGGGTCGCTCACCGAGGAAGCGGCCGTGACGCAGCGGATGTAGGCTTCCTCCTTCTCGACCTTGCGTCGGTAGCGCTGCGTTGCCTCCGGGTCGGTGACGGCGACGTCTCTCGGCCAGCCGCCCTCCGCGTGGTTGGTGCCCGTGCTGGTGAACACGGCCCTGCACAGAGAGGAGCGGTGAAGCGGTGGGGCGGAGGGGCGGACGGGGCGGGGGGCGAGGGGCGGGGCGCTCACCGCTCGGTGTTGGTGGCGCGCTGCGCGAGGCAGGCCGCGTGCTGCACGGCGCAGTGCACAGGGTTGCGCAGCCCGTACTGCGCGTGCTCGGCGCGCGCGGGCGGGATGGAGTCGCAAAGCACGCCGGCGGTCTCGCAGAACTGGATCTGCCTCCCGAACTGACCGCGATGCTTCGTGTACTGGTAGGTAATGTCCATCGGGACAGCTCAATATGATACCTATGAAACACTAATTTAATCGATTTGAGCAAATGAGTATGAATTAATGTATGTTGTTTCGAAGTTAAAAATAAATTGATTAAAAGGCAAAGTTAAATAGTAATTTTAGGAAAAACAAAATTATTCACAAACAAAAAGATAAAAATTGGCGTGTAATAATATTTAGGTACAATTGTCACTTTAAATTCTGTTTTGCTTCTTGACAGCAACATTTATGTCTTGGTACAATATTGTCTATTATTAGACTGTTGTAAGTTTGTATAAAACGCTGTTTTTGGGTTATTATTTCAGTTTTATTTATTGCATACTTAAACATTTTTACATAGTTGTAGCTTAGGTGGTAGCTTAGAGATTAAGATTAATAAGATATCCTGCATGATAGGGGTACGCAACCATTGTAATTTTTTGTCACTGTGGTCGCTAGTTATAGACACTTTATTTTATTAATTTAATGGTTCGTTGTCTGGCTTCTGCCACGATGAAGGACTGCTTGTATTTGCTTGGAAAGTCTTCAGATTTTCATGGAGCGCAATATTATTCTTAAGTGTCCACTTCAGGAATCAAGTTTGTCGTTAAACCTCGGCGTGGCACCGTTAGCGCGCACGGACGGCTTTTTGGCGAGTACACCACCTTTCTGCAGAGGACGCTTTCGCGTTCCTACAACTTTACAATCTGGTTCCCGCTGCCAGACGAGAGACTGCCACCACGCCATGACCTTTAAAGTACAACATGTATGCGAAAAGTATAAACAGCCGAATCTTTAGGCCGATCAACCGTCACCCTATAATCTCGCGGCTGGGCAAAGGCCTCCCTTCTTCTCTTCCATTTACCCCGTCTAGGTTTTCTGCCCATATTTAGGTAGGTAACGAATTATAGACCTATTTCCAAACTCTGTGTCTTGGCTAAAGTGTTTGAAAAGTTCATTCATAATCAAGTTTCTGCTGCCCTCAAGCACACCTTTCTCACACAGCAACATGTTTTTTTAAGGGGTAGGTCTACTGTTAGTACCTTATTAACGTTCCCTGATGATCTATCGATATATACGGACCACAGCAAGGCATTTGATAGAATAAATTAATTCTAAATAGAGTGGTTAGTACAATATTATTAAAACTATGTGTTTAATTGGATACATGATTCATGCTTCACATTATGTTAAATAAGCGCGTATGTCTTGTGTGTGTATGTATGCGTGTGTGTCGTTCTGTATGTTTGTGTTGTTTGCTTTCATGTGTGTGTATTTCAGTGTGTGAGAAACTGGTTGACTCACCGTTTCAACTTTTCCGTTTCATCGTAGTTTAATTTTAAACGTGTACACAGATTGGTTAAAATATCTATTATGGTTTTGTTTTAAAGTTGCCTAAGAAGGCTTGATGGCGGTGTGCAGACCTAGTCTTTTTAATTGGTTTTGCAGCGATAACATCTTTCCTCCTTTTAATAGAAGCGATGAGACCCCGGCGCCGCCCCGCGCCGTTCGTTGCTCGTGAGTACTTGTGTGAACACGTTAGCTCGTGTTAAACGTTGATCTCGTGAAGTAAGATGATCGCCGTGGGTGCCGTCAGTAGAATGTTACTCCTCCTCTCATACCCATGGATGCACTAATAGGCTGCTAAGGGATACCTCCGGAAGATAGGCAGCAGCGTCTTTCCGTGTATGAAAATCCCGTACTGAGCTTGCCAACCCGCCTGCCAAGCGTGGTGAATATGGCAACTACCCCTCATGGAGATCCATGAGGGAGGCCTGTGTTCAGTAGTGGACGTTTTACGGCTGAAATGATAATGAAGATGTTTGCATGGGAAGTGCTCGGTTTCACCGAAAGATATCTTTATTCGATGGTGAGGTTAGATTGTCGTGTGTATTTAGTCAAATCATTATTTGATTGAAACCTTATTAGTAATATTTATAAATGTCGTACGCTCTCGCCTCCCCCTGGCACGGCGCGGGGCGGCGGCGGGCGCGCCTGATTGCGTCCGGCGCGTCACAATGCGCCATTGTTGACTTGGCTGCATTTTGAAAAGGAAAACTAAATATAAACACAAAAGAAGACTGTTTCTCGCTTTAATGAGGGCAGCGCAGACGAAACGTTTTGGAAGCTGAAATCTCGACTACCGTAATGCGAGCGTGCGAGCTCGTTCTCAGTTTGTTTGACCAAAGTTTTAAGGACAATGTTTATAATAACATCATTCCCATCTTGTAAGATCACTCCCTTATCCGGCGGTCCGTCTGTTGCTAAGGGGCCGGCACATCATATCCTAGCGCAAGTCAAGGTTTGAATTGAAAGACTGAAGTTCGCGCTGAGCGGCCGAGCTTGCTTGTGCGTGACTGCGTTGGCGGCAGGCTCCTTGCATGGCTTCAATTTGCTTGCACGCGTCCTGCATTGTTCAGAAGGGATTTTATTATCTACACGTAAATAGGTAAGTAATAATGTGTTGAATAATGTAACAATCTGATATCTGCAGCTTTGCTTTGCAATAATATTACGAGATAAACAGTTTATTTTCTCCTACTAGATAAACATGTTATTTATTAACTAGTATCATGAATGTTCCACTGCCCACAGAGTTAAAATTATAATCGGCAGGCTGATTACGTATCTAGGGATGGATTTGCAACAGGCGTCAATCTTGCGATCATCGGCGTCAAACGTCAATTCGCAAATTAACTTTGTGACGAATATACAACAACAACTGTTAACTAAATTACAACAACAACTGTTAACTACAATATACAACAACAACAACTGTTAACTGAATTGAAATTGACGCTTGATAGCGATGATCGCGAGATTTACGCCTGTTGCAAACCTGTCGCTAGATACGTAATCAACGTTCGGGCTCGTCTGCACGAAACCCGATTAAAGCCAAATAAAGCTCTTAAGGTGACAGCGTCCCTCTTCGCAGCGGGGCCGCGGCGCCGCGCCCGACAATAATATGATATTTACTTAGTAGTTTCATCTCGCAGGTGCATCAGTCGCGAGGCGAGGAGGCCTCTTCGCCTGAAATAGGTTTGTGTGAGCTCCGCATCTTAATGTTTAATACGTGCAGGAGCGGAGCCAGCTAGCTTTTTAAAGCTGTTCAAATAAATCTATTGGATATAATATTAGTTAACTATTAAATCTTCAAATTTTGATTTGAACTCACTTTGATTTTAACTGAAAAAGCTGAAAAGGTATCAGATTTTTTAAGCCATACGGCTTAAAAAATCTAATATTTTGAAGGCTGTGCATGTGTTTTGTTTCACCACTGAACGCCGACTAAAATGGAATAACACAACATTGGAAGGCTATGCTACTTTTCCTCCGAGCACGACACATGCAAAACTGCACGATTTTCCTAGGTCTTCTGTATTAAAATCATAATTATATCGATTTTGGCTTGTGCGCAACAGTCTATTTGTGGTATCTGCATTACTTCCTGGTTTATATTAAATGGTAGGAGTACTGAACATCTGTATTTTTTTAAATATTTGTAAAACCGATGCCCGACAACGAAGACGCAGATGAACAAGCTCACTGCTGAGCTCTCGGCTGCGGCACTCGCCTTGGCGCGGGGAGACCTAAGAGACTACAATCCGACGCCCTCAACCGACCGCTCACCAGACAAAGACCACCTGCCTACCCCCTAATAGAAGCCAAAGGACTGTGGCGATTCGCACCTGCAGATAGGGCCGAGATCCTGGCGGCCTACTTGGAGGGCCCATTTACGCCACACCCCGTCCGAGCAATGACGTCATCGCTCGCGACGTGCAGATCCAAACCACGAGTACTTCGTGATCCACACGGCGCGTCGCATGTTCGACCGCGCCCACAACGGACTGCACACCCACCTCAACGGCCTCGCCCCGCTGCATGCCCGACCCCCGGACCTTAAGTATAGCCAAGGACTTTTAAACATGTCATCACGTCGATCGCAACATTTTGCTTCACTTCTGTTTGGTATTGTCCATACCATAGAACGGCGTTACGTGGAATCTTTCGCTATGCTGCCGTGAAATGCTGGAACAACCCACCACCTCCGTTTAGAAATATTATTAGTTTATACTCTTTTAAATCAAAACATAATATATGTACATACATAGTGTAAACAAAGTCGCTTCCCGCTGTCTATCTGTCCCTATATTTGCTTAGATCTATAAAACTACGAAATGAATTTTGATGCGGTTTTTTTCAATAGATAGCATGATTCATTAGAAAGGTTTATATGTATAATACATGCATAATATAGTAGAGAAACACTGATCATGTTGGAGGTTTCTAATGTGAGGTCGTAAATAAACACATTTTTTTGCGCTCGCATTGCAAACGCTGGTTGAACCCTACGAGATAGATCAAAATAATGTACTACACAGTATTGTACGCCTTAAAATGGTCTCCAAAAAATTCCGCGATGGTATATTCTGTACTTTATTTAGTATCAGCATTGCACCCGTGCGAAGTCGGGGCGGGTCGCTAGTTTTTCTATAAAAATAAGTCTTGTTATTGGTAACACAGTTTCTCATTTCTAACTTTAATATTATTGTGTTTAACTAAGCACTATACCATAAAAAAATTAATAACACTGTTGTTCTTCTCATTAAGTTACATATTGTTTCAAAGATTTCTGTTATTATTTTTATTTATTTATATATTTTATTGATCACACAACATAATGTACACCAGAAAAAACTTAAGTACACAAACATATTTATACGGTAGGTAAGTGTCATTACAATTTATAGGTGACGACTACATGCTATTAAAAATAAAATAATTGAGCGAGTAAAAAGTAATACAGTGTGTTAGTGTGAACACACTTATCACTTAAACCACGAATGTATAACCCTAAAATGAATTGATACAAGTAATAATTAAAAATAATAGTCAATTAGTTTCGCTACATTTTGATAATTCATTTCTCATTTAAGGAACGTGATTTTTTGGACACCCTAATTACAGTCGTACGTCGCCCGCAAATGTCGCTGGGCTCGGGCTGGTGTAGGTACATACGTATCAAAACGAATGGTTGCTTGCATAGAACTTTCCCTTCATACTTTTCCTGCCTTAGGACAGGCAAAAATAATTACTCTAGCACGTTACATTATTAAGTTATTTCAAGACAAGTAAAATTATTAAATTGAATCAAAAAAGCTATAAGGCTAAAGTAGGTAGTTATTTTAGGCGTATTTAAAAAGTTCATTAACAAACAAGTCTTATTTACATACGTAGCCTTTGTGTAGCCGTTAGGATAGTTTCCCGGCTTGGCACACGATGTCCTGGAAACCGCTCTGTGTACATCCTACGTGCCAAGGTCACCCACCAGCTATGGCATAAAGCCGCACCTTTTCAGTCCACTGTTCGCTTGTGTACGACATTGTCACAGCACAGATAAGTTACACAGTTAGTTTACATTTTACCGCGAATCGGCACACATAAGGGTCGCGATGTGTCGACCTCACGGCGCGGGCGCGCGCGCGTGTCTGGCCGCGGGACCTTGGCGGGCGTTTGTGTCGGCGCGCTTCAAAGAAACGGCGAGTTGCCGAAAGGCGGCGGGCGGCGCGTTTGAGAGAAAGAGAAGCCGCATTGCACCTACGCACGTGTATCGTAGCCTCAGAAATCGTAGCGTGTGTAGGGTGAAACGCATTCATGATCTATGAGGATTTTCTTTGCAAAAATTATGTAAAAATAATTTTTTTTTTCATCGGTTTTGGACTCTGTTCCTGATACCTAGTCTGTGGTTTCAAGGATAAGACTGTTTACACTAACACCCGGTATATATAAAACCTAACTAAACAAATCATTGCAATTTTGAATATAATAGAACATTGATTAATTTATAGTAATAATACAATTAATATAACACAGAGATACAGTTATTTTTAAACTTGCGAATAGAGCATGAGAAGAGATCGACCTCCGAATTTTTGGAGATAGTGTTAAATTCTCTGGCAAGTCTATTTAGAGGAGCATTTTGTCCAAGATTGGACTTTGATGAGGTGACGGTGATTAGATTAAATCAAGAGGCTCTAGGTAGTTTTAATGGTAAAGTGCAGTTTAAAATTGATAACAAATCTGAGACATCTAAAGCTCCATTCGCAATCCTGTACAAAAACATGACATCTAGAATACGCCTTCGATCCGATAGAGAATGAAGTTTTAAGTATTTAAACCTATCGCTATAACTTGATACAGTTTTGGCTATGTTGCACGAATACGAGAGATGCCACAAAAATCGCTTTTGAACACTTTCGATACGTTTAGAGTAGATATCATAAGTTGGATTCCAGACGACACTACAGTAACTCCAGACTGCTGCGGACAAGAGTGTTATAAAGTAGAATTTTAGTTTTTGGGCATTTAAAACTTTTGCAGTTACGCAGAACAAAACCAAGAGTTTTGAATGCCTTGGCACAAATATTCTCTACGTGCACATTAAACCTCAGTTTAGAGTCGAGTTCAACGCCGAAATCTCTTATGGTAGCAACTTGAAGCAATCTATCAGTACCTATGTTGTATTCAGAAGGGACAACGTTATGTTTCCTTGAAAAGCGTATCCAGGAGCACTTTGGTACATTAAGCTCCATTCCGTTTATCCGACACCAATTAATCAACCGATCAAGATCCTCCTGCAGAAGCTCAGCATCAACCTTGTCATTGATAACATTAAAAAATTTCAAATCATGTGCATAATAATTTATAATAAGCTTCCAGAAGAACTGAAGGCCTTAAAAGGAGTATTGTTTAAGAAAAAACTTAATCTATGGTTACTGGAAAAATGTTTTTATGATTTAAATGACTTTCTGAACTGTTAATAATTTAATACCTACGTTAAATAACATTTTAAATAATATTTTGCATGCTTGCACACAAGCTGAATACAGGCACTACCGCTATTATATAAGACCTTATTGTAAAATTGTATTCTGGCAAATAAACTATTTTGATTTGATTTGATTTGATTTGATATAAAAAGAAATTAGAATTACGGAAGCAATGTTCAATGTCATTTATAAAAATGTTAAAAATAAGGGTGACCAAATGTGACCCCTGTGGTACGCCTGAAGTAACTAGGAAAGGATCTGATTCATAGCCATTTGCGACAACTTGAGATTGTCTGTCCGCGAGATATGAGCCACACCAACTCAGCAAAGGGTCTGTGATGCCATAGGTGGAAAGTTTATGCAAAAGTATTAGGTGACTAACCCGATCGAAAGCCTTGCTAAAATCGGTGTAGATCGTGTCCACAGACGAACCGCCATCAACACTCTGTGATACCGCATTTACAAAGGATATGAGGTTAGAACCAGTTGAGCGAGCTTTAATGAAGCCGTGCTGATGGTGAATAATTATTGGTTTAAAATACCAGGCTAAAATAGGTTGCAATAATTGTTCAAAAACTTTAGCGAAAATGGAAAGTATTGATATTGGTCTGTAATTGTTCACCAATTCTTGTCACCGTTTTTATATAGAGGAACAATACGAGAAACCTTCCATGCCGATGGAAATATACCAGAACAAAGGGACTTGTTGTAAATGAGACATAATGGTTGTGACAAAGAAGAAGCGCAATTAGCTACGAGGATTGACGGAAGTCTGTCAGATCCAGCACCCTTATGTAGGTCCAGTCTCTTTAAATTTTCAAAACTTATGTTAGTATTTAGGTGGGTATATAATAACGAATTTGTTGTAAGATATTATTTAATTTAAACCCATAGCCCCAGGATAACTTTAACATTGTTATTATATTTGTTATTCCATGTGTGTGATCTGTGCTTTGCATAGCGCTACGACACCACTGAAAACCAGCGCTGCGACAGCATTCGTGTTGTCACAGCAAATGCTGAGTGGCGACCGATTTGTGTCATAATTTATTAATTATAATATGTGTACATCGTAAAAATAACGTGCAAATACATATTTTCTATTTATATAAATCGAGGGAAATATTCAAATGTAATAAGCATCTATTGTAGATGATTTATACAGCGTCAGCAACTGGTAATCATGCTGTGCGGGACGCTGCCGTGCCTGGGACATTGTTAGATGGATTAGGCTTGCCCAGCACCTATACCATCCTCTCAGCTTAGTCAGCTATTATTCAGAGGAAAGAACAGGTCAATACGTCTGAAGCTAACTAAGCCGCGGGTTTCCTCACGATGTTTCCTTCACCGTTAAAGCACGTGTTAAGTGTGCACATATGTACATTTTTCAAGAAAGATCCATTGGTGCACGGCCGGTATAAAAATAATAAGCATACATACAGCGTATTGGGTATTTTCAGCAACATTTAGATTTTCTCATCGATGTCGGCTTTTTTGTTGACAAATTAAGTAGCTATTTTAATAGTATGCGTGATTTGAGACTTTACCTTGCCTTGTTACAGTTTTTAACTAGCACGGTAGGTGAGGTGTTGATAATTGCGTTGATAATGTTTAATTTATTTAGATCTTTTTAAATAAATATTTTTATTTGATTGACTTTACAAATGAAATCCCTGATAATTTAGGTACTAGTGCGATCACTCAGATAACATAAACGACTCATTCGAGCTCCGCCAATTTGCAATCACAGTGAAAGTTCAATTGAGCAATTTCCCAATTTAATTTGGTAAAACGCACAAATAGAGCAATAAAGCGAATAAGAAAACTTTTTATTCCCAATAGAATGTTCTTTACGAGGTTCACCCCCGTCCCGCCCCGCGCCCCGCGCCTCGCGCCCTGCGCCAGCCGAGCAAAGCTGGTTCATCATACGGTCCAATTGATTTGCTCATTGTTTTAAATTAAAATATTTCATTTAATGACTTAAAACACTGGCCTTGAAACTATTTTGTTTCGTTTGTGATGACGGGACGCAGCGGATTCTCAGTGACTGTCAGGCGCGGCAGGCAGAGCCGAGCGGCGCGGCGGGGCGCAGCGCACCAACCAGCGATGAGTCAGTAAACTTGGTTCGATTAACGAAATGGTCGTTATCGCTCTGATTGTCTTTCAGGGAGCTCTACTTCGCGGCCGCTATTCACAGGATATTGACTTTCAGATCAGATTGTAGATTTATTGTAATGAATATTTATTTTAATCTGCGACGTCATTCTTTTGTGATTGGCTAAAGTTTTTCCATTTACTCGCAAGAAAGTTCTGAGACTAATAATTCGTGCAATGCCACTCAGTATTTGGTCGGTGGCGGGATTATCAAGACAGGCCGTAAGGGTACCCCTCGTGCCTCGGACGAGTGAAGGCCAATCTATTGCATTTATTTTCAAGTGTTTTAGGATTTTATATCAACTTGCCTATCGAACTCTGTGCGGATGAGGTCTAAAGCTCCATCGTCCCGCCACCGACCAAATACTGAGTGGTATTGACAAGGAAGTCTGGCTTCCCGGCTCGCTATCAAGCACTTCACAGTTTTTCGTCTTCTCCACGAAGCAAGCGTTGCTGCCAGTTCCAACGATGAGTCCTTTGCAGTTGTGGTTTCTTCACGCGCAGGACTAATGACCTACGGGTACATTAATATGTACCCGTTGTATTTTGCAGAATAGCGCATTCTCGCCGTCGTTTGCCAGTGCGAGCGGAGCGCCGGCGCCGCCATGTACAGAAATGTTAAAATGTGCGCGCCACGCAGCATATTTCTATGTTATCAGCTGCATTCGAGAAAAGAGGACTGCAAAGGAAGCTGTCGGGATGCGCAAAGCCTTTAGAATAGGCTGGATCACAAAAAAATATTCAAATGTCGCGTACGCGCTGACGTGCCTCGGTACAGAATGATGACGTCACGAGCCCCCACTCCTTAACTTCACTTCGCTTAAGCTATAGTATTGTTTCATTAATTTTGATCTTCATACCTTTCATGATGCGCATGACATCTTGCAAGTACTTATTATAAACCTTTTGATATTTATAATAGTTATTTGCAAAACTTTATTTTTATCAAACTGTGATAAACTACTTACACTACTTAAAAGTTTGCCTACTACGGTAGAAAATGAACTTGTAAGTTCATTTTCTACCGTAGTAGGCATACTTTGATTTATTAAATTTCAATTATTTGAATGTAGGAATTCAAATAATTGTAATTCCAAGAATAGTGTTGCAAACTGTTAAACCGCGCCCGCCTTTTTTATTTTGTTTAACTTACCTTATTAGCCGACTTCAAAAAACATCGTCGCTTAAGAACTAATTTGGTAAATTCTTGATGTTCCGAAAAACTGCACGTTTAACTGGAACACCGGGATGAACAGTACTGTGAGCAGTGGTCAGTGTCCTCATTATTCTGTAAAAATTTTCATATTTGTTTTTTAAATTATTCTTGATTAGGATTCGAACCGAACTCTTTTAATATGCTGTACTGCCGTTCTCGAAGGCGGCCTACACCTCCCCCCTACTAGAGAGGGGGAAGGGGGAGGAGTGTTGCGGCCAGCGCGTCCGGGGCCAAACAATTAGGTGACATTCCGGCGGCTGCAATCTAAGAGGAATGCCTTTAGGTGAGCATGAATTATCGGCTCCTCGGCGCGCGGAGCCCGGCGGCGCTCCTGGACGGGTCCGCAGCCCGAGCCACGGACGGTACTTCGTGGGAGACTCACACTGCCGTAATGCCAGTGACGGCGTTTCTATCAAAACACAAGCCTGCGCTTGTTCAGGTGAAGTTCGCTCATAAAATATTTTTTTTACGTTTACAACATTACTAATTCGACGAAGTTATTCGAGCAATTTCAAAATTTTTCATGTGGTGTAATAAATGAATTAAGCGTAGGCTTGAGCGAGAGCAAGGTAAGGAGGGGCTGACGTGCGATAGGCGAAGGGGGGGGGGAGGCGATGTAAGAGACTAATTTGTGCAATAATTCTCCTCGAATGTTGTAGGCGAACATTTAGTGATTTTGGCATAGCAAGCTCAAGGTCAAGCATTTGCATTCAGAATAGTCTTTTTTAAACTTTCGCGATCACGACACATTATTAACACATATTTAACTGGGTATTTATCGCGCTATTTACCTTTATTATTGCCCGACGTTTCAAAAGCTTATTATAAAATATCAGATTACCTAGACGACAAAACTACTTGGAAGATAAACTGCTCCAACTCCGTCAAACGTAACATAAGACAAAAGAAAATTGTTTAATGATGACTATAACGACCGAGTTAGGTTCTTATTTATTTATTTATTTAATATAAGGAAAACCAACAGCTAAAGTAAATGGTAGTAAATATTTTCAATAGCATCAGAAAGCCAATTACAGGTCTTCACTGATAGAAATAGTCTATAATGTAAAAAACGGACACTTGTAAAAACGTAACTACTTAAATCTACCTATATAAAAAAATTCTATAAAACTTCAAAAATGCACTTAATTACTTACTAACTTATAAGACTAAACAATATAATTAACCTACCTAATAATCAAAGAAATGACGTGTTAGGCACCGCCTTGCCTCGCCAATGCTACTACCAAATGGGTCAATGATCAATAATCTACTAAACTCATTCACAATATTACTCCGGAGGTCCGGACAATCAACGTCATTACAAATAATTTTAAGAATATATAAATAATCAGCAATGTCACGCCTATTTTTAAGTGTTAAAAAATGAAATTTCTTGCAGAGGTCAATGTAGTTATTTGAATGATATGGGATCTTGACTCTAAAGCACAGATACCTTAAGAATCGCCTTTGAATGGCTTCTATACGATCTATATATATATCGTAGCATGGGTTCCATATTTGGGAGGCATACTCCAAATGACTTCTAACAAACGTGCAGTATAATATTTTCATGGTTTTAGCCTCCGTAAAGCTCTTAGAGATACGCATGACAAACCCAAGTGCTTTAGAAGCTTTACTGACTATCTTGTCAATGTGAACATCGAAGAGCAATTTAGAATCGTGATATACTCCAAGGTCTCGTATACTATGATTTATAGAAAGGACTTGACCTTGTAATGCGTATTTTGTAGGAATGATATTAATTTTACGAGTGAAAGTAATTACCGAGCATTTTGAGGGATTAAGCTCAAGCTTATTGGTAAGACAATAGTCCTCTAAGCGCGTTAAATCAGCCTGTAGGGCAAGCATGTCCATACTGGATGATATAGAAGAGAAAATTTTCATATCATCTGCGAAGCATAGTAAGTTAGAAAATCTAAAGCATGAATCTATGTCCCTAACAAAGATGGTGAAAAGAAGAGGACCTAGCAGTGATCCTTGCGGTACTCCACTAGGCACTGGAACCCAGCTGGATATATAGTTGTTAAGGACAACAGCCTGAGATCTGTTATCAATGTAGGATGAGAACCACCTCAGCAAATCACCACGAATACCTGACTGAGTAAGCTTATGCAATAGGATATTGTGATCAATTTTATCAAAACATTTGCTATAATCAGTGTAAACTACATCGACTTGCCGACCATTGTCCATAGCTTCAGTAATATAGTCATTTAATATGATAAGATTTGAGACTGTAGATCTACCTCTCAAAAACCCATGTTGGAAGGGGCTAAAGGTATTTTTTAAGGCAGAGTATACTTGATTATATATTATTCTCTCAAAGACTTTAGCTATAATACAAAGTTTTGATATAGGTCTATAATTAGTGATCTCTGTTTTAGATCCTTTCTTAAATACAGGTGTAATAAACGCCGATTTCCATATCTTGGGCACAATATTAGATGACAATGATTTTTCGAACATAATTGAAATAGGATATGCAATAGAAGGTGCGCATCTAATTAGAAATTTAGATGAAAGGTTATCAAGGCCTGGGGCTTTTGATGAATCTAATTTCTCTAAAATTATTTTTATATCAATAGGGTTAATTTCGATTCTATGAATATCGGAAGTTATGTTACACGGTGCTTCAAAATTACAATGAACGGACGATGCATTACTTAATGATGTATCAAGAAAAGTAGAATGAAAATAGGTCGAAAAAGCATTACAAATAGGTTCCCCACCCGAAATGTTCAAATTATTGAATGTCATTGAGCTAGGAATACAGTGTGATTGAGATCTATTCTTTACAAATGTCCAAAAATATTTAGGGTTTTTAGTAATTGATTCTTCTGTTAGCTTTATATAGTTTTCGTACGAAGTCGATTCCAATCTATTTACTCTTTCCCGCATAAGCTTATATGTTAATTCGTCTGATTTATTGCCATATTTTTTAAACTTAACAAAATATTTATACTTTTCCTTTATAGCTTTTTTTAGTGCCAAATTATACCATATGGGATATGAATTGTTGTGTGGTTTTTTAGTAGGTATAAACTTGTCATGAAGATCCCTCAAAGTTTGATTAAAGAAACTCACACATTCATCCATTGAACGAGAAGAGAACTCGCTATGCCAATTAATAGTATAAATCTCGCTGTTAATTGATTCAAAATCACCCTTGTCAAATAAATACCGTGTTCGCGGCGCATAGCCTAAAGTGGAGGTTTCAAATGACTGAATACTAATTAATAAGACCGGGTGATGATCATCAACCGGCGTTATCGGATCAGCACATTCAGATAATGAAATAGATTGGTTGGAAAATACAAGATCAAGCATTCTACTGCCTTTATTAACTATCCCGTTATACTGAGATAGATCCAAGGCACTCATTTCATCAGTTAGCAGATACTCGTCCGTGGTAGACATGTTCATGGGGTAGTATATATAGTTATCCGAAGTATGCCACATAATACCGCTTAAATTGAAATCCCCAACCACTAAAAACGCGTCAGAAGGGTTCATTGAGGTTATGTTATTTAGTTTCGTGAGAAAATTACTAAGTTGAGAACTAAATGACAAGCCATTTTTCTGATCACACAAATAAATAACACAGATATACAAATTTACCCACCTCCTCGTATTCGTTTGCATCAGACGTACACAAATCCAAAGATCCTCAGCTGTAGAATTAAATTGGGGCATTAATATTTAACTTGCACATCTTTACGCGTAGCTATTAATACCCCCCCGCCTTTTGTTTGTCTTGTAAAGCTGTAATCACGATCACGACGCCAAACTAAATACCGATCGTCGAATAACTCACAATTTGATATGCCGTCTAATAACCATGTTTCGGTGATGATTATCATGTCATACGAATTTAAACAAACTTCACGATACACCGATTCCGTTTTAGTTCTAAGTCCGCGAACATTCTGATAATAAATGCTTAAATCACGACTATTGCCTATAAAAGGCCCCATTGTGAACTAAACAAACATAGCAACTAAATAGGCAGCAGTATATTAGCGTCGCAGTTATAATGCACATAGCAAGAATATATAAATTATTACTCGATTGAACGCGGGGGTAGACTTTTAAAAAAGCTGACGGACGATGGCCAGCAACCGTGCGAAGTAGATAGCAGGAAGATGCAAAATGCATATGAGTAAGCGAGTTAGACATGTACGCATTTGTTTCAGCATTAAACAATATGACTTGGCAGTGATAACAAAGGCAGGTCATTAGCAAGGTAGGGAGGGGTACACAACAATTTACACATTAACGGGACTAAAGCACATAAATTAAAATATTTGTACTTAAAAATTACATTTTCGAACGATACATTAAAAAGTTTATAGATTCCATTATATGAGTTTATAACAAGGTGTTGCCAACATTTTAAGCAATTTTGTTTAAATCGTTTTCTTGCCTAATAACGATCACCTTTGAAGAGTCATCACGACGAACATGAATTTTACCATGTTTTATCCAGACGTATCTGTAGTTCTTATTCTGGGCAGTAGTTTTGGTCAAGGTTAGGAGTCTCTTTTGATCCTTAGGTGGTCATTTACATATACTCTGTTGGAGGCCCCTTGGAATCCTAAGTCCATGGTGCATAACTTTTTATCAGCGCGTGCCGCTGCTATAAAGTCTTCTTTGACATAGCGATTAATAAAGGTCACTATTATCAGCTTTTCCTTAGAGTTATGCATTGGAACCCTAGATATATAATTGATCTGGGATTTAGGTACAGTAAAGTTGACCTTTCGACTGACTTGCTCAAAGATCGTAAAGAGGTTTTCATCCTTCTTGTTTGGCACACCTTTGATTTCGACATTATTCAGCCTTAACCTCTGTTCCTGAGTAGCCAACTCGAGCTTGGTTTTTGCTAATTCACACTGCAGACTAGTCACAGTACCCTGCAGATTTTCAAGGTTGGTTACTCTGGTCTCTAACCCTGTAAGCTTTCCACCAAGGTCATTGAGCTTCTCGCTTGTAAATATACAAGTATCCTTGAGATCCGATAGCTCCTGCTTGATTGAAGCCATGTCATCCTTAAGTCCTGTTAAGCTGGACAGTTGGAGTTTCATGGACCGGAGCTCCTTCATTATGGTGTCAAGAGACGCAGGTTCCGCAGGAGTCAGCAAATTTGGTGAAGGTGCTCTACACGCCGGACATCTCCATTGAGAACGTTTGTCAGTTCCATATCTCCTCCAGGTGGTCTCCGATATGTTCGCACAGGCGAAGTCCAAGTGACTTTTGCAGCTGGAGCATTTCACTCCATCGTTAAATTCGACGTTACACGTTGCACACTTCATCACGAAAACTTGGGGAACAATAATAACTGTATCGAGGAGACAAGCAAGAGTAAAACGTAGGTGATGAGCCAAAGGTTGGTGTTATATTTATGCTGACGAAGGTACGATAGTAACGGGTAAGCGGAACAAGTGTTCGCACGGCACTGAGCTTATGTTCGCTTCTATTCCTAACTCAATTATGTGCTCAATTACGTCCTATTAATTGTGTTGTTTTATTTTGTAATTTGTGACGCGTCAATAGTTCGTGCGGCCGCACGGAATAAAGTATTTTTTGAATTTCTTAGCATATTTTTACTGCATCCACGGGCAAGAGAGGAGGAGCAACATTATACGGCCGGCACCCCACGGCCTTAAAACTATATATTTTTTTTATTTTGCGTCAGAAGTAATTTGATTCAATGATCGCCAATACTGATTAGTTTACGTATAACTGAAACAATAAACTTTCTTTTCAACTACTGGTCCCTTTAACGTTGTATGAAGTTCAGCGCTGGACTTTTGCCCTTAAAGCGATGAAGGCATGAAGATGAAGCCGCCGGCCAGCGCCGACCCTCGAGATCTGCCCCGCCCCCCACCCGCCCTTCGCCGCTGCTCTTCCCGTCCCAAAGGATTACTGTCGTTTTATTATCCTCAGAAATGTTGTAACATATTGAGGGCGCGATTTGCATCCATCAATGCAAAGCCGAACGCGAAAATTGAAAAGTTTTAATACGGTTGGTTTTGTTTCGTTCTTGTGCGGCGGCATCATCTGAGCCTGAACTGGCATCTTGGCTTGCTGTGGAGGATGAACATTTGTTCAGCTTCTTTCTTTTCTTCATATTCTTTAGTCAGCTTATTGGAAACTTTACTTATACAAAGTGTATTATATAATGTGTACTGTGCTGAAAGGGAGTGGCTCTGACCACCCCAAGGAACAACTTAAGTTCTACGACTTTTCACGAAAGATAATTTCTTAATTCTATTCTGTTTATGTACGCTAATATTATCGAATATGGGTTACAGAGAACCACCTCCACCTTATCGAATATAGGTTAAGTGTTCAATTTGCATTTTAGCGTGTTAATTAACTCCTTAAGTTAGTGCTTACATTGCAACACATCATCATCATCATCGCAGCCGCCCGCCACCCCGCCTGCAAAGCTTTGCCGGCGGGTAGGGCTACCTGTCCACGCCCACTGCTGGACATAGGCCTCCCACATGTACCTATCTCCAAGATCATGAGGGGGCTATTGCCATACTCGCCACGCTTGGCAGGTGGAGTGGCAAACGCAGTACGGGATCTCGATACACGGAAAGACGCTGCTGCCCATATTTCGGAGGAACACATTAGGTCATAATTATTATGATAATTTTATTTATTTATTTATATTAGGAAGACCATCGGCATAATAATGCTTAAATAGTCACAAGGTAAAACAGTTTATGAATCCATTTAAAGGTCTCCACAGCTAGAAACGGTTTAGACGAAGAATTATAATATTACTTGCTAACAAACTAAAGCGAAATATTAAACAAATAACAGATTAGTTCAACAGCACTCGCGATCCATTCATAAATAATGTTACAATGCATTTAAGTTGCCAAATAATATTGTCTATAAAGTGGGTTGGGGTAAAATGGGTTATGGGTAAAGTTATATTAAATTAGTTATTTTATTCTTACAATATATAACATATTGTATTGTGTCCATTTTAATATAGATATTTATTAAAGAAGTTATTATTTTGTTTAAGATTGGTTACTAATGAGAAAAAGGTCAAGGTCTAATTACTCCAACGGCAGATAAAAGAATTTTGGCGTTAGTTAGTTGAAACAGAGGGGAGATTAAAGAGTTTATTTTTTCTTAAAGCGTGCATTGGTGCATTAAAATTTATTTTACTAAGAAGAGCTGGACAGTCTATCAAAGAAGTAATAATTTTGGACAAGTAAGCTACATATATCGCCAATATTCCTTCATAAGTTTGAAGGGATGAGATGTTGTTTGGCACATTTAAGTTGATAGTCAGATTCATATTTCTTCAATTACAAAATTAAGAAAACGTAGGAAATTTCTTTGAATTCGTTCTATTCTGTCAATATAAATCTGATAAGATGGGTTCCATACCTGAGAAGCATATTCTAGATGGCATCTTACATATGTAGGTGCAATACAAAATATTGATAGTTTTAATGTTACTAAAGTTTTTCAAAGAACACATTATAAATCCTAATGCCCTAGACGCTTTTTTGACTATGGATGTTATATGTGAGTCGAAAATTAGCTTATGATCTATGATTACTCCAAGATCTCTGACTTCATCTACCCTTTGCAGAAACTGACCCTTTAAAAATAGTCGGATACAACAATATTTGTTTTTCTGGTAAATGTTATGACATTACATTTAGCTGCATTAAGGCCAGGCTTATTATCAAGGCGGAAAAATCATGACTATTTAGATCTTCTTGGAGAAGCAACATTATTTGGACAGGTAATAGTTTTAATTATTTTCATGTCATTGGCAAAAATTAAAACTTCAGAGTGATGGAAGCAGGTATTTCGCCTTCATTATTGCTTGTCGGAGAGAATTTGGTCAACTGCATAATAACATTTTTCTAATAAAAATAATTTTAAATGTTTGCAGAGCAATGTCGTCTCTTCCTCATTTTTAATTTTGTCGGGAAGTTTATTATACATTTTTACTAATCTTAATTTGTGCTATTATTTATTTAATTATTAGGACACTCCTACGACATCTTCACATTACATTCACAAAGTACATTAACAATACTGGTCCCGTGTGAGACACCTTTACAGGAGTGTACAGCACTCGATAAAAAAACTAAAAACAATATTGCTCATACATAACCTTACAAAACTAAAATTAAAATCAAAATTACCTTTTTTTTTATTTTTTTTATTATTTATTTAGTATAAGTTAACATGACCTACACTAAAATACATTACAATCTAGCCAAACCGGCTAAATGAGTAATTTTATGCTAACCTAGTTTTATAAAAATAAACTGTAAGATAGTGTTCATCAGCACTTTTCTTATTGACTCTAATTATATTAAGGGGAAGACACTTTGTTCTTGTGTTCTTTGTAAAGTTAAAAATATCACTTAGTAACTACTTGCACTGACACAAATTGCACTATGCTAGCTCAAAAGGTTTTGTCCTCTTTAGCCTTCTTACTAGGTTCGTTTGGTCGAGGAGCTGGATTGCCTCGACATTTACGTGATGATGAAGTCTGCGTTCATGACACTGCGTATTTCTTTATAACTTTGTCGACGACCTCTATATTGAGGTCCCGATGGAGGTCATCGTTTCTTATGTACCACGGCGCATTTACTATCGCTTTGAGTACTTTATTTTGAAATCTCTGTATGATATCGACATTGCTCTTTTTGGTACAACCCCAAAGTTGAATACCATAAGTCCATACTGGCATGAGGACTTGCTTGTATAAAAGTATTTTGTTATGTACTGCTAGAGTAGAATTTCTTCCAAGTAGCCTGTACGAGCTAGCGCTTACATACACATGTTCGAGTACATTCCACTTTATTTATTTTAGCATCGTTTGCATTGACCTAGATTAATTGTCGTGTAACTTGTGGAAACAATAAAGCTGTGCGATTTCAACACTCTACGGGTTCGGTCACTTATATCTCTTCGGAGTCACCACCCCCTCAGCTAGCTACCCTTAGCTTTTACTCAGCTTAGCTTCACGTTTGGGTCCGACCCAAACATATGGTCCTTCGAGCTTCGAACAAGCGGGATCGTACGGGAATAAAATTCCACTGATTCCGCGACCCAGTGACAAGTGAAGATACAAGTCTACGTGTCGTGTCACTATTCCGTGTACTGTAAAACGGAACTTAGCTTCGTCATTCATTGCGCGATTAAAGTGTCGTGCATCATCTACCAGCATCAGCTTATGAGAGAGTCAGGAGACTTCTCAGCATCTTCCGCGGGTCGGAGTCTCACTTAGCAGCGCCACGTCTCCATTGCGTGAGTCGAGAGACACGCCTGCCAGCAGCTTACAAGTAAGATCGTTCATATTTTACTTGCTTAACTAGCGATCATGGAGAAATTTGACGCAATCTTCAATCGCCAAGCAGAAATCGTCACCGAGCTTCAGCGTATCGGCACCAACTTTGATAAGGATTCAGCTCATCGAAAGACCTCGGAGTATTTGAAGTTAAGGTTAGACGCTTTAGAAAATCTCTGGGGAGAGTTCGATATTAACAATACAACCCTTCAAACGTTGCCGACTAAGTCGCAAAGGTACTTTCAGGAATCAATTTACGATCGAATGAATAAGTATTATTGCGATACTCGAGCTAAAATAGCAGCTTATGAGCCATATAAGATGGAGAAACCATTAGGGTCAGGTACAGGTACGGATACGGAAACTAATTTATCTAACAAAATCGATCAACTTTTGTCCCTACAAAGGACTAATTTTCGAGCGTTCAAGCGTCTAATATCGGGCATCAATGTAAATGAAATTAGCGAGAAGTGGGAATTAGAAGATGAGCTGCACAGCGTTCAATCAAGATGGAAGGCCATCGACAACCTTCATCTTGAAATAGATAACATACTTGAAGGGCAGGATGAGATTTACCAAGACGAATTTATCAGACAGGAAACCTCATTCAAGCTAGTGAAGAAAGCGTTGAATCAGAAACTATCTGCTACATCGCATATTCAGAAATCTACTCCTTTGCTTGAAATACCTACCTTCACAGGAAAATATACTTACTGGCCTACCTTCTTCGACTTATTTTCCGAGTCAATACATAACAATAACTTTCTATCAAAAGCTCAAAAAATGCAACACCTCAAAGGTAAAGTTAAAGGAGAAGCGGAGCGTCTAATTCAGCATTTAAACATCTCGACTGAGAATTACGACATAGCTTGGGAGATATTGACACACCGCTATAATAACCCACAACTGTTATTTACTACACATATTGAAACTTTCTTGGATCAGCCCACCATCAGCAAGCAAACGTCTTTCGAGATAAAACGTCTCTACGACACCACTACTGAATGTATTCACGCCATACATAACTTAGGTGTAGATACTAACTCCTGGGATCCGATACTAGTACATCTTTTGACGAAAAAGCTAGACAGTGATACCTACAATGCTTATAAAGAAGCACGTAAGTCACCTAGAGATTTGCCCACTCTTAACGAGCTTATGGATTTTCTCGAGAGTAAGTTCATGGCTCTAGAACCTACCTCAAAGAGAGAGAAAATTAACTCAGCTAAGCCAGCTCAACAAAAGCAAGGTAAGGCGAACGAAAAGCCTAACAACTATAATAACTACCATAACAGGCAGCCTTCGAGGCATCAAGTGGCCTCAACATCTACGAGCAAGTGTCCTTTATGTCACTCCGAGCACGAGCTGTACCGATGCCATCAGTTTCTTATCCTTCCAGCGAGTGAGAGATTGAGGACGGTGAAAAAACTTCAACTATGTTTTAACTGTTTGTTCAAGCACTCAAATAATAAATGCAACTCGATTAAAAGATGTAAAGAGTGCAATTGCGAACATCATACCCAGTTACATGAAGCATGTGCCGCTGGGTCATTAAACTCTAGTGCAGCGGTCACTGCCGAACAAAAATCACCTTTAGCAACAGCTTCGTCATCAAAAACGGCCGGCAACAAACCGCACACCGCAAGTCACGTGTCTGCTGACAACGAAGAAGTTCTACTAGCTACAGTTTTAATTAAAATTAAAGCGATCGACGGTAACTACGTCACACTCCGAGCTTTACTCGACCAAGGCTCTCAGATAACATTGATATCTGAGAACGCCGCCCAGCTGTTAGGATTACCGCGACAGAAATATAGCGCTTCCGTGTCTGGCGTTGGTATAATTCCTAAACAAAGCAAACAGCTTATTTCTCTTGAATGTAAATCCTTTTATGAAGACTACAGTTTTAACACTAAAGCATGCATCATCCCGCGTGTTATAAGCGATCTACCTAACGTTTCTTTCACAAAGCGATCCTGGCCTCACATCAAACACATGGACTTAGCTGATCCGGAGTATAATGTGTCCCGTCCAATTGACATACTTTTTGACGCATGTGTCTATTCGGATGTTATCATGAGCGGGCTAGTTAAAGGTCCCTACAGCGCACCCATGGCCCAGCAAACGAAACTAGGCTGGATCTTATCTGGAAACGTGAAAACTTTTAACTGCAACATTGTCGTCAACAATTTAGCGGAGATAGCTAAATACTGGGAGATGGAAGACTTACCTAACTCACACTCAGACCTTACTCAAGAGGAGCAATATTGCGAAGAGCATTATGAAGCTACCACGAAGCGCCTTAAAGACGGTAGATATGAAGTAGCCCTACCTATGAAAGCTAATTATGAAGAAAAGTTAGGACTTTCTAAAGCAAAAGCGACAGCACAATTTATTCAGCTAGAAAATAAGATGGTGAAAAATAAAGAATATTCAAACAGCTACAAAAACTTCATTCATGAATATCAACTGCTTGGTCACATGCGCCCGGCAAACCAAGATGACATCACCACGTATTTTTTGCCTCATCACGGAGTCTTTAGACCCGAATCTACTACTTCCAGCATACGTGTGGTGTTTAACGCCTCATCTAAGACAAGCTTTGGTACTAGCCTCAATGACGTTATGGAGGGTGGTCCAAATTTACAGCATGACCTACCAACACTAATACTGAACTGGAGACTGTACAAGTACGTCATAACTGCTGATATAGAAAAAATGTTTCGGCAAATTATGATTCGCGAAAACGATCAGCGTCTTCAGTGTATTCTCTGGAGGGAATCGAAAGGGGAACCACTCCAGACATATCTACTCACTACTGTCACGTATGGAACAAAAGCTGCTCCTTACTTAGCTATGCGTACCCTGCGTCAGATAGCCAAAGATGGTGCCACAAAATATCCACTCGCAGCAGCAGCATTAGAGAATAATTTCTACATGGATGATCTACTGAGTGGAGAAAACACCATCGAATCAACAGAGGAACTACAACGTCAGCTGATAGCTATACTTAAAGATGCAGGAATGAATTTACGCAAATGGTCTGCAAATGATCCTCAGCTCTTAGAAAACTTATCCACCGAGCAGCTGGATAAGCCCTTTGATTTTAAATGTCGCGAGACCCGAAAAACATTAGGGCTTCGATGGACACCGCCATCTGACTCATTTATGTTTATAAATAATGTAGATAATGATAACTGCAACACAAAGCGCCAACTACTGTCAGCAATATCAAAGGTGTTTGACCCGTTAGGCTGGCTCTCGCCACTAACAATTAGAGCTAAAATAATATTTCAAAGAACTTGGTCCTCTGGTATTGGGTGGGACGACCCTATCCCAGAAGAAACCCACAAGGAATGGGTTCAGCTGCGAAGTGATCTTCAATATGTAAGCCAATTTGATATCCCTAGATATTTGGGTGACACACAGAAGGCATTTCAGCTACATGGCTTCAGCGACGCATCGGAGAAGGCTTACGCCTGCGCCGTGTACCTAGTAACGCGCAATGATAAGGGTGTGTCTTCAACACGACTTGTCGCTGCGAAAACTAAACTAGCTCCCTTAAAGAAGAAGGTATCGTTGCCACGTCTTGAACTATGTGGTGCGTTACTTTTAGCTCAGCTTATGAAAATTATTAAAGCTTCACTGACAAATAGCAGCTACTTTGAAATCTACGCGTGGACTGACTCCACAGCAGTACTTGGTTGGCTCCATGGCGAATTATCTCGCTGGAAACAGTTCGTCGCAAATCGAGTTCAACAAATAACTGAAATCCTACCAGCCTCAAAATGGAATCATGTTCGTTCTGAGGACAATGCCGCTGACTGTGCCACCAGAGGTCTATCCGTAGCTAAACTTCAAAAAGGATCACTTTGGTGGAACGGCCCGGAATGGCTAGCTAGCTTTGAAAAAACTAACATACAAAACCCAAAGTATGAAACACCGACACTCGAAACGAAAAAAGTCAGTGTAAACTCAGCCTTACATCAAACGTGTATATCATTTGTTGATGAATTACTTAATAATAACAGCTCACTGACTCGTGCCGTCAAGATAGTGGCATGGGTGTCGCGTTTCACTGCAGCGTTAAGGCACAAACGAAATGCAAATTCAGCTATTTTGTCCACTGCAGAAATAAACAAAGCTTTTGAACTAATTATTAAACACGTACAAGCTAAAGAATTCGGAAAAGATTTGGAAAACTTAAAGGCAAAAGGTCATGTTCGGCCTAACAGCCAACTAGCTAGCTTATATCCCCACTTAGATGGAAATGGGATTTTAAGAGTCGGAGGTCGCCTCAGTAACTCTTCGGTTAGTAGCTCAGCTAAGCATCCTATGATATTGCCTAGCCATAACCGTTTAAGTGATCTGATTATCAACCAAGCGCACATCACTACCCTACACGGTGGACCGCGACTCACCCTATCTCTCATACGGGAAAAATTTTGGATTTTATGTGGCATGAGAACTATTAAAAGGCAGCTTCGAATGTGCGTAACATGCCGAAGATTCAGCTCGGGAACACAACCGCAACTCATGTCAGATCTACCACGAGCAAGGGTAACAGCTCCCGCCCGCCCTTTTACTCATACAGGGGTGGATTTTACGGGGTGCGTAGACCTTAAAGCTTCCAAAGGTAGAGGAATGAAGACCTACAAGGGCTACGTGGCTGTATTCGTTTGCCTAGCTACAAAGGCCGTTCACTTAGAACTGGTGTCCGACCTAAGCACTCCAGCATTTTTAGCAGCTTTTCGCCGATTCTGTGCTCGAAGAGGAACACCTCTTCGAATGTACAGCGATAACGGCACGAACTTTATTGGAGCTAAGCGATCATTAGATCGCGAATACAAGCAAATCCTAAGTACCATCAATCAAGACTTGTTTAGTAAAGTAAACGACATGAATATCGAGTGGACATTCAATGCTCCAGCTTGGCCCAGTGCAGGAGGCTTATGGGAAGCGGCCGTGAAAAGCTTTAAAAGACATTTAAAAAGAGTCTTGGGTGAGCAAAAGCTAACGTATGAAGAATTTACAACCTTGATACAGCAAATCGAAGCGTGCTTGAACTCCCGTCCTTTGTTTCCTCTTACTGAGAACCCTGAGGACTCCTATCTAACCCCAGGACACTTTCTAATCGGAGACTCTTTACTATCACGACCACAGACTAATCCTGATCATGTAAACCTTCCGGCGCGTTGGCAACTTTTACAGGCCATGAACAAGCATTTCTGGAAACTATGGTCTTTAGACTATCTTCAGCATCTTCAAGTTCGCTCAAAGTGGAAGACACCTACTAAAAACTACGAAATCAACGACATTGTGTTAATCAAAGAGGATAACTTACCTCCTGGGAAGTGGGCACTCGGCAGAGTTGTTGATGTCCATCCAGGAAGTGACGGATTCGTAAGAGTGGTTTCCGTCAAAGCCGAAAATAAAATCTACAAACGACCTGTAACGAAGCTTATATTACTACCGATAGAAACCGATCGGGAAGATAAAGACAGCCCAGCGAAACTCATAGACCAGCCAGCACCAACTCCTGTGAGCTCTAATAGAGGAGTCCGCAGAAATAATCGCAAACCCTTCAAAAACTTATTTACTTTAGCTCTCTTACTTCTCACGATGATGATATCTCCAACTACACAGTTGAACGCTCCGCCGATCCGTACTACTGCCCTAAACGGATCTAAGCCGCTCTATTTTGACAAAATATCCAATTTACAATACATAAGAGATGAATGGAAGCTGGTAGTGTATTACAATATGACAAGCTATTGGCAATCAATTACTGAAATGGAGACCTACGTGAGACATCTCAAGGGTTTGTCAATGAAAGGCAGCTCTCAATACCGACAAATTACTGATCAGCTAACTCATGATTTGACAGAAATCGAGCATCAAAACAGAATTCTTCAAACCTCCAGCAAACGCCAGAGAAGAGGTATTATAAATGGTGTCGGAAATCTCGCAAACTATCTATTTGGTGTCTTGGACGATAAGTTTGCTCAGCAATACGCAAAGGACATTGATAAAATAGCTTACAACGAAAATCACATTAAAACACTGATTCGTAATCAAACTGTGGTGATCGAATCAGAATATAACATTATAAAACGCAATGAACAAATAATGAATAAGCAATTTTCTGAAATTAATAACCATCTTCGCAGCCTATCGGCAGACATTAATCAAGTAAAGTCTGACTCCGAAAAGGGCTTATACATTACTTCATCAGCTTTATCTGCTAGCATCATCTCGGAGAGCTCCGGTGAGCTCGGCTGCGGCTTCCCACGCCAGCGCCCTCGCCAGCTTCGCGTCTGCGACCAACGAGCGATACATACCCCGCCAGTGTTGTGAATTACGTGAATCTCTTAGCATGAGCAATATCAGTGTAACAAAAGGCACCGCGCCTCCTAAACCACCGCGGTCAGTGTCAGTGATACCCATACCGTGCGAATCCTTAGGCGAGATAGTGCAGTCCACCGAGGACAATTGACTCTTTAGAATATGAACTACTTTACTTTAAAATGTTTTATCTTAAATGGACAATTATTAGCTTTAGTACTTTTAATTAGTAATTCATTTTTCATTTAGCTTTTCTATCAATTGTTGTTTCTGCACATGTGCAATTATAATCAATTAGCTGTTGTTAAGATAATAACTCTCTATTTCTTTTCTTTTTGGTTTGGCAAGATGTACGAGCTAGCGCTTACATACACATGTTCGAGTACATTCCACTTTATTTATTTTAGCATCGTTTGCATTGACCTAGATTAATTGTCGTGTAACTTGTGGAAACAATAAAGCTGTGCGATTTCAACACTCTACGGGTTCGGTCACTTATATCTCTTCGGAGTCACCACCCCCTCAGCTAGCTACCCTTAGCTTTTACTCAGCTTAGCTTCACGTTTGGGTCCGACCCAAACATAGCCAGTACATTTTTTTTAAGCGAATTTCTAACTCCTCTTTTTTTTTCTTGACATGAGCTTTCCAGCGAAGTTTGGCGTCCAGCGTCATGCCCAAGTACTTTGCTGTATTTTCATATGGTATAATTTTATTGTTGATGAATACGGGATGGTAATCTTCTCTTTTGTTTGTGTTGTTGTTAAATTATACAATAAAAAGAAAAATTACGAAAATAAACATTTTATTCGGTCCCAGAAGTGGTCAGAAACATGCGTTTCAAACCACTCAGTGAGACCGAATACATGTTAATGTCAACGTCACGAGACTCTTTTACAAGTTTGCTATAAGATCGTATACAACGATTGACCGGTGAAAATTTGCCTATGTTAGTTATTACCTACTAGCCGGGAAGAATAAGTTTCCTGCACATTTCACGATTTGCACATATTGCGACCTGCACCTTCTGCGATTTGCACATATTGCAACCTGCACCTTCTGCGATTTGCACATATTGCAACCTGCACCTTCTGCGATTTGCACATATTGCGACCTGCACCTTCTGCGATTTGCACATATTGCAACCTGCACCTTCTGCGATTTGCACATATTGCAACCTGCACCTTCTGCGATTTGCACATATTGCGACCTGCACCTTCTGCGATTTGCACATATTGCGACCTGCACCTTCTGCGATTTGCACATATTGCGACCTGCACCTTCTGCGATTTGCACATATTGCGACCTGCATCTTCTGCGATTTGCACATATTGCGACCTGCACCTTCTGCGATTTGCACATATTGCGACCTGCACCTTCTGCGATTTGCACATATTGCGACCTGCACCTTCTGCGATTTGCACATATTGCGACCTGCACCTTCTGCGATTTGCACATATTGCGACCTGCACCTTCTGCGATTTGCACATATTGCGACCTGCACCTTCTGCGATTTGCACATATTGCGACCTGCACCTTCTGCGATTTGCACATATTGCGACCTGCACCTTCTGCGATTTGCACATATTGCGACCTGCACCTTCTGCGATTTGCATAAGTGCACATTTTGCGACTTTCACATTCGGCTATGGATCCACGTCGCGGCCTGTAATAAGTAGATTGAAGGAAGTGTTAATATTTTTTTTAAATAATGGCCTACAGCTTTCTTGTTGTTTATTATTAAAAAGTATTCGTATACATTTTTTCTGCATCATGAATAGTTGTTCAAAATCTACAATATCACCCCATAAAATGATAGCGTAATTGAGCCAGCTGTATTATGCGTATGCATAATAAGCGGATAGTGCAGTTTCATAATTGGTATTCGTTTTTAATACGCCAAGTGCATAAACAAACTGTGACAGTTTTGATTTTATTTTCTGAATGTGGGCCCTCCGGTTTAAGTTAGTATCTAAAGAAATTCCAAGAAGGTTAAAGTCATTTATTTCGTCAATGTTAAGGTTTTTTGATAGTAAGCTAAGGTCAATATGTGTTCTTTGGTAAGTGCGGAATTGTAATAATTTAGTTTTAAGTAAGTTAATCTCTAAGTTGTGGTCTCGGAGCCAAATAAAACATTAATTAAAAACAGATGTTATATGTGCGTAGTCTATTGTTAAGCCGCTTCTAAAGATAAGGGATACGTCGTCAGCAAACAATACATATTTAGTATTAATACAATTTGGAAGGTCATTAATCTATAATAGAAAAAGAATACAGCCAAGCACACTTCCTTGCGGTATTCCGCTTTTTTTCATAAAATACTACTTGAGAAGTTACACGGGTAAACGGTAAAAAGTGGCTCTGCGTGAAAAAGGGGATTTTACGTTTTATGACTTCCACGCGGGCGAAGTCGCGGGCAAAAGCTAGTATGCTATATACATATTTCTTGTACATAATGATAAACCGCCAATGAAGTGGAACGGTATTTGCGGAAGCCGAATTGGCAGTTATTAAAAATGTCATATTTAAAAAAAAACTTGGAAATGTGGTTTGCCGTTGCCTTATCGAATATTTTTGATACAGTTGGTAAAAGAGCTATTGGCCTCTAGCTACTGGGGTTATGTGATTTACCCCCTTTTTTAAGTTCGGTTAATTTCGGTTTAATTTCATTCTAAAAGTTTTCTGCTTTAATTTAGAAACATTAGCGGCTTAGGAACACTGTTTCTAAGACCTGTCGCCATTCCCGCCCCGCCTCTGCCCGTCCCGCCCCGTCCCGCCCCGTCCCGCCCCGTCCCGCCGCGCGCCGGCACATCGTGCGGAAATAACGTCCCATAAACGCAACTCTTAAATACTTCCAAATATCCTGTGAGCGCGTCGGTCCGTGAGACCTGCAGCACAGATAACATAATACACTCCTGCAGCTAGATCGCTCCTATCAACTTACTTCAAAAACGCCCTCGGAGAAATTCTTCACACTATGACCTATATACAGGTGAACTAACCTAAACGAGGGCGATTCTGACCACGCCAAGGAACAACTTTAGTTTTACGACTTTCCAGGATTCTTTATTCTTTATTGCACACAAAACAAAAATAACTTAAAAATACTTAAAAATGGTCATGTACAAAGGCGAGCTTAACCCTAACAAGAGTTCTCTTACAGCAAACCTTTGAGGCTAGATAGAGGTGATCATAGGTGTAGGGGTTGTGTACACAAGAAATAAGATAACTTACATTATGATACTTAAACTAATAATACAATCTACTTAAATAATAAGATAAGATAAATAATAATAACCATACATAAATATTATACATGTATACATATTAATAATGAAGATATACATACATAAAAATATAAAAATAAATATATATTATATATATAAATATATATGTCCTATAGATACAATACAAAGTTTATAGGGATAGGTAGTGCTCTTTAACTTTACTCTTAAATACATTTAAAGATGCTGTGTCACGTATGCTATGGGGGAGGGCATTCCACAATCTCGCCGCCTGGACCGTAAAAGAGTCGCTGTAGCGGCTAGAGGAATGAGACGGGATTTTAAGAAGTAGCGATTTAGAGGACCTGCAAGGTACCCCACGTGGGACAAGAAATTCGAAACGTTCACGGAGATAAGAAGGAGAAAGCGGACTGTAAAGGGAATTGAAAAGAAGAGCTAAAACGTGAAGGTCACGTCGACGACGAATAGGAAGCCATTTCAGTTGGGATCTGAACTCAGAGACATGATCAAACTTGCGAAGTCCAAAGATGAATCGAATATACAAGTTTTGAAGACGCTCGAGTTTGTTAAGGAGTTCTTCAGTGGCATCCAGAAAACAGACGTCGGCATAATCTAAAAGGGGTAGCATTAAGGTCTGAGCTAGTGTTATTTTCGTCTCAAAGGGGAGAAACTTCTGAAGGCGCTTTAAAGATTGAAATGTAAAGTGAACTCTTTTACTAATGTCATTGATGTGGCTGACCCATGACAACTGGAAATCGAAAATTACACCAAGATTTTTGGTTTTACTGGAATAAGGAATCGGCACACAATCGAAAATAACAGGCGGAATAGGACTTTGTCTCACGACCTTCGACATGTAAGGACTACCAATGATTAAAGCCTGAGACTTTGAAGGGTTAACTACAAGGCCAAAAGTTCTGGCCCAAGTATTAATAAGGCTAAGGTCATGATTAATTAAATTAACTGCCTCCAATAAGTCATCGGCTTTAAAGTGGTTATAAATCTGTAAGTCGTCGGCGTAAAGATGACAGTTAGTAGCAATGACTTTAGTTATAGAGTTGATAAATACGGAAAATAGAAGAGGAGAGAGAACGCCACCTTGTGGTACGCCAGCAGTAATGTCACACCATTCTGAGTTGGACTCATTCAGGCTAACACACTGCGAGCGACCCAAAAGGTAGGATTTAAACCATGAGGTAACGTTGAGAGATAAGTTAAGAGAAGAAAGAATGGAGAGGAGGATGTCATAATCCACAGAGTTAAAAGCACTACTGAAGTCCAACAATACCAACAGGGTAAGGCGTTTATTGTCCATGGCCCAGCGGATATCATCAGTGACTTTAGTAAGAGCACTTGCCGTGCTATGACCAGGACGGAAGCCAGATTGGAGTGGACTCAGTAGGCTATGTTGTGAGAGAAAGAAAGAAAGCTGCCTATGTACAACGTTCTCGAGAACTTTGGAGAGAACAGGCAATATAGATATAGGGCGGAATTGGGAGACGGAAGTGGGGTTGGAGGTTTTAGGAATGGGAATGACAAAGGCTTGTTTCCAAGCTGATGGGAAAGTACAAGTAGAAAGGGAATGATTTAAAATATGGGTCAGGACAGGAGCAAGCTCTGTCGAGAGAATTTTTAACATCTGCACGTTGATACCATCCGCACCGACAGCTTTGGTGGATATATTATTAATAGAGAAAATAACTTCTCTCTCCGTGACCTCCCTAAAGGTAAAAGAAGGGCATAGCGGCAAAGGCAAGCGGGAAAGTTTGTCTAAAGTAGCAAGTTTACAAGAATTTTCAAAACAAAAGGGAGAGTTAGCGAAGTGGGTATTGATTTGGTTGAGATCAAAAGAGATATTGGAATCATTGGAGACTTTACCCAATCCTAGAGATTTTAAAAACTTCCACATTTGAGCGGTGCTACAGTTTTGAATAGACTGATGTATGTGGCGTCGTTTAGCATCTCTGCACATCTTTGTGCAGCGGTTTCGAAGTTTTTTGTAGGAAGCTAGATTCTCTTCTGAGGGAAATCGCTTGTAGTTCCGTTTCATCCTATCACGCTTAGACATAGCCTTTTTCAAGTCGTGAGTCAACCACGGAGCGGGAGGGTGCTTTAATTTGACGAGTTTAAGAGGAGCGTGAATATCGTATAAGGTGGTCAATATAACGTTAAAAGCAGCTACCTTATCATTAACATTGTCAGCATCGAGCACAGGAGACCAGTCAATATTATTAAAGTCACCTCTCAATCGCTCGAGGTCAACATCCTTGAAACTACGAAGAAGAAGAGATTTCGGCCGACGTCTAGGGCACCTAATTTTATATGAAAGAAAAAGGAGATCGTGATAAGAGAAAGGAGCAGTAAGTTGTCCGTGAGTGGCTACGCGATCTAGGTCCGAAACAAGAATTAAGTCAAGAAGGGAAGGATTAGAGTGAGGGGCATGGTGAGTGGCAGATAGCGGAAGTATGTGCAAGTTAAAAGAAGATGCAAGAGAATGAAACTTATCTGTGCGCAAATCGTTTTTAAGGAGACACGTGTTAAAATCACCAAGAATAATAATATGATCAAAAAGTGGTATAAAGGATTCAAGTTTGGATTCGAGAGAAGAGAAATAATCGATATTAAGAGAAGGGGGATAGTAAACACCAAGAAGAATTTTAGAATGGTTTACTGTGATTTCGATAAAGATGTGTTCCGCGAAATTTTTATATTCATTCGGGGAAACGTCGATAATCTTATATGCGATATCCGTCCGAAGGTATATTGCTACGCCACCACCACCCTTGCCAATCCTATCATTTCTAATAAGCCTGAAACCGGGGAGAGCGTATTGAGTAGAGGGCAACCCAGGCTTCAGAAATGATTCGGAGATCAGAATGGCATCAATGTATTTGCAGTCAAAAGAAGTTAGAATGTCGGGATAATGGGCAGGAACACTTTGAGCATTGATGTGTATAATATTAAGATTTTTAAAATGCCCAGAGAACTTATATTCAAGTTGATCATGTAAAAGGGACGAGTCATCATCATAAGCACTAGCATAATTTGTATCTGTTGAGTTTGAAGAAGAGCATGAGAAAAAACTATCCTCAAAAGCGGGACTATCCATAATATAAATAAATAAATAAATTATAAGTAATAGCTACAATATAAATATATAAATTATATATAAAACAAATAATAATATAATACTTAGCAATTATTAATACTATAAATAATATACACAGTTAAACCTTAATCAACTAACCTCCTAGGCACTCGCTAGCCTGCCATAAAATTCGCAATAACACTAAATCCTGTTCACAATTTTATAGAAAGCATACACGAAAACTACGATACAAAATCACGGAACTTAAAGAAAAGCAAAAATATAAAAAACAAAAAAATATTAATCTATACACTGACTAAAACTGCAATTTAATGTCAAAAAAAAAAACAAAAACCGAAAACCAAAACTAAAATAAAAAAAAAATATATACATTAGGCACTTGAACACTTGGACGTAAAATAGTTTCTGAACACACCCGTTACTGTAGCAGGAAATGTCAGTGTCAAACAAAACTGACTGGAGTTATTATAATGAATTGAATTGACAATTTCACACACGCCATTAAACAAAAAAAGAAGAAGAAGAATTGACAATTGTGACAGCAAAAAAATATAAACAAATTCATACCTGCTATACTTAAAATTATTGTGATTATTATTATGTACCTTCGAAGAAAATTGATAATTTATGCGACCAAGTAGCAAAGTGCGTTCAGTTGTAGCAGAACATGCACTACTTCAAAGCGCGCCTAGTCCTGGGTTCAGCTTTGCCAGCACGAGTAGACGGACCAGCTTGAGGGCCGGCAACTGATGTAACCTTCGTTTTGTCTTGAGACGCGCTCGAAGACTTCTTGTCCGGTTCGCTCTGGACCGCAGGAAACTAACAGAAGCGGCTTCAGTTCACGCATCGTCTCAATCCTGCGGCGTTGATTGTCAGGCAGCAGGATAACAATACGGCCCTCGGAGGTCCAGCAGCGCCTCATACCAAAGTGTTTTCGTGCCGCAGTGAAAACATCATGCCTCGTTTTAGTCAAAAACTCGGATATAGTAATTCCCGTGTTCTTGAGTGCAGTTTTCGCGTTCCAAATTTCGTTCCGACGTGTGTAGTTGACAAACCTTACCATGACTGGCCGTGGTTTGCTGGCATTAGTGCCAAGACGGTGACAGGCCGCCAGATGCTCCGAGGTAAAATCAGTCAACTTAAACTGGTTGGTTAACAGCTGAACCATAGTGTTTTCAATGGACTCTGCCGAGGACTCAGTAATACCATGGAACAGGAGTATTTTTCTGCGTGAAGCGGTCTCCTGGCGGTCTAGTCCTTGTATGAGAAGCTCAAGCTGTGATCTCATCATTGCCATTGACTTCCAGACCAGAGACTTGAAGTCAAGGAATTCTCTCGAGAGTGACTCCAGGTCTCTATGTGGGGCTTGATCTTTGGCAGAAAGCTGCTTGAGGTCGCCTTCCATTTGCGACATCCTGGACTCGAAGGTGCCTGCCATTTCTTCCATGTTGGATGTCAGTTTAGCAAAAATGTCCATTGTGAGTGAGAAATAGTGTTTGGGTGAATAGAAAGGAGAAATTATTTAACCAGCGAGTGGGGGAGGACTGTGGCTTATAGTAAGTGCAACATTGGCATCAAAATATATATGTATTTAATTATAATCAAAATAAAAATAGGGAGCAAATTATTATTCTAGTACACACTATGCCTACCCCCAAGGGAAAAAAAAAGGATTCGGTGATTTTCATTCGAGAAAAGACCACGAAAGTTTAAATTCCGCAACTGATTATACCTACGACGATGACAACCTAAACGCCATCTGATTGCCACCTATCCCAGTGGGGATAGACGAACAAATAAGAAATAAATAAAAGGAAGTGGGAGTTTAACAAGAATTATATATTGAAGTAAGTAGGTACGGGTCGGGCCAGGTCTAATGATACGATAACGGCTTTTGATCAGAAGTACCGCACTCTCCTGAATGACTGTCCAGTCCGCTAAGTCTAGTCCGCAGTCGCCGTAATTTTATTGTCTTGATTTTGTTGTATTTGAATTTAAATTTTATTGTAGGTGATTATTTTTGTGTAAATTTTTATTGATGGATGTTAAGTCTGAAAAAACAAACTTTTATTTTTTATATTATTTTATTATATTTTATTGCTGACCCCCGCGAAGAGTTGCCGAAGAGCAGCGGCTCTTAACCTCTGGCTGGCGACTGAATGAGACGTAGATTGACATTCAAAATGTTATGTGCAGTAAGTATTATCATGCGTCCGTCACTCGCTGGGGGCACGTGTTATATGCCTACCGCTTCGCGTATCGTCGAGGATACAACCGTGAACCACGCGTCCGCCTGAGCGCTCGCTCATAGAAATGCTGTGGGTTGCCGGCAGTAAAATGTTGCCTCTCCTCTCTTGCCCGTGGATTCAGTAAGAATCTGCCTAGGGATGAGCAGCAGCGTCTTTAAGTGTATTAACACATTCTAATTGCCCGCGACTCATTCCTTAACCACAAATTAAAATACCTGAATACACACCACATATCACCTTATAACACTGCGTGCCCATGCCGTCTGCAGCCTGTATGCACCAATACAGATCACTAAATACTAGCTAGTAACTGTCGATATTGGGCACTCGCCCTAGCTTAAAACTATGATTTTAATCCGAATACCACCAGCCATGCAAACAGCGCGGTATTACCGCGACATAGGTATATCCATAATAATCCGATATAGGTTATATCCATAATAAAATTAATTAAAACTGAAAAGAAAACGTAGGATAATTTAGCAGGAAAGTATTGAAACGGAACAAATTACGGATTACAGCTGGTGCAGATGGCTGCAAGCAGGTTGCTACATCATGACGCAGTGGCGCCGCCGTTATTTTATATTTTTGCCAAGCTATACTGCGGTGCGGGTTTTGCACCGCGAGATGACGGCAGGCTGTTGCCATTGCTGGCGTTGGTGATACATTTTGGATTCAATGCAAAGTCAGTTGAATGAGTCATTAATTAACCCGTTTATATCGCAGTGAAACCCGCATCAATGTGGAGTGGTGAAGCTGCGCTGAGGCGGCGACGGGCGGGCGAGGAGCGCGCGGGCGCGACACGCGAGCGAGGCATTAGCGGCGAGCGCTCCTGATATTACACGTACATCTATGTTTCGCTTTTTGTGCGTTCGAACGCTTTGTTCAATGTTTCTGAAGGAATCAAAGTTCTTGCGTGTTGCCGTGAACCAGCGCTTTGTTATTTCCTCATTACGACCAACAGTTCTTTTTCGTAATATGAAAGGAACTGTGGAAGTATTGTTTTGTAGCTTAACACTATTACAAGAACTTTAGTTTAGCTGTCTCACTGCCACCCTCGGCCGGTTCATGTGCGCGGTTCCCAACAAGGCAAGCTCAGCTTGAACCCACGCCACCGCACCGCACCGCACCGCACCGCACCGCACCACGTCTGCATACCATTAAGCCTAATGCCGCTTCGCCCTTACAATGTCTTCCGCAAGCGAGCACTGCAATACAGATCTTGTCTAATACCGAACAAGGTCCACTTTTATATGAAGATGATGTTGCATCAATCTTTATTGCATTCGAAGTTGTCAACGGAAAGTGCGTCGTGCCGCTTGGTAATAGTAAAGGTTTTAGAGCGGCTGTAATTTGTCGTAAATCATTATAAATAACAACCACGTAATTGCTGGAAAGCGGCGTTATTTATGTAAGTTGACGCTCGTCGTTGATTAAGCTTTTAATAATGAGCTCGGAAATTAATTTGTATGAAATCTGTTTAACAGAAATTAGCGTTGTAGAGACGTGCGCGCCGCGGGCGGGCTCTCTCGTACGTCCCGTGAGGTATACTCATCGGGCTGGCTGGCCAGCAACATTATTGCTAGATCCCCACGCTCTACAACAGAACCAGCAAAACCTAAACCGATGGTTTATTAAGTTAAAAATAAAAGGTTCACAATAGTGCAGGTCTCTTACGCATGAAAAAAAAACCGAAGATATTTGTTAAAATCTTAGATGATAAAAAATGCTAATACACTCCATGGACCACCCCTTAGCCCACACCATATTTACAAAAAAAAATAGGTAAATAAATTTTATTTATTTTTAGTGTCGTAAATATTTTACCATGGGGTGCCGGCAGTAGAATGTTACCCCTCCTCTCATGCCCGTGGATGTAGTAAGAGCCTGCTAACGGATACTATATACGGATACGGATACCCAGGTTACTCGGTAGAGCATAATTTTAAAAAGTAGGATGGGGTCTGTGTGTACGTTCGTGATGACATCTGTTGCCGGCGTCTTAGTTGCTTTAAGGTATCAGGTCTCTACAATTTGTTTGAAAAAATCTGAAATGTCGCTAAAAATACCCAAACCGCTACGTATCCTTATTACATTCGAGTATTTTTCTCGATTTATCGTGGATTTTCATCAGAATTGAGTAAAAAGTAAATGAGAACTCAAAAGGAATTGTCCAAATCTTTTAAGTTTTAAGGTAACAAATAATTTCACAGCATCAGGTTCTAGCCAGACCAAAACACTACACTGCTTCTCACACTGCACTCCGCTCTCTGCGCGCACGGCGCTGCTGCTCACGGGTGGTGCTGTGAGAATGTCCCGTTGTTTACCAGAGTATCAGTTACCATGTTTTTTGCCATGTGATGTTTTAGAAATCAATAATTTATTTAAACATGCCTAATCTTGTTCTAAACGTTTGTTGCTATTATATTTAAGTAAATCATAAATTAATGAAAAATATCCAGGCACATAGTTCACTCGAAACCTATTTTAATCCGTACTACACTATATTTATAAAATAATATAAAAAATAAAGCCATGATTGCCGAGTGGCAACACCTCCGACTTGCTCCGAAGTATTGACCTGATCGTTCCTCTAACTAATAGCTGACTGAGCTGAGAGGATAGTAAAAGTGCTAGGCAAGCCTAATCCATCAAACAATGTGCCAGGCACTGCAGCGTCCCGTACAGCATGATTACCAGTTGCTTCATAAATCATCTATAATAGATGCAAAGGCCTTACTTTTTTTTGATATCATATATATTGACATATATGATATAATATATACATATGTCAGAGTACTATGCCCAACAGAATTTTTTGAAGTAGTGATGTCGGCCAGACCGGCACTAGCAGAGCTTGTACCAGCAAAGCCAACATCACCATTCCCATCGTCAGGATCACTCATTGCAAATAACGACACCTTTTTAAATACTCTGCTTATTTATTTATTACAATAACAAGTAATATCCTTAAGTACTAACTAAGTACCTAACAAAGTAATAAATAGGACTCACCAGATACAACAACCTCTCTCAAGCGAGGTTCGAAAAGCAATGTGGCTCCCGCCTGCTTGCTACGTTCGAAACTAGCCAGACAAGAGTCAAAACACTTTGTTCATAAAATAATTTGAAAACAACAAAACACAAATCATTTTAGCACATTAAATCCTAACTTAATTTATAATCACTATTCCCGATTTTGTAATTACAATAACTTAAAGAATAACTATTACGCGCCAATAAATGAACTTCCGATAAACCTATGTAATTAATTGTTAAATGCTTAGTAAAAATCTGAAAACCTGATAACTACAATTGATAAATCCCTATCTGAATTTACACAAAACTGTACAACTAAGTTTTGTGTAAATTCAGATAGGGGGAGAATCAGGTTTTTAAGAATACATCGTTTAATTAATTTAGCTTCTAGTTGATGTTAATTTTATCATGAATTTACATTTAAATTTACTTATTATTTGTTATAAAATCCATAATTAATTTACCAATTAAATAATCTAATGAATTAATAATCTAAATTAATCTTCTATATTAATTAATCTCATAGAAATAATTAATTGAACGGACTTGCGTCGACATAGTATATATGTATATATGCTTGAGCATCTATATATAAATAGAAGCTCTAGTGAAATTCCTAAAGTGAAGGTCTAAAGTGTTATTGACAGTAAATAAATCAATCTCTATAACGGACGCGCTTGTGTGTGTGAGTGCGTGAGTACTTGTGTATAAGTGTGTGTGTGTGTGTGGGTCGTGATCAATCTGTTATCGGGTGTCTTCACTCATGCGATCGAACATAAACACTCGCCTAATATTCTCCTCATATTGGCTCAATAAACAACCCTTACCCTCGACAATACAGCCCCTGTGATCATACAAATAAGGTTCATTTCATTTTATGTCTTTAAGAGTTTGCGGTTCTTAGCGCTCGAGTTGAAGGCTGTGCAAATAGCATGTTTGATTTGAATTAGCGAGCGCGGCGGCCCCCTTGCGCTGCCGAACACTCGCCAATAAACGTAAGGGCCAAGTGAGAGTCGAACATTCAATAATATGCCTTAAGATATTTCATCTTTGAAACATGCTTTCCATTATTCGGCGTATAGCATATAGGAGAAGTCGTAAGCCGAACTGTAGAAAGCTGAGTGGTTTTAGAGTATGCAGACTCAGTATTTAGATTTTATTTACGGACAAAAAAAAATGCCAAATTTAAATTTTTTTAAGCTTGTGAATTTATAAAATATTTTGTAATTCGCGCGTGGGATGCGGATATTTTATTTAACTTTTATTTAAATACAAGTTAAATAAACACATTGACTGACGGTTTCAAGAGTTTCAAGTGGATTAGACAGTTGTCCGTCTGTTTGTATAGACCATCAGAAAAAACGTAGACGCAATAAATAGGGTCCAATCCGTAATTATTATTATCCCTCGGCAAGAACCTAACAAAAGCACCCGACTTTAGTGACCTAATGATGATGATGATGTGCTACCGCTTACTGTTTTACCCTCGGATATATTACTGACTTTGTTTAAAACTTTATGTGTATTTCTATAACGTTTATTAACTTAATTTGTATTGCTTATTGGAACTTTATGTAATCTAAACTGTATTGGATATCTTCTTTTACTTCTTTTGTTAATGGCGTGTGTGGATATCATTGGTAGCTCAAGAATGGATATCATTGGTAGCTCGAGAATGGTAAAAGCTTGAGCGGCTACAATTTTTTTGCATACGCTTTATGATCGGTCTGCGAAGGATTGACCATAACACAGAGTTCCGCAGTAAGCTTCAGTGGTTACCATTCCGCCTTCGCCGCGATGCACACTTCCTCTCGCTTCTATATAGGTAACATCCTCAAGGCAACATAAATGTGAAAATGGGTTCAATATTTAGAATTTCGTGGTTGTCGACTTCCCCCACAAAAGAGTTGAGATCTAAATGACCTCAAGTTCTGTAGATAATACTGAAATATTGCTGATAACTTAGATTCAGTTGAAGCTCACGGTTTAATTTGGCTAGTTTTCATAACTGACTAGTTACTGTTTTAATATTTGGAGCTATTACTTCTTTCTATTTTAAATATTAAGTTAACCACGTGCCAAATTAAATCGTGAGCTTCAATTGATCCTAAGTCATCACCAATATTGTATTTATAAATTTTAGGACTATCTACAGCACATTCGGCGTCATTTAGACCTTAATTATTTTGTGCGCGGAGTCAACATACACGAAATTCTAAATATTGAACATCATTCCCATTTTTACATAATTTTTTTTTATTTTATTTACTTTCTACCTGTGTAGATATATACTGTACAGGGTAACGATATATACTATTATAACGTTACCCTGTGCTTTAAAAAATATGCTTGGCGTCCACGTTAGCACTGTGCTTTTATACAACATTATTTTTGGCCGATACTATGATGCTACGCGGCCTTAAGACGTTACCTACAGTGCTACGGCGTCGGCATCCTAGGTGCTACGAGAGCGATGTGCTACGAAGTTAAAATGCTAAAAAAATACTATTAGTGTCGCTACGTCTCGCTTAGTTAGCGCACGGGTCGCTAATATGACTAACCTCTATTCCTATCCCTTTGGAAGGGAGCAAGAAAAAACCTTACCCCTTTCTGAGCCGAGACGTGAATAAAAATAAGTTACACAAAACCGCAATCCGTTTATAATAGAAACATGCCGAAATGTAAACGGTGGTTAAAAACAATTGTTAATTAAATATTACAATGCTTGTGTTGTGCACCACGTTGCACCACGTTGCACCACGTTGCATCACCGGGCTGCAGTCGGCTCGAACGCCGTTGTTTATTTCAAATGCAATGTAATTCAATGCAGCAGAGACAGGCATTGTTGCGTGCCTGTGACGTCACGTCACGGGGAACCGAGTGACGTCGCAAGATGAGTTATATTCAAAGTCACCGGCCGAGCGACTGCAAACTTACTGCAAAGCTGCGCGCTACAGAGCGCCACTCCACAGTTAATAACACTATTATTTCGTTTAGTTAAACAGGAAACAGATAAACCGATTAGCAAGGGGCTCTTTATTATGCTTTAATAAGTTTTGTTCCATCGCTTTACAGAAAAGTCTGTTTAGATAAAGATCTGAAGGTTTTCCCATGGCTTCCTCAAACCAAATACGAATTATTTTAGCATAATTTATGCAAAACAGTAAAGCTCAATTCATTTTCATTTTCCCGCCGGCTGCGGAGAAGTAGAAAACAATAAAAAAAGAGTTGATAAAATCAGTCGCAATCACAGAACAAAGAGCGAAAGGTTACTTAATTATATTATATCCAACCAAAAGGTACATTTGTATCAGCATAATAAGGGCTCATTGGCATGAGCCTGGAGGCTGGCTGGGGCAGGCTGGGCGGGGGCGGGGGCGGGGGCCACGGGGCCACGCACACTCGGTAATTATTGTGACAGCACAGCGAGCGACTGCTAAGACATCTGGGGAAATCATATCGCCTCACGAATATCGTTAATGCCCAATATCGGGTGGCATGCGAGCTCGCTGGGAATACTACCTACTAGGTATTGCTATGGGTCACGATTGATGACACAGCTTCAAAGACACCGGCCCCAAAATAACATTGTTATTCTTCTCGCGCTAAAAATACAAACCCTTTTCGCTTTAAATTTACTCTGGAATAAACCCTTTTAAACTTAAGAGCGACCCCTTAATATACATATCTTTAGTAGCCTTTAGTCAGAGAAACAAATTATTTGCAGAGCTGAGCAAATAGCGGCGCCGCCGCGTCGCCCGCGCCGGACGGCCCGCCGCGCCGCGCGCCGGCCGGCGGTCGCTCGCGGCTCCGCGGCTGTTGACTCAGGACTGTTTGCTCTCAGGCTGATACTTTGCACGTGAGTTTCTTTTACAAAGTAACGATTGTACCTGACGAGTGTACGAGTATTTGTGAGAGGTATGACGGTACATTTCATCAGATGCGTGTCCATTCAAGCTATTCGTTTGATGCGTACTGTACGTATGGCTGTAAGCATGGTGCGTACCCCTACGTGTACGTCATACAAAAGGATTTCGTACATCATCCTTCAAAGCCGTTTTCTTGACATGAGTACTTGAGCTGTCGGAGATTCCTTTAGTCGGGGAATTTTATATCATGGTATAAGTTTATTTAGATTCGTGATAAAGTACTCAGGCAAGCAAGTAGGTAGATCTAGAAAAACTTTATTTTACAAAATAAAAGAGATATTAAATTTTTCATTGTTTTTACTGAAGCTTAAGAAACACTAAGCCCGCCGTATGTAGAGGCAATTAGTGCCGGCAACGCACGTTAAATGAGTCCATAGCGAAACCAATTTAGCGCGAACAAAGCCACAGCCGCGCCTTAGTTGTAAACAAAACGTGGTGCCCGGATTGGACATATTAGGGCTGCACTCCGCGTGTCCGCGGATTATTTATGAGTGTCCGCAGCACGCAGCCCGCCCGCGGCCCGCCCGCGACCCGCCCGCGGCCCGCCCGCCCACACTACGCCGGAAGAGGATTGGCATAATAGTTGATGTGGTGGGCGCTGCTACATGTTCCTTTATCTCGGACGCACTCGCTCCTCTGGTCCGTCCTGTTTCAAGATTATTTCATCAATCAAAGCTATATCTAATTCACTACTCGAATCGGTTAAAACTTTGTTTTACTGCTAACAAATTTACATGTAAGCATAACTTTACTGCACACACATACCTACACACACAATATACCCACAAAATATGAAGTTATTTATAAAAACTCTACTCAATAATACTTATTTTAGTTTTTAAACTGATTAACGGGACTTAATCGCGTAATTACATTTTATTATTTCCCGATTTCGAATGCCCTGCTGCCCTCGCGTTGTCACTAAAAATCAGTTTAAAATTAGGTCTACAGATCGCGATAGTTTACAAAGTTTAGCTATATTTTGTTTTATATACATATATGTATACCTTGTTTCGTTATAGCCACTACTGAACACAGGCCTCGCTCATGAATCTCCATGAGGGGTAGTTGCCATACTCACCACGCTTGGCAGGCGGGTTGGCGAGCGCAGTACGGGATGTTGGTACACGGAAAGACGCTGCTGCCCATCTTCCGGAGGTATCCCTTAGCAGGTTCTTACTGCATCCATGGGTATGAGGGGAGGGGTAATATTCTACTGCCGGCACCCCACGGCGCCATACCTTATTTAATCTTTCAGTTTTATTAAATTTACCGAAAACAATTAGCAAATTTGCGATGTTTTTTTAGATGTTTATTATTTAAAGACATACATATAGTTGTATAATTATGCTAAAAAGTAAAGGGTTTTTACAAAATAATGCATGTGTTTGTGTTTGTGTTGGCGTGTGGCGGGCGGCGCGGCGGCGGGCGGGCGGCGGCAGTCTCGCGGCGCGCGGCGGCCCGGCAGCACGCACGCAGCGCCCGCAGGAGTCGTGTCCGGTGCCGAGTGTTGTGGTGGATTGGGAATGCTAGTGCGAGTGAATATAGTATAGATCGGGGCTTCCTCGGGAGCCGGCACCGCTAGAGGTGGGTCCCATTTATTATTAGGGCTCTCGAGCCGGCGCTAGCGAGGCGCGCTGAGAAGTCGCCGAGTCAGATGAAACTTTAATGTGTTAACTTGATAACTGAGTCCCAGGCGTGCGCGCCGCCCGGCCCGCGCCGCTGACTACCTTCTTTACAATTAAAATTACATATCTCGTTCTGAACCATGCCTACAGGCTGACTAAGTTGTGTTTTCTTAAATCTAAGCGACGTTAATGAAGAATGAACAGGAGAGTGAATATACAATTTTAATTTCCTTTGAAGCCCCCGTTCGTGACTTTGTAAACATCGAGAAAATTTAGAGAGAAATACTTCGAGGTCAGTTCGTTAGCTCTGGAATCTCGCGTCATGGGCCGTTTAAAATATGTATCAAAGGCGTCATTAAATTTAAGGGACTGAATATATAAAAGAAAATCCGCCGGTAAAAAAATATTTTAACGACGTTAATGCCCCTCAGATGACTATTTCTCAGAGACGGGCCATTTAAACTAAATTGTATTACTTAATGTGGCACTTGAGCGGAAATATTCTGGTTCTTTTGGTTCGGATGGGCGGACTGCGCGCGGAGGCCTGGGCCTGCAGCGGCGGCCGACGCACACGTCCGTCCGACGGATACCTGTCCATCTCCCGAGAACCGTCAGCGTTATTGGGCCGGGCGACTCTGTCCCTTTTTATAAAAGCCTTAAATCAGCGACCTTTATTGCGAAACTCTTTACGGGATTTGCGATCATATTGTACGAGATGCAGTTAGGATCCAGAACGGATATCATTTAAATCACTAAGTAATTGAAATTTTCAACGAACGTATCCACTTAGTGAAGTTCCTAATAACAGAGGTTTGGCTTTATCGTCGTGTAGATCAATCACGGCACCCTTCGGCTAATCTAATAAAGATACACCCATCAGGCAGCTTATTCGCGTAGCGAGTACTTACGGCGCTAATGCATGATAGATGGCGGCCGAGCCTCGGCGCTCGTCTCGCTAAATACGTAATACCCAGCTCCATACTTATACGGCTTAACTACAATACTATTATAATAATAATTGCTTGATGATTTTATGGTGTTGAAATACGACATCTATCATATTTGGGCCTCGAGACCCGAGACATGCCTAAGCATTGTTTGTGCGTGAAGCCTTCATCTCCGAATGATTGCAGAATATCTGAGCCTTTGGTCAATTACGAGGGTCGTGGATCAGATACACACGCCTCAATTAATTACATGGAACCCTCCAAATCTCCGGCTAATGACATTTCGGTGACTGTTGTTGGGAGGGACAATAGAAGCACAATAATTAATAACAGTTAGAGCCGGGATGTTGATTGGTCTGTTTACTCGGTCGGTACACCGAGTAATGAAGGCTCCTATCGTTAGACAAAATAAACTCGCATCTCGGTAATATTTTAATCGGTGCCGACTGTGTTCGAGGCTCTTGTTCTCTAAGTTAAGGTTTTCTTGAAATTCATCATCATCATCATTACAGCCGTAAGATATCCACTGCTGGACATAGGCCTCCCTCATTGACTTAGAAATCCAAGTGCATGAGGGGTTGTTGCCATACTCACCACGCTTGGCAGGCGGGTTCGTGAGCGCAGTTCGGGATGTTCTTACACGGAAAGACGCTGCTACTCATCTTCCGGAGATATCCCTTAGCAGATTCTTACTGCATCCACGGGCAGGAGAGGAGGGGTGACATTCTACTGCCAGCAACCCACGGCAGAAATGTCTTGAAATTGAATCAACTTATTTATTAAGATAGGTTTTGTCTACTTATCTATAAAATTACATTTAAGTCAGGATATAAAATAAGATAAAAATGTGATATATATGTATTTCTTTCGCAACAAAACAGCACACAGATTTAACATCACACAGAACAATAATAGTAAAACACAAGAATACAAAATGAAGTAAATATTGAACAATTGTGACAGGGCAGTCGGTCGGGTACTAGTGGGTCTGTTCTGTACCGCTGCTGGTCAACAAACACCAGTCACAGCTACGTGCTGCTCCGCACCAGAAGTACGATTTTCAGACGTAGCGCTGGTTTTCAGTTTGATCCTGGAAGAGTGGATTAACGAACCTTACCGCAGTCCATTATAATACGAGTCTTTTTATTTACCCCCGACACAATAAGATCTGTCTGTGTGGCACCGTAGCTCTTAAACGAGTGGACCGATTTGAATGGATTTTTGATGTACTTAAAACATCTTTTGAGGGTAACACCGATCGGACGAGAGGTGACGCGGGGTGCTAGGAGAGCTGCGAGTTAGTGCTAGGGCGCGCTATTAACTAGTGACTAGGGCGACTGCCCTTCGTCCATCATGCCCATCGTGTTGACTGTGGCGACTGGGGCGACTGTGGCGATTGTGGCGACTGTAGCGACTGTGGTGAAAATGTTTTAAATCTGCCAGGCGTCCTTTTCTTTTAAACATGTTTTATAAAAATCATGATATGGGGGATGGAAGTGGGGTTGAATAATCAAATGTTTCCGTAAATACCAAATTGTGCATCTAAAATGAAAGGAAATGGTGTGTAGAATGCAAAACTGAAAGATACATAGACATCCGTAAAGCCATGTAGAAGTTATGAGGGGTGAATGTGGAGATAAACATCGATGAGGTTATTTTATCAGAAAGCAGATCTCAGACTGAATGTAAGGGGTGACTTCATGTTTTAAATTTTACAGACTTAGAATCTCCTAAGTCTGTAAAATTAAATATTTTTGCTAGGAAAATATTTCAGTTAAGTTAGGTTACACACACTTTCTTTCCCTCCTGCACAGCATCCTATTTAATCCTGTTACTCCCCGATATCTCAAAGATCTTTTTGAATATCTTCATGAATCCCACTCTAGATCCTTAAGTTCATCTGAATCGCTTCAGCTGAAAACCCCCGTCCACACTTCCCACTCTTATAGTCTCTCTTTCACAGTGCGCGCTAGCAAGCTCTGGATTCGTTGCCTACTATAATAAGACAAGCAAAATCTCTCCATATTTTGAAAGCTAAGTTTATAAGCATTTTCTCTCCTCAGTCTCTAACTCGTAACATTTACTTTCGAACAAAGTTTGTATATAAATATGATATTATATGTATGTATATTATATGTATTACATTTCGACTTTCAATCCGAAGGTCGTGGGTTCGATACCGGCCATGCACCAATGGATTTTTCTTTCTTGAAAAATGTATGTGCACACTTAACACGTGCTTTAACGGTCAAGGAAACATCGTAAGGAAACCCGCGGCTTAGTTAGCTTCAGACGTATTGACCTGTTCTTTCCTCTGAATAATAGCTGACTAAGCTGAGAGGATGGTATAGGTGCTGGGCAAGCCTAATCCATCTAACAATGTCCCAGGCATTGCAGCGTCCCGTACAGCATGATTACCAGTTGCTAACGCTGTATAAATCATCTATAATAGATGCAAAGGCCTTTCTTACATTTATATTTTATGTATTATAGATAGAACATAGAAAATGCTTTATTGGACACCTTAAAACATACAAATACGAAATAAAAACTAAAGAAACACTGATCATGTGACAATCAGCAGTCTTATCGCTAAAGAGTGATCTCTACCAGACATCCTTGGGATGGATTGGATTATTATATGCAACATGGGGTTCTATCGGTGCAAGATGTACATACGGTAATAGTAATTGAAAATATTATACCACACATAATTATATATGTACATACAAAGGTACTTGATAAACACACATAAATATAAAGACAACTGTTATATTATATACTAAAATACATATAAATATATACAATGGTGTCAAGGAATCAATCAGTTAGCGACAACAGGACAAATAGTGTTCCTTAACCATAGACTTGAAAATAGGAAGAGGTGGAGCACGCCTGAGGGATACAGGCAATGCGTTCCACAGGGTAACAGCCTGGACAGCAAACGATTTGTGTTAGTAAGACGAGTTATGCACACCTGTGCATAAATAAAGGTAAAGCATACACAAACATACTTAGAAATATATAAATAAACATACTATTATAATTACCAAATTATAATAGTATGTTTATTCAATTATATTTCTATTATAATTACCTAATTATAAGAGTATGTTTATTTATATATTTCTAAGTATGTTTATGTATGTTCCTTATGAATATTTCATATTATTTTACGTAGAATTTACGCCACCGTCATAGTCGGAAGAGTCTCATAGTCGGAAGAGATTAGCGATAAGGCCGTCCAATGAGCAGCATAATGTTTTTTTTTTAGTTTGTATGTTTGTTTTTATGTTGTTTCAATAAATCGTATTCTATTCTAGGTTTTCTGTTCAGCGTGTAATTGGGTGTTAGTCGGTTTGAAGTCGCGGCACAGGCGGGCGGCGCGCGGCCGGCGGACTAGACTCCGGGGAGCGCCAAAAGAACCCATTCAAAACAAAATAACCCCTTCTGAGTCAGCGCCCCACCGCTACAGTGTCTAGTATTTAGAAGAATTTGTCAGTTCATTTGGAACACTTGGCTATGGGGATCTGGCCTACAATTGGTTTTATATTAATAGTAAAACCGACACGGAAGTTGAACTAAACAGTGGAGATTGTGAATAAGTGTGACATCGGTGGTTCGACCGAGCACCCAGCGCCGAGCTCGCCGCCGAGTCGAAGGGCGGTAGGCTCGACGCGGCATCAGATAAGGCTCACTAGGTGCGCGACGCACTGAGGCCGCCCGCCGGCACCGCCCGCCCGCGTCCCGCCCGCGCCCCGCCCGCGCCCCGTCGCAGATTGCTCACATTTTACGACTATCTCCAGATATTACATTACTCGACAATCTCGCATGTTACGCTCCGATATTTTATTGCTCCAACTATTCACTGTGCGGGGGTACGCGTGCCTGCGATATGACAGCGCTCCCTCCTCTGTGCCCTACTCGACCCACGCGCACTATAGTAATATCTAAACAATAACTCAGCTGGCAATGAGATTAAACTTTCTTGATTGGAATTAGTTTAATACAGTTTAAAGGCTAACCACAGTGACAACGCTTAATTAATCGCGGTAAATGATGAGAACACTCGTACCTTTTCAAGTTTAAGAAAAGAACTTGTCTCCTCCCAAAATGACCAAATCCCTCTTCCTTTTCTGAATATCGTCGTATCTCTTTTAATTTATTCCTTTCCAAAGTTTAAGAGCGTTTTAGAGTTATTTTCGTCGTTGCTTCTTATTGACTTTTAGGTATGTACGCCACCGTTTTCATACTGTTTACTCTTTCTTATCCATGCAAAGGTTGCCTGGAAGTTGCCTGGAATTTTTCAGTCATTGAAGATTACTCTTAGCAATAAGTCGGTGCATTGTGTGTTTGTGCTCATTTTAAGTTTTCATTTTATTTTAGTTTTGGTGTACAATAACGATATATATTTTATTCATTCGTTCTATGGAAGGTTTGCTATGAAAGTACGGTCAGCCAGATTTTCAATAAGATACAATCGAAATGACTTACTATGAAGCCAAAAAATTATAAATTCAAAATTCAAAAAAATACTTTATCAGTGTAGCCGCATGGACCACATTGACGCGTCAAAAAATACAAAATAAAACAACATAAAATTAATAGAATAAAGCACATAATTGAACCTGTTCACTTCAATAGTTACAAAAATGCCTGCCTTTCATCAAGAACAAAATTATCTTTGCTCATCTATAATATTCGTAGGACCTTAGAACAGCGTCGCCTGACTCCGCTCAGCGACATCGGATGGGGACTTTCATTTAAATTCCTCGGCGCTGCATTCTACTCTAAACTAGTTTCTCAACTGCATACATGATTGTACACTCACACTCTTCCATTCTCAAGTACAAATAAACCGTTCGATTTATTTGTAATTGCTGCTTTTCTCAAGAAAACTGTTGAAATTAATTACCAAGAACTTGATTTTAATCGATTTCAGGTGGGCCTCACTCGTCACGCCTGCCATGTTGTCAATCACTCAATCATTTATTTATTTATTTGGACAACCAACAACTATAATAAACTAGTACCTATACAAAAGTGTGAAAACATAAAGCCAGTATAGGTTATCACGAATAGTTATAAGAAAATAATAAGAAAAAAAATATTTAATCCTTAACAACATATAACATATTTACCGTAGTTCATTTCAGCCATTACACGTCCACTGATGAACACAGGCCTCCCTCATGGATCTCCATGAGGGGTAGTTGCCATTCTCACCACGCTTGGCAGGCAGGTTGGTGAGCGCAGTATGGGATGTTGATACACGGATAGACGCTGCTGCCCATCTTCCGGTGGTATCCCTTAGCAGGCTCTTACTGCATCCATGGGCATGAGAGGAGGGGTGTCATTCTACTGCCGGCACCCCACGGCGATGCAAAGAAATAGAAATACACACTCGCGGTTTACCGTAATTAACAAGACCTTACCTCCCGTGCTAGTTTAAAAACTGTGTTACGGCAAGGCAAGGTCTCTCCAAGTTGTGTTTGCAATGAAGTGTTTCAGGCGTGTGATCCCCAGTTAGATTCGTCGCCGCGTCCTGAATTGTACCTACAGCTTACACGTGTTCCCACTCGTACATATTATAAACGTTACCTGTAAAACCAGAAACTATGAATTCCAATTATTATTTTTTACTTGACTCTAGTTTCAAAAACGTCAAGTCCGGAATGACTCCGAATCTCACATGTGACGGCGGTTTCATTTGAAACGGCACGTGTGTACTAGACACTTGGACTATTTATCCAAACGCGACTTGAAATGAACTCGCGTATTCATGCATTAGTAAAATGTGTAGTGTATGTTACTTGCTACATAAATAGCAAATAGAAGGTTTCCTGTTTTGCCTATTAATGTTTGTTGGAATTATTATTTACATAACACTAGAAAAAAAATAAGCCAAGTATTTAAGTGGATTATTCTAACCATAGCCCAAGGCAATCCATTTTGCTCGCCGGAACACTACAAGTCTATGTCTATGTCTACAAGTAAAGACTTGTGAAGAGTTTTTATTTAATTTAAAAAAAACGTTTTCTCATTGGTATTCATTTCTGGGAGCCCCTCTCTGCATATTTGCAAAGTGCAGTCCAGTTACAGACTTAGAATTAATATCGTCTTAATAAATAAGTATATATCGTTAAAATAAGATACAGTTTTATTTATGTTACAAAATCCACAACCGTTATTATACACAGTTCACAGTTATTATTACTACTATCTTACGTTTTACGTTACCTTACTTTTATACATCGACATCTATTATATACGAGTGGACATTATTATACATCGTCATTTTTCATTTCAGACCTAAGTCGTCAAACTTAAAGTTGCAGGACGACGCGTTGATGATATTGCCGTCAGAGACTTCTACTTTTTTCAGTGATTACAACCATAGACGAGGATTTATCTCAACAACATTTATTACAACACATTAGGATTTGATATTTTATGTTTTGAATTATTCATTTCAAGTTAGCTTTTTGCGTCAGTTTGTATGATGGCGGCCCGCCTCAATCCGCGTTTTATCATTGTAAACTAAAGAATAACATTCAAATAATTGTTTATCAATCCATCGTCTCAAAGAATATCGCAATCACATTATTATTAAAAGTAGATAACATCTTCCGCGGAGGTCGGGGTAAGCTTTCGACCGCATAATGCGCGAGGGACGCTGGACAATATCCCGCCACTCAAATTCATTCTTACGATAAAATCACTAGACATTGATGGATTCGAGGAATTAGATCAAATAATGCGGGAGATGCGGCAGCCTCGTCACCATTTTGTGGCTATTGTAAATATTATTAAACCGCTTATTATGTTTTTTCAATTATATTTATAATAATTATTAGGTATTATGAAATGAATAACCTTATAAACAATTTTACGGTTCCGGTGGGATTCAAACCCACGTCCGTCAAATCGATACTTGACGCTTCCTTAAGCCGGAAATGCTTTGACCGCTAAGCTACAGAACCCATCTCGGGACCCGCTGAATGCGTGGTTATCTTAGAAAATGTTCTACCTAGGTGTCGTTAAACACTATACATACAAATAACAAACTATAATATTATTATGGTTCAGAAATTTCCTTCGTAAAACATCATACGATCGTAACGTTCTTATTTGCCTGGAAAGAGATCAAAGGTCGTATTTGACGTTGGAGATACTTCGCCTGCTAGTGAAACTCTGTAAATTGTATTTCCGGAAGAAGATTATAGGTTTTTTTTATTTATTCATGTAAACATAATATTTTATACAGTTCAAATAATTCATAAATCATAGCCATAAATCATATTTATTACCAAAAAGAAAACAAATTATAGAGCGCAGAGTTACATTAAAACACAAGATACAGATCAGATATACATAAGTTTACCGTTGACATCCAAACTAAGCTAAAAGCTTGTATCTTGGGAATCAGAGTGCGCGTTAACAGGACGACGTGGAATAATAATAAACATTTGAGTGGCGCGTTACAAAACTTAGACTAAGTGACAAATTATTGTGATTGTTTGCATGAAATAGAAAAAAATTATAAAAAAAAAGAAATATATTTAATATTTAATTGAGTGCCTTAAAAGCCGTATGAGGTTTGTCTTGGCACACACATTCGAATTGGGAGAGGCATTGGATCCATTGGATCAAGGCATTCCCGCCGGCAGCGCTGTTTACAATAAAATTATGATCAATCAATAGCCAGTCCTGGAATCGCTAACTTTGCCACAACTGCGACAACTTCCAACTGCCCTTACTTTGTTACTTGTTGTGTACTCTGTGACTGGTCAAACTTTCTGAAACATTTGACATCTATTCTAAATGTTAATCTATCTATTCTAAAATGTTAATATAGGAAATAAATTTGGTGTTATAAACGAACTCAGATGTTATAAACACTTGAGTGTGTATTTCTTTGCTGTTGTTAATAGTAACGTCAGGCTAGAACTACCTATTATTCTGATCTTTTGTAATGCAAGTAGTTAGTATCGCAGACGGTTGTGGCAAGAGCACGGAGTACGTCCCCGGCGCGACATTACGGAGGAACGTCCCATGTACAAGCAGTGGGGCACGTCGCTAGAAAATACAATGACACTAAAAATACACAGACCCGGCGGAAATACTCTCGCTCAACTATTATTTAACCTTCTGGATTCAAGTACCCCGACTGGTACACTCACCAATAAAGCTGATATTAGCTATTTTCTCGTTTTCTTCCAATATATGTTTTAGCCGGGTTCATTGCATCAAATGTTACGCACGATCCGCAGGGTGATTACGTATGTTGCGACAGGTTTGCAACAGGCTTAGGCCGTCAAATGGAAATTTTTTGCTTTTATATACTACAACATTGACTATTGACAGCGTTGATCGCGAGATATACGCCTGTTGCAAACCTGTCGCAAGCTACGTAATAACTTGCTGATCACAAAGACCACACGTTGATGCGCCGTCCCGCCGACCCACGACCACAATCATTTCGCACTGCGAAATAAAGTCACCATTTAATTTTACAGCCTGTATAATTTTATGTAATGAACGGTTTTATCTGAACGCTTAAATGTCCAGTGAGCTGTTTCCCGGCGATAATGAATCAATGACCCCCTCGCAGGCTTGCTTGTGTTTCGGCTTGCTTTTTTTCTTTGTACCTTTTACTGTAATACCAAAATTTTTGAAAAACATTCTAGTTTAAACTTAAAATCTAGAAATAAAACCCGCTTCCATTAATTAGAAACGTGTGTGTGGCTCGTGAAGTTAGTCGCGAGTCGGTCGGGGCACGTGCCGGCGGCGCGGCTCGGGAACAGATAACGGCAATAAACTTGCTTTATGCGCAATAAAACCTGCAACCGCCGCCGCCTCGCGCCGCCGCCGCCCGCCGCCCGCGCCCGCGCCCGCGCCGCCCGCCCGCCGCCCGCGCCTGATTAGACAACTGATCTATCGACTACGAGTGCCAATTTAAACTTAACTACTTTTGAGCGCTGGGCTGAAAAAATCTCTCATCAGTATATAGTAGGTAAAAGTCATAAGTTCTCATGTAAAAATGTACGTCCTTCGAAAACTTTGGACACGTCCTTATCTCTGCAGTAGCCATTATGTTGCGGGGGATCGAGCGGTTTAGTTGTGCAGCACTTAATGGGTGTGCCTAATTAAATACTGCTGCAGGTGAGCTTTCAACTGCGGTGATGGATCACTATTTGCACTCTTGTAAATTAATTAGCATCTAACGAGCACCCCGCGCGGCCCCGGGCGCCACCCGTGGATTTTACTCCACCATGAATACTACAACTACTAAAACCTTAAAAATTTATGGATTTTTTTATCATTCATTTTCTTGGAGACATACTGCCACTATAAAAAACCTAAGGGAAGTCTATCAAGGAACTTCCAAGCTCTATTGACTATTTAAAACTAGAGCGCACAAACGTTCTGATTTCTGGTATCAAGAGTACAGAAATACAAAGCTCAGAAACTTATTTAGCGAGCTCTTTAACTTAGAATTCACAGTGCTGCTCGTATTGACATTTTTTTAACCGACTTAAAAAAGAAGGAGATTCTTAATTTTACTGTATGTTTTTAGAGTTCCGGACCAAAATGGTAAAAAAGGAACCCTTTGGTATCTCTATGTCTGTCTGTCTGTCACAAATGGATATCTCGAGAATTTGGAACGCCTTCTCGAACGAGCAAATGATACTGGTAAGAACTTTTTGCTTATCGGTGATTTTAATATTAACTGGTTAGCTGACTTGTGCTCCGCGAAGAAACAATTATGTGATATATTGACGTGTAATAATGTACATAATGAGGTTAATTTTATTACTCGGGTGGAAGAGGGCAAAACACCTTCGTGTTTAGATCATATTTACAGTAGTTATCCACCGGGCACTGTAACAGCAATTCCGCTTATCACCAGACTGAGCGACCACTACGCTGTTAGGGCTGAGCTCACCTGCGCGCGAGGGCAGTCGCTGCCACGCACTCGTCTTGTTAGAGATTATTCTCAATCAAATCGAGTGAGCTTCCAAGAAGCAATTTTATCGATAGATTGGCAAAGTTTAACAATTGAAAAACAATCAGTGGAAGAGTTCGCGATATCTATTATTAATATACTACATAATAAATTTAATATTTGTTTCCCATACAAGCGGAAGAATATCAAAAAACAATCATGGGTAACACAAGAATTACTAGGATTAAAAAATATTCTTTTTGACGTCTTGAATTTGCAAGAAAAAAACCCAGACCCTCAGCTTCTTTCATTTATTGAAAAAATTAGCCAACAATATGAAACCTCAGTAAAAAGGCATAAATTTAAACACTATGAAAATATGATTAGTAAAAGTCCTAATGCTCACCAATCTATCTGGCGTATTGTTAATTTAGAAAGAGGTGTTGCCACCCGCACCGCTACTAATTTCACAGAGGTGGTAAAACATTCTACAGGGCTAAAATTTGAGTCACGTAAAGCAGTGGCTGACGCTATGAATGAGAGGTTTGTGAGCGCGGCTGCAGCTTGCGGAGCCCCTCGGGCTTCTCTAGAACAGGTGGAGTCAGCACTTTTGGCAGTGCGTCCTCCGTCTGATCGATCGTTAAGATTTGGTAGGTTTACAGCGCTTGAAGTTCTTAACATCATTACGACAAAAATTCCGCGTAAATCCACAAAAGATATTTACGAACTATCAATGGAACTCTTAGCTTCCGCCGCGACATCACTGGCCCCTTGGTTGGCTGTCCTGTTCAACCGGTGTATGAAGCAGGGAGTTTTCCCAGAATCCTTGAAGGTGAGTAAAATTTCACCACTCTTTAAAGGTAAGGGAAAACGCGAAGATATAGATGGATATCGTCCGGTGTCTATAATCCCTGCAGTAGCTAAGATATTTGAAAATGGCTTAAGCTCACGCCTCACCGATTTTTTAGCGACCACGGGTGCACTATCGGATCGTCAATACGCATACCGCGCCGGCTGTTCGACCACATCGCTTACTCGGGAGGTCATTCGGAGAGTGATGGGGGGTTTTGAGGCGAAACGGCAAGTTGCAGTTCTGTGCTGTGACCTATCAAAGGCTTTTGATGTTGCAGACCACAGCGTTCTTGCGACAAAACTTCAGCACTACGGCATTAGCGGTCAATCACTCTCTATTCTGACGAATCTACTCTACAATAGGTCTCAAGTAGTAGTCGGTGATGGCGGTGAGACCAAGTCTAAGCTAATACAAACTGTAATGGGAGTAGCTCAGGGATCGTCGGTATCCAATATACTATTCTCGCTACTTCTCAATGATCTTCCCGGGCACGTGTCAGCAGGCGATGTCTTCATGTACGCGGATGACGTGGCTGCAGTAGTATCGGCACCTTCACTCGATGAACTTGAAGAACGCTTGAATGTGGCCGCCCGCCAGGTAGCACAGTGGTTTAAATGGAATGGTCTAGTCTTAAATTTAAAGAAAACTCACTTTATTCATTTTTCTATTTCTGGTCGGATAGTTAGGAACTTACTCGTATCAGTGAATGAGATACCCATTGAGCAGGTCCATTCGACGTGCTTTCTGGGATTTCAAATCGATCGAGGTTTAAATTGGGGTTCGCATATCCACAAACTATGTGCAAAGCTAGGAAGCGCAAGTTTCGCTCTTTACAGACTGTCACGAGTGGTCTCCGCTGACGTAGTCCGCAGCTGCTATTTTGCGACCGTTCACTCGCTCTTGCAGTATGGAGCTGAGCTGTGGGGGCGCGCTGCCGATAGGGAACGCGTCTTCCGTATGCAGAAGCGCGCTGTGAGAGCGATCGTAAGGGTACCTCGGGATACGTCAGCGAAGCCATACTTTGTGTCGCTCCGAATACTGACGCTGCCCTCGATTGTTATATTCCAGATGGCTATGTTTGTAAGACAAAATTTACCCCATTTTAAAACACGCAAGGATAGCCACATGCTGGTTTATAACACTCGAGGTGCGAATAAACTCGCTGCGATCACGCACCGGCTCACCAAGTCTGAAAGACTCAGTCACGTCCTAGGGCCCACCGTCTACAACCGTCTTCCGGAGCACATAGTCGCTGCACCCAGCCTTCCAAGCTTTAAGAGCAGGTTGAAGTCTTGGCTTGTCGAAAAGGCTTTCTATAAAGTGGACGATTTTATTTGCTAAACAAATCCACTTTCATTACTGTTGTAACTGGTGTATGGAATTTTTTTTTTTTTGATTGTTATGACTTTATCCATATTTGTAATGAATTTGAATTTTGTCATGATTTAACATTTTATTTTTTATATTATTTTATTCAATTATTTAATTCAGTGATTTTGACTATTATTATTTTGTATTGTGTATGAATGTTATTATTAAACAGACCTGTAAACATATATTTACCAATAAAATTGATTATTCTGATTATTCTACTGATGCTATCGACTTGAAATTTGAAATGGTTAAAGACTACTTTTTTACTAATATAGCATATATATATATATATATAAATATATAAAAATGTTAAAGAATATTCTTATTATGACTATGGAATCTCAAAATTTTTAAGTGAAGTTACTAGGTCATGTGGTATATCATATAAATTGTATTCATTTGCACATTAATAAACAGCTTTTCTTTTTCCTTTAAGCCGTACCGCTTCCGCGTTATTTACAAAAATGTTAAAAAAACGACCGTTGCCCCCCCTTATCTCCGAAGTTTGCAGAGATAAACCCCTGAAACTTTTATTGCTTATAGGAGTGTATGTAAAGATTACAGAAAAAATATAGCAAACCCTCTAATTTGCATAGTTTTTTTTAGAAATAACCGAAAGTGTAAACAATCTACATAAGTTCCGCTATCAGACAAGAGATGGCGCTGTCAAGGCTCTCCAACAAGATTAATAACCGCCTTTATCATATATTATATTTTTTGATGGCACGGAACCCTCGGTGCGCGAGTTCGACTCGCTCTTGCTCGGTTTTATTTTGTATGCTAATTATGAGTGGATCGGTTCACTTTGACACGCGAGTTAGGAAAAGAAGCAAACAGAAGAACCTAACTCGGTCGTTATAGCCATCATTCAACATTACAACACTAAGGTACAAATATTAGAGCTGATCTTATTGAAAGCTACTGACTCGGAGCCGTCATCTTCTCAGCCGCAGAGCGTTCACTGCTGGACAGGGCGTCCCTCGTGGATCTTCAAGTACCGATGATAAGGGGTGGTTGCCATATTCACTGCGCTTGGGGTTGGCGATCGCAGTACTGGATGTTGATACACGGAAATACATTGCTGCCTATCTTCCCGAGGTATCCCTTGGCAGATTTTCACTGCATCCACGGGCAAGAGAGGAGAAAAAGAAAAAAACACACTCGTACTCGAATAATGAAAATAGCGCGTCAATTGAAAGAGTGAGGTTTCTTGTTCGCTTCTTTCCCTCATTTAGAAAAAAGTATGAAGCGAACGAATTCAATTATGTGCTTTACTCAATTTAAATGTGTCTTGTTTTTCTCTATTGAATAAACACTTATTGACTTTGAATTTTGTATGTTAACAGCAAGGCAATTGACGTTTGACAGTGATTATAGCGAGATTTACGCCGTTGCAAACCTGACACAAGACACTTATCTTTTTAAACAACTGAATGACGAGACAAGCCGAACGCCCATCTGATGTAAAGTGGTAACCTATACAATTACAATACCGCAGAGATCACGTTCACTAAGCACGTGACTAACGCTTCATTGCATTGCGCCCGTCACCCTGAGACAGAGTTGCAAGGTCTCATGCTCGTAATTTCCCCGGCCCCCTTACCCTTCAAACTAGAATACTTCAACATTAAGAATGAAGAATCAAAAAATACTTTATTCAGTGCAGCCGCATGGACCTTATTGACGAGTCACAAATTACAAAATAAAATAAAACAACACAAATGAATAGAATAAAGCAGATAATTCAATCTGTTCACTTCAGATGACACACGAGTTAGGAAAAGAAGCGAGCAGAAGAACCGAACTCGGTCATTATAGACTTCATTTAACAATTTTATTTTGTCTTATGTTACGTTTGACGGAGTTGGAGCAGATTCCGTCCCAGCTTCTGCATTACGTGAACGACGTACTTCCCCAGGTGAACTCTTCACAAAAAGTTCTACTACTCTATAATCAGCCGGCCGACAAAACCTGTAGCTTCCCGACATATTAAAGACAAAACACATACGCTCTATTTGTGGTCACATGACAAGGGACGAGATTTCCAACGAAAATAACTTTTCAAACGATGGAAACACCTCGTTTTTATTGCAGAGATCTTCTTAAAAACAACCGTCCAAAATGAGTTCACCCTTTATAAATTTATGCTAATTGAATAAAAATATTTCCGCCAAATATTTTTCTTCCTAAAACAAATTATAAAGAAGTCAGATCATAATCTCAAAGTCAATTTCCGCGAACACAAAATGGCCATCCCAAATCGAATCTCGTTCGGGGAAACCGACGGAAAAACAAACTTAGCACCCATCTCGGAGGATTAGCCCCGGCCCTCCCGGGGCCGAGTGCAGGCAGACGCAAACGTGGAACAATAGTAATAATGGACAATTCACACAGCATCATCTAGCCCCGAGCTAAGGAGAGCTTGTGTTGTGAGTTCTAGATGACAGATATAAATAATATGATTATACTACTTTGATATATATATTTTATAATAGAAAAACACCCAGAACTCCCTAAGCAATCTGCAGATTGTACAGACATTTATCCCAAGGCGGGAATCAAACCCGCAATCTCGTGCGTCACAGGCGGACCTTCGCCCGCTGCGCCACAAAGCTCGTCAAACCCCTTCGACGTTCTCACGCCGGCACTTATAATTGTTAGTCCGTCATATAGATAAACACAATCGTACGTATTTTTTTAACGTAATCCAAAGATGACCAAGTTACATTATATCCAAATGTCGCTCGTTACACGCTGGTACGCGTGGACGTGCCGCGGTACACAATTATGACGTCACGAATCCCCACTCCTAAATTGCATCCCGCTTTATTATTGTTTCATTAGTTTTAAAAAGCGACAAAATTGCCTATAATTTTTGTATTACTAACGGGCTAAATAGAATTCAGATTTTCATACTCTGTCAGCATGCCTGTTCTAAACGACTGAGGCTTCCTTGTGGTTTCCTCAAGTTTATGTGCTCATGGCAAGGCATTGTAGGCAGGCTCTGTCGCATCACACTATTATGAAAATCCTGGACATTTCCCCAACTATCCTCTAAGTAAGCAGTTATACCAGATGATTTATTTGGTACATACTTATCATACTCGTAGAAGTCACTCAGACCCGAGACAAATATCTGCAGATAAGGCAAACATTCGTCCCCCAGCGAGTCGAACCCGCAATCTGCTATGTCCCAGCCGGTTATTGAACCAGCTAAGCCAAGGAGTTCGTCGTATCGAGGCATTACATGAAATTATTAATTAGATTGAGGTGTCGTAAGGTACCGGAGAACATTTCCCCTCCTCTCATACCCGTGGATCCAATAAGAATCTGGCAAGGGATACCTCCTATAGATGGGCAGCAGGGTCGGTCCGTGTATCAACATCCCGTACTGCGCTCGGCAATCCGCCTGCCAAGCGTGCTGAGTATGAAAACCACCCCTTATGATCAGCACTTGAAGATGAATGAGGAAGGCCTCTGCCCAGCAGTGGACGTCTCACGGCTGAGATAATGATGATGATTAACTGGTTTTTCAGTGCCCTATTCATTTGTTCCGGTAGCCCGCGCGGCTGCAAGGCGTCCCGCGTCGCCAGGTCCCAGCTCCATAAACCCCAAGATATTTTCGAAAGTCGGCAGCAGGTTTATTTAAAGTAATTACTCCAAACTGTTTGTTTAAATCCCAAAGGCAGTTCGCTCAAGCTTGTTACGTTCGTAATTAGTTGCTTAATTGTTTCTTCAGTAATTATTACAATTGTTTTTGTGATTAGGGCAACTTTATGAATCACACGATCATGCCTACGGCTAAGACTGTGTGTTGCATTTAATAACCAAACAAATTCTTGTAAAAATTAATTAAAAATATGTCTTGGAATTTTCATTAAGTTAGAAACTAATCAAATCTTGTATGTAACAAACACATAGGTATTTATATATTTTTTATATTGTATTGGGAATTCAGTCTTTGAAAGAGCCATGTCTGTTAGAGTGAGCACGACTGGCCTAATCAGCAGCTTAGTTGCTGATTCAATTCTTGAGACAGTTAGCACTGAAAGTCTCGTCCAAATTACTTTTCGTGTCCTTGAGAGCTGCAGGCGGGTCGCCAGTTTCATTAGCTTCTGCAATAACACTTGTGCTAAGCGGCACTCGGAGCTCCTTCAATTATTAAAGGAGGGTTTAAAAATTCATGGCATTATCCTCTAGTCGTCAGAAGTTTACTTAATTCTTTATTTTCGTCTCTCGCAGGAAGCTGCCGCGCCGAACAATAACGAACGGAAAATAGTTGAGTCCCTTTAATGAAGACGAAGGAGCTTTGGCTCATTCTCAACTTTTTTCTCTTTCCTTTCATTAAAAGTTAAACCGTATTCAATTAAAATTCAAAATTAGTAAACCCTCTTAGGAATAACTTGAAATTTCCGAATCTCGTTAAAAAGTAAGGATGATTAAATATTTTTTCTCACGCAAACAATGATAAATCTTGCAAAACCTCTCCGGGGTTTTCCAAATGGGTGGTAGGCAACGGGATGAATCCGTGCTAATAAGAATTTCTTGGATACTTTGTAAGTTAGTATGCTGTGTGCAGACTCTCGTATGGGACTCTCGCGGTGGGCACCAGACGTATGGGACTCTCGCGGTGGGCACCAGACGCCGCGCGCCCTCCGCCGCGTCGAGCAGCTCCCTGGCTCCTCGACATTGCAGTAGCTTAGCTTATTTAATATTGTGTTTCCGTTTTAGCACAAACACCCCTTAACAGAGGCAGCGCAGATAGTGGGTCGGTAGGCTTAAAGCTAATTAGCCGCGAGGAGCGACCAGCCGCCACGTGACCAGCAGCATCGCTCCGTGTGCACTCAGCCGATCGTTAGGAGTCTAATCATTTGATTGCGAAAATGTTGTATTGTGACTAACTAGTTTATAAAATTATAAATGCTAGGTACCCGACCTCCCGACGGAGGTTATCTAATTTTTTGTAATGTGTATCCTCAGTTTTGCAATCTGAACCCCCTCCTCCTCCTTGCGTCGTTTCCCCAATACTGGGGGTCGTAACCCTTCACGGAAGCATTCTCTCCCGTACGATGTTAGCAACAATCGTTGCTGTCAAACGTCAATTTTATATTAGAGAACAGCTAGGAATGAGCCGTTTTCAGTAAAAAAAGAAAAAGGGTTTTCTACTAAACCTAACAGATGGAGCTGGCAATCGGAGTAAGCAAGTTTGTGATTAATCCTGTCATTGTCGAATTGTGCCTACCAGTAAAAGAAAACGAACGCCATCTATATAGTTCGATGTAACTATTTTTGAAGTTTTTACTTCTTAATGAAAACGCCTCATTGACATTTGACAGCAACGATTGCCTGTTGCAAAACCTGTCGCGAGATACGTAATCGCCCTGCCGGTCTCTCCATATTTTGTCGAGCTGAGACACGGCACTCTTTGACATTCCAATTGGTCGACGTACTTCGTCCTCGCAGGATCCGTTGTTGCAAAGGCTGGAGCCCAGGTAAATAAAGTGATCGACGATTTCCAAGTCAAGTGTTCCTCTGAGCTCAAGCTTAGATGCGCGATCCACTATCACCCTTGTTTTGGATCGGTTTACGGCTAGCTCAACCTCCAAACTGTATTGCTCTAATCTATCCATGAGAGTGCACATTTCGGCTTCATCCGCCGCAAGAAGGATTGTGTCGTCAGCGTATCGTATAGCGTGATTTTGAATTTTAGCGGCATTTATTGTGAATCCACCATTTTAATTTTTGCAGGTCTTCCTAATAAATGCTCTCCGTAGATGTAGACTCCGTAAAACAGCACAGGGGAGAGTATGCATCCTTGGCGGACTCCTTTACCGAACGCAAAGGGGTTTGAGGTTGTCTTTTCGATCTTTACTGCTCCCCGGCTATTGAAATATTGGCCTTGTAGCAGCTTTACGAGATGTTTCGGGACTCCTAATTCCTGTAGAATATGCCACAGGTGGCTCCAGTCAACACTGTCATCAGATCTACACATCATGCCCTTTCTTTTGTTTGATACCACACTTGGGTAGTATTTAAAGACATTCGATTGTTCACCCCTAGTTGAAACTCCCATATCTCATGAATGGCACGACTGATTTCTATATTTCTTTCGGTTTTGCACTCAGAAACTCATTCATTTATTTGCATAGTTTGTAGTTAAAAAACATAGACACGTCAATACAAAAAAAAAGTATGCAGAGAAAAGCTCTATCGCCCAGGTTTTTAACAATTATAACAGTACAGTTTGGTGCAGCTTATCCTAACAAGCAAAACACGAATCTTCTATGCGCTATACCTAACAAAGACCCTGCTATCTATCTGCCATCATCCCTCAAAGGTTTTCACGAGTGAGCTGCGTCGACTATGAAAAGGGAAATGGAATCAGGTAAAATTGTAAAGAGTTGAATATATTTTTTTACGCGGTAAGTAAATAATAAATTTGTTAATTGTGGTGTGTGGGTGGGTATCGTCAGACATGTTCCCCGCGCGCGGCGCTCGGTGCGGAGGCGGGTCCTGGCGGCGCGCGAGCAGGCCCACGCACGCAGCAGCTGAGTGCACACACTTTCGAACTTCGCACCGGGAAGTTTCCAAGATTCCATTCTTCGTGTAAAATTGTTTTGAATTTCTTTGATCCAATTGAATTTCGAGGTTTCGAGATTTCATTTGGCTTCACAAATTGTATTTGATGGCTTTTATATCGAATCTGCGTGGCGCTTGACGCAGAGCTTTACGTTCATAAAACGCATCGACCTTTATTCTTCAGAGATGACCCTTTCTGGAGCTTCAATAACTTTAAGAAAACGTATTTATTATTTGATTGTGTTTGGTCAAACAATCAAACCATTTTACTTCTTTTGAAACTGCCGTTGCCAAACCTTAATTAAACCAGCTCCTTACAAAAGCAATAAACTTGAAATTACCCTAATTTGAAATACAACCCTTCAATCAAATTTCAATTTAATTGCAAAGCAGAGCTCCCTGCTCAATAACACTCGTCACAATTATTTCTGCGGAAAATATTATGGCCATAAATTCAGTCCATAAATTCAACCGAAAGGACGTCGGGTTATTAAATGAAGCCACTATTCTGTTTCACGACCCAAATTACGAGGAGCTATCTATTGAAATGAGAAACTAACTCAAACCAACCATTACCAAAACCTCACTTTAAATATTATAAATACAGAGCAGGCTGAACTAACTCCTAGGCAGTCTGTTTATATTAATAACAAACTGCACAAGCGCTACACTCTGGAACCACTTAATTATTTATTTAATTGATGCGTTTTTTAGATTTAAAACACCGCTAGCGCACTATAATGTAGCCACGTAGGCTTCATACGGTAATTGCTTGACGTTGCATAATAACGCGATCGAACATTCATAAGGCAATGCCGCCGGGCGCGCCTGACCCGTGACGTCATAGTTGTTGTGGAGGCCCTGATCACGGCAGCGTCTCATTTGTCCGCCAACTCGAACGTAAACGTCCATCGATAATTAAATTAAGAAACTGTTCAATTAGAGCGAATTGAGTTTGTCGGTCTGTTGGTCGGTGTGTCGGATTTGGCAGTTAATTACTATTGGCCGCAGGACGTCGCCGAGCGTGAAAAGGGCGCGATCGAATTAAAGCTCTGCGGGAGTGGAGGGCGCTCGCAGCCGCCGCCGCCGCTTCCGGTCACGACACATTGTGCCTCACTCGTTTCGTTGGAGCTTTGATTTGTTAACCATAACATACTCGTATCAGTCGCAATAATGCTTCAACGAATCGACGCTTGATGTTGTTTTGTGACTGTCAGGCCTTTATATTTATAGATGATCTATACAGCGTCAGTAACTGATATTCATGCTGTACGGAAAGTTGCCGTGCATGGGACATTGTTAGATGGATTAGGCTTGCCCAGCACCCATACCATCCATTCCAGCTAAGTCGGCTATTAATCAGAGGAAAGAACAGGTCAATATGTCTGACGCTGACCAAGCCGTGGCCATTCCTCACGATGTTTTCCTTCGCCGTTAAAGCACGTGTTAGGTGTGCACATACATTTTTCAAGAAAGAAAAGTTCAATGGTGCATGGTCGGTATCGAACCCACGACTGAAGTTTGTAAGTGTAAATAACCAAAAATACAAAACTCAAGAGTAATGAGGGCCACACTACCTGTGCCCGCCCTTCCCACTCGTGATACTCACCTTACCTATTATCTCATTTCGTGTACAAGGAAAGCGTTCCTGTAATTGGATAAAAACAAAAGATATCTGTTACGCTTTGATACGCTATTTGTAGAACTACTTATTGGCTATCACCGACAATGTGGTCACGATTGGCAGGTTCTAATTCCATATTCCTTATTAGTTTTATTTTATCAGAATATATGATTGTACATGTAATGAAATAGAACAGCTTAATTCTCCTCAATGCAGAATAGTATTGTCAATTCTACTGCATCTACTTAGATTAGGGAATTCGCTACTCCCATTTTCTTCTTATATCTACGAATACCTCAATTTTACCCAATAAAAGTATCTTATTACCATAAAAGCTACGAAGTAACTTAGCGAGTCTGGAACTAGTGGAAAGTATCGTTATTATTACATTCCGATTGTTGAATTCCGATGTCAGAAGAACTGAAATTATTGAATACTGCCGTTGGAAAGCTTTAGTTTGCTTGTAGTGATCCATGCGGCACCTGTTTATGTTCCTTGCAGATACGGGATAAGTATATATTATATGCTTGTATGAAAAGCTCGAATAGCTTTACAAGTTTGATATGTTCTCTAGTTGGTATTTCATGAGCCTATGTATGCCACCTGAGCGTACCCCGGGCTCAGAGCGCTCCCCGAGGAGTTACTAAGAACTTACCTGTTATAACTTTGAAACACTGCTTAACAATTTAACTAGGTGTGACGTCACAGAATAATTCAGGGCGAATGTGCGACACTATAAAGAGAGGCGTGCGAGGGTTTCTCTGCGCTGCATAATATATGAGTCACGTGGCTCCGCGCCCGTGCGACGTGTGAGCATCGGCAGGACTCTTGATCTACAACCAATGCTGAAATCGCTATAATATTTCCTTACAATACTTGAGAAGTTTCTTCAATTCTTAAAAATCAAAAAAAAAAATCAATACCAAGAGGATTCCGTCATCGAACCGAGTTTTACACATCATCATTTCATCAGTCATTGTTATAGCTTTGTTGTTGTGAAATTACTATGAAATTATTTAATACACTGATAATACTTTGATTGAACGGAGGACGGATTTGACGGAAGTCAATAACTTTAAAAAAACTCATTCGAGAAATTATTGTTCATAAACTTTCATATATAAATAAAGCATGAATTAACGGTGGATCGAGATGCATGGAGAGATGAGCGGGAGGCCTTTGCCCAGCAGTGGCACACTTACCGCTTAATGTAATGTCATGTAAACTTCCGTATTTTTTATATTGATGAAGTTGAAAAGATCATTGTACTTTCGCTGAGGAACAATCTTCTGTTCAGTAGCAAGCCGCCGGCGCCGCGGCGAGGTTGATCGCATTAACACGAAGGTGTACGAGCTATATTTGATTCGCGGATCGCTCAAACGTTTCCTGTTATTGTCAAATGCTATCAATCTTCTTTATTTCCTCGACGTATTTTTATTCACCGAGCTATGCGCGAGACTATCTATTACTTCGTTCTTACTATTGATTGCCTCTTTCTATTGACGCTCCTGCGTATGGTAACGGGATCGATTCTCGCCACGTGCCAAATGTTTGTAATTGTTCTCCAGATATTTGTCTTTATGTACATATGTATTTACAAAAAAATATCTATTAATCATCTAGTTTCCATAGTAGGTACAAGCTGTGTTTAGTTGTGTTGTGTGCTAGTGTCCAGCATTATTTGTTTATCGACATGCAGACGTGTGATTTAAACAGATTACATGCGGTGTGGAACTATTCAGTTCTCGTCTCGCGGCCCTCGGAGGCGGCCACGAACGGTGCTCATGAAGAAGGGCCTCTAAACTGTCTACGAAACGTCAGCAAGATGATAATAAGTTAGGTACGTGGTGTAAGCCGTATTATATTTATTAAATGATGTCAAGCCACGATTATTTAAATTCAGAAGACAAATAGATTGAGGATATTTTAAATAGAAATATCAGTTATTCTAAAATGTTATTCTGACGAGCTCTGTGGCGCAGCGGGCGAAGGTCCGCCTGCGACGCAAGGGGTTGCGGGTTCGATTCCCGCCTCGGGACAAATGTCTGTACGATCTGCAGATATTTGTTCAGGGTGTTCTGGGTGTTTTTCTATATATAATAAAAATATCTATCTATGTAGTATAATGTATTAAGTATATCAGTCATCTAGTACCCATAACACAAGCTCTGCTTAGCTTGGGGCTAGATGATGCTGTGTGATTTGTCCAGCATTATTTTTTTATTTTTTTTATTATTATTCTATTAATTTAGTTTTCAAAAAAATACTTGGTACGCAATATTTCGCGCACGTTGTCGCGACGTATTCCTGTGCCGCGGGATATGTCGCATGCGATATTTCAGCTGACTTGCTGTGTGCGAGTAAATTGCTGCGGAACATTTTCGTATAAGATAAATCCTGCGGCACGTTTATGCACCACACGTCACCTTGAACTTTGGCAACACCAGTGAACAGGCACAGGAGTAAATGCAACAATTAAATTATTCACTTCATAAACAACCCCGACTAAGCTGGGATTTGCTGTCAATCAAATCTTGAGCGCCTTTTAAATCAGCTAATTAAAGTCTGCCCGAGGAAACAGTACCTACCTAACCTACAGCTGCGCTAGTTCAATGAAATAGAACATAATGAAATAGATACAGCTGTCGATGGCAAAAAACGATAACAACACACATAGATTAAATCTGACTCCAGTGTCGCACGTGTCGCACGTGACGCACGTGCCGTCAACAGCGCGCGCTAAGCCGCGGCGCCGCAGCGCTCTGGTACCCTCGAAGGGTAATTTCTCATTCGTCATCCGTCACATTATTAAAGTATTTGAAACATCGGCGCGAATCATCGATATCTCTTATTTCCTTTTCCTCCCTAATTGGTTCTTGGGTTCGGAATTGTCGCTTTGTTTGAGAACAACGACTTTCTTTGATATTATCAATTTGACGCCTTCAAACACTGGAGATTGCTTTTTTCGTAAATATAAATAAGAAGTATTTTGGTATTTCTGATTTGTTTCGTTGTGTGTCACTCTTTGTCAATGTTTTCCACTTCATGCTATATTCACACTTTCGAATGTCTATGGTATGTTTAAAGACCAATCAAATGTTTATATTTTGGAAGCATTAGCGTCATTTTCTGAGTGTTCGGCGGCTCGGGCGGCTGGTCGTGGCGGCTTGTTCCGGCTCCCCTCGTCGGCGGAACCGCGCCAATACCATTTTACAAATTTGGCGAAAGCTCGTTAAATAAATAAAGCCGTCACAGTTAATACGCAGGCAGGGGATCGAGCAGCGAGTAAGGCTTTAGGTAAGTTATCGGCGGTCCCTTCCGAGCGCGCCGCTTGATCTGTTTGCGAGCGCGGCGCCGCTTGCTCCAGCATCCGCGTGCCACATGTTGGCGTCTGCTTGACGGCCTACAACTACTTTTCTTAATGTGCCTTAACTACTTTTCTTAATGTGAAACGATTTGTTGAATAATCTTCGTGAATACTAGAACAACGTTTGATAATATACCTACAATAGAAATAAGTTAGTCATAATCTTATGTGTAAGATTTTGCAAATTTTGAAATAATAAACTCTCTTGACGTCCTTGAAAACAGCAGCGTTGGTGATACCTGCGCTATCTCCGCCGTCCACCGCCAGCCGCCCTCGCGCCGAGATACCATCGCCCGCTAATTACTCCGCCCGCGTCCGTTTCAATTACCGACTAAACTAAATAAAATGCAGAGAGCCACAGGGCGTTTCACATCACTTAAAACTTTAGTAATTATATTCGTGGTCAAAATGCTACGAAAATATTCTACGACGTAGTGGCTGTACATCGTAGAGCGTCTACAAGATTAATAGCGCGTGTCAAATTGGTGGGTTTCATAATAATGGAACCGGCCAGGTGCGAGCCGGACTTGCGTACCTTTGTTTATCAGGTAATCTCAACAGCGCGATGTATGTTATAGATTCTAGATAATGTTCTAGATTTGTACAAAAAACTGTGCTAATATGATAAATGTTTTTATTATTCCTGTAATGTTTTCATAAACGTTTTTATGTATATACCATAATAGTTTCAGCGAAAGTCGGGGATATGGGGAGGGAGCACTTATTGATAACCAAGCAATATTATGTAAAATAAAAAACTTAAAACCATTTTATAATGTGTACAGTCGCCTTCATAGTAATGAATACCACTAAGGTACCACTTAATGGTATCCTTTACTATAAACGCGACTGTACATGAGGCCCTTTCGTTATGATATCTCTCTTAACCTAGTTACATCACTTCAATATTTTGAGAATCCGTTTCGAGAAGTTATTTATAATAAACTAACAGAACATTAGAAAAAAGTTGTTTAATACTTTTCAAATCCATAGAATTAGTCATCCCTAATATAAGCAGCAGTGACAGACAGACATATAGAGGGACAGACCATCACACCATGAGGGCTTCATTTGTACCATATGGAAACTAAAAACTAACCACTGAAGTACAAGTTTCCGTGAAATCAAGTAGTAATATCAACATGGGCTCTCCACCTACACGCCCTCTCGCAGCATGATGGATGATATGCGGAGAACAAGCCGCGATAAATGAACCGAAACTTTTCACCGCCGCCCCAGCCGATTGTGCTAATGAAATATCATCCACCGCCCACCATCCCTCACCAACGTCTTTCAGTGCGCTGTTTATATCGTTGTAACATAAGTAGTTTTTGTATTACATTTTTAAAAATTACTTCATGTTCAAATGTTTTAAATACTAAAATTTGAAGATCAGGAAAGTAATCTACGAAAGCAAAACACAAAAGCCGGTTGTACTCGTTGAATTTCTCCATCAACTTCTTAACGGTATGCATGTGATCGATTGTTGAAAATCCGCTCCGAAAATCTGCTTGCTCAACCGGCTGGGCTTCATCGAACAATCGAGAACGGCGTCGGCACAGCAATAGCAGCGGCAGCAGCACAGTGCTCAAAAACATGCCCAGTTAACTTACAATCCAGAGCTTCTGGGTGAAAAGCGTAGAAAGGGTACCGTGTGCCAGTCGGTCGCCTTCCATACAAGCATCATAACTTTTTCTGTTTCATTGGTCACTTCCTTTATAACAAGATAAACTCCATCCTGACTATATACCCCACGACGCGTTACAACTGCAAGGCTACAGTCTCATTGTGGCTAAAATCGCAAGACTACCAACAGGTTGAAAACCTACTTGTAACCCTGAAGTAAAAATTACCACCTTATTTTGCACACTATCTTTTTCTTATTATCTGTCACCATCTTTCTCTAAAAACCCTAATTTCCTATCTCATTCAATTTAATTATTATTACAACAATACCCTTTTTATCTACTGATCAGAAATCTAATCTTTCATCACTCAATCCCACACTCAATGCAATTATTTATTTTGAATGGCTGTCTGGCAAAAATAAATACGTAACTAGTATGCCTTAATTTGTTAACGTCTTTTTTATTTAGTTTTAGTTTTCTTTTTATATTTTAGTTTATAACTCCATCTTTGACAAATGTGTATTCATAATGAATAAATGTTTTTGCATCTGTGGAGCGGGGGCCTGGTGACAAGTAATACAGGCTATAAGCCTATCTCTGGCACTAGTCTCTCATAATCATTATCTCCTCATAATGGTTAAAACACTAAAATGTGCATATGTTTAGTAAAATATTGTAACCCTATGAGAGAAATAAATATATTTGTACTTACTTTAGTTAACAAAGTATTGACCTCTTTGGTTTCTATTTTCAAGACCAAAAGTACCGACTGATTTCTCATTGTGCAGTTTTAGGCCTGCATTCGCATTTAAATCGCCAATAATGGTCGTGTTATGGCTTTTGTTATCATTCATGGCAGTGGAAACATCTTCAAAAAACTGTTAAATTTCCTCGTCACTACTCTTAGATGTTGGAGAGTATACCTGAATAACTTTCAGAGTGTTTACTCTACGCTTATTCAGTTTAATGGTAACAAAAGCAACGCGGGTAGAAATACTTTTACAGTTATGGATTGCAGAAGCAATCCGTCGATGGATACGAAACCCAACGCCACCATACGAGGAGTCTGCATCTCCTATATAATAAAACATGTTGCCGGAGGTCAGTTTAATTAGTTCCTCTCCTTTTCGGCGAACCTCAGATAGACCTATGAGGTCCCACTTGATCTTTTGCGCTTCAAGAAGTTCCAATTCGTAAAGCTTCTCGTCCGTTCGGAGCGTCTTGGCGTTGTAGCACGCCAAGGTCAGGGTCGTTTGGGTTCGGTGACAGGGAATCTTCCAGAGATTCCTCGCACCCTCTGCCCCAGTGTTACCGCAGCCGCGACCAAGACCTGGAATAGTGGGGCTGCTGGGGACTGAAGGCCTTTGAGTGTTGTTTGTTGTCATGGAGGGTGGGGCCCGATAGGTGCTGGTTGGGCCCCCTTTATTCCCCCACTAAGCGGCTTATTATCACTTAAAAAATGTGAGGAGCGACAGTGTTCGCGGTGAGCTCATAAATAATGTAGTAGTCGGGGCGTGGCTCGCACGAACAAAGCGCCTGTATTATCTCTTTACAAGATAAATAGAAAACACTACAGTTTTACGACGAAAAAGAGAACAAAATATAACAGTAAATCCGTATAAGAAATATCCACCCGAGTCGTGATTAATTTATGGCTTTGCACCAAGAAGCTTTTAGTTGAGCGCCAGTCCCGCGGGACACCGCAGCTGCACTAAACGCGCGGATATCTCGCCGCCGCCCGCCGCGCCCCGCCCTGCACTGCCGCGCCCCTACAGCTTTGTTTTTTTATCTCAAGGTAACAAAACATTTGTAAGATACAATACAATAAAAAAATATTTGTCTAGGTATAAAAAAAGAAAACAAAAACTATGTTTCAATCCAATCTCATGTTGCAGAAACATATTGCGCTTCGACCTCACCTTAATAGCCCGAAGACACAATCCCCCTGACACCCCCTTCTCACGTAATCTGCCCTCAAGTTGCATCTGATACTCCAACTGGCAGATTATTTATATTGGCATCGACACCGCGGACAAGCTGCTCCCTCTGAATAACAACAAGTTTGTTCACACTTAAGCGCGGAGAGATGTCTTTCTCTAAGTTTGCTATACTTGTTATGCTCTGTTACCAAATTAACTGTTTCATGAAACTATTGACCCTGAAATCCAGCAAGTGCATCATTCAATATGTTAATATATTATCTTCAAAATGTAACATTTCTGCTCGCATTTAAAAAACTGAGCCTCAAGACTGGCATTGGAAGGTTTTAAAGAAATAATACGCATAAATCACATAGTTGTATGTAAATAGAATGAAAACTTTGCTCTTAATGAAGTTGCCCGGGGCGTGGCCAGGTTCTCCGCCGGACACAGAATAAATAACAGTCTTTCTCATTAATGTTAAGCTGACGCTTGTTCTAGAGTACATGTCGCTTCTGGAAAATTCTGTGGACAAAAAACGAAAAAAACAGGTAAGTAACTTGCGTTTCCAGTTTTATATTTTTTAATACAAACAAATATGATTAAAATTTGCTTTGTTCGTGCAATTTAATGTTCAAAATAGAACATATTAAAAAAGTATCAAATTTACAGAGTAAACTTCTATAGATTCGTTCAGATATTTTTATGGTATTTGTTTGTTGTCAGTTCACTGGCCGTTCAGTTTTTTTGAATGTTTTGGTAGATGGCAATCTTAGCTTTCTCTACCAATGCGCTACTCGCCCTGCGGACCTCGCGGCGCCGCTTCCTGAGCGAGGCTCCGCGCCCTGAGGGCCTCGAGGAAAGAGGCACACACCATTATTAACAATATTAGTACTCAGATGGGACGCCGAAAGTTACACTGTGCGCAGGCAGCGTTGCTCATTAAAAAAAGATTTTTTCCGTCTAAAGTTAAGTGTAGCAACTCAGTTTTTGTATACGCATAGAATTCGTGCCAGGACATAGAGTCACTTATTTCTATGTTTCAAGTGTTTTAATTGGTTTTTAGTAATATTTACAAAGATACAGTGAAAATAAACCCACCCGCAAGTTGTCATCAAGTCAAGATCTACTACGGACGTAACGCGTAAGCGACACTGCAAGCTCGCACTTACGAATTTCTTGTCGCGAGGTTTTCATCAAGGCAAAAACGACTGCACGAACGAAACGCATAAACGATACTGCAAGCTCGCGCTTACAACCTTCTCCTCGTGAGGTTTTTGTAGGCTCAACGCGTGGCCGCTGTGTGCCTTTATTAGTGTGCTAAACTGCCCGCTGTGCACTAAAATAAGTTGTTGCTGTGCAAAATGTGCTGGCTGCTTAAAGTTATTAAAGGTTATAAAGGTTTTGCAACTGACATTTAAAAAAAATGTGCAGACGAAATCGTTCCTGTTTTGACTCACCTTATTAATATTTCTTTTGCGGAAGGTTGCTTTCCTAGTTTATTGAAAGTGGCTATAGTTAAGCCACTTTACAAAAAGAAAGATCTATAGTTTTCTACCCGAGTAAAGGACTCGGGTAGAAAACTATAGATCTATCCAATTTAATCTCGGTCATATCAAAGATATTTGAACGTGCCATGCAAAATCTTTTATCATTTATTAAAAAACATAAAATCTTAATAAATGAAAAATTTGGTTTTCAAAGAGGCAAATCAACAACTTTAGCATGATTCCTTCGATGACCTGCGGCTGCTAAATTTGTCAAGGAGCATTTGAATTTATTTATAAAAGCTAGCTATATATACCCTAGATGTGTACGAAACCCGAATAGAATTGTTTTGACTAGAACCTTATACAGAAAAAACTGTCATGCCATGTGTGGTTCTATTTTTAACAAAATTGCAAATGACATCAAATATTTACCGATGAGATTATTTATTAAAAAGTTAAAATTGTGGCTTATTGAGAAAGCGTTTTATAGTGTTAAGGAATTTATGGACATTAAATAATTATTAAATTATTAATTTGATTGACGTATCGAACCATATTCGTTATCTAGTGACATCTATTATTTTAATTTAATTTATTGTGTGCGTAAATTCAAATTAATGAAACAATACTTAAATAGAGTGAGTTGAAGTTTAGGAGTGGGGGGTCGGCATAATGCTGTACCGCGGGGCGTTGGCGCGTACCAGCGCGCGTGACTTCGTGATTATGTTTGAATTACGTTAAAAAATCAAAAATATGTGTACAATACATTTTATTAATCTACATGACGGACTAAAAATTCAAATTTAGTTATCTAGCCTTTCATCATCATCATCATTTCAGCCGTAGGACGTCCACTGCTGGACAAAGGCCTCCCTCATTGATCTCCAAGTACTGCGGTTGGAAGCCGTCTGCATCCACCCACGCCTTTATCTAGCCTTTATCTGATACTAAAGTAGTGACGAACAATCGCAATTTACGAAGATATGGACGCAAAAAATTGGTGAAATATTCGAACAATACTCGACGTGATCCAATGGGCTCGAGGAAAGTAATAGCCAATGAAATACCGAATGCTCTACTAGAACACAGATATGCATGTGTGTGACTAAACCTGTATGGAATAATTGCTCTCCTTGTAGCAGTAAAGTTTATTGTGATCAGGAGGCGCGCCGAGCCCATACGTGATAAAAGTGTCACAAGTCAAGATGGATTCAAAGGGGGGATTATGATAATAACTCTTGAAGCACGTAGCATGAAAGTCGCAGAAAGAGTTTGTCGCGAATATTATGGAAGTGCCTATTCATGTGTGTCTTTAATAAATGCTGAATTATCTCGCTCGCGGCAGATCGCTCGACTCGCAGGGATCAAACGAGGCCAATCTCGCGCGCACTATATGTATGGGACTTACCATTTGTCAAAGTCTTCCTCCGATGTGAATTCTTTCAAATAAATATGTTCTTCAAGCCTCTTTTAGCGCTCTTGATACGCCCTGTCTTATACAATATCCATATTTTTTGAAGCGGAATGTTTTACGTGGCACTTGCTAACCTCGATGGCTCGATCTTCTGGTGATACAGACAAGGCTTTGATAAAATACCACGAAGTATGTATTAATTGGGACTTGCCCATAAAATTTACTATTCAAAAGCCTCAACATGAAAAAATAGAAAAGTTCTGTAAGTACATGTTGCAAAACCTTCATCATACTTAGTCTTACTGCGATATTTTGTGAGGAATCGAGAGCGCTTTGTTTGATCAGGAGCGCGATCCCCAGCCATATGTCACGGGCCCGCTGGCGCCATCCGCATGTCCCGACTCCCGCGCTCCGTCCGGCCTCCCGAGGGTTCTGCCAGACAAAGGTAAATTTAGATGAATGTGCGGGGCAGGCGGCGTGTTGCGTTTGAGAATCACAAGCATTAACAATGCCGAGCCGCATGTGTCAGCAGAACGTAGCAATGTTGTCCCGCTTGCGGCGCGCGCCCGCTCAGAATGGGTTTGCGATCCCGTTCGGGATAAACTTCAGTAAACTTTGTGCCCAACAATCATGAACACATGAACTTTTTCCCAATTTTGCTTGGTAATTAATTTTGGATATTTATAAGGAATTGAAAACCATCCCAAAGTTGCAAAACAAATCCTCGAGGAAAATTGGACTTTTATTCTCAATAACGGCCATCGAGTCGGCAAAGGGCCGCCCGGAGCCGGCGCGGGCACGAGGCTCGAGGAGCTTGTTCCGTTCGCTCAAAAATGATTCACCGGAGGCTCTTTATTCTGGGGACAGATTCGATAGAGATTTATGGTCGAAGCCAGTGGTTAAATTTGTTTGTCGCGACAGACGCGCAAATAAATCAAGCCGCGGATTACAGACACTACAACCTTGCTTGGAGCAATATTGGCTACGACTTTCTTATTTCTTCTATATTTATTATCATCATCATTCCAGCCGTAAAAAGTCCACTATTGAACAGGCCTCCCTCATGGACATGGATCTCCATGAGGGGTAGTTGCTATACTCACCACGCTTGGCAGGCGGGTTGGCGAGCGCAGTACGGGATGTTGATAGAAAGACGCTGTTGCCCATCTTCCGGAGGTATCCCTAAGCAGGCTCTTAATGCATCCACCGGCATGAAAGGAGGGGTAACATTCTACTGCCGGCACCCCACGGCTAATTTCTTCTATATTGCTTCAATGTTATTATGTTGGTAAAGTACCACCTACTCTGAACAAATATCCTTGTTAACAGTAGGTATTAGCGACACAATAATGTTACTAATATAAATTGACATTTAAATACCTTGATAATAATTTATTATCCTCGAATAATTCATTTAAGAGCTAAGGACTAGGATATAGCTGGTTATATTCAGACAGCGGACCAATATATTTGAAAAAAACTTTCGACCTAACTAGCTTTTATACATAAACGCACTCAATTCGGTTCATCCGTTTAGGAGCTCCAATGCCACAGACCGACACATGTATCACTCACATTTTGAGGAGGTAACGGTTACCGTAGTCGTTTCTCGCGTTGTTTGCGTCATCACGGCGCGCGACGTAATTAAATGAAAAGGCAAATGAACGATGCGAATGAATGGCGCCGACAATAAATTGAGCTCGCAAATTCAACAACGACACACATCAGCACAATGGAGTGGGAAATATTCGGAAACAGAAGGAAACATGTATTCGAGCCACGTCCGTCCGCGCGGCGAGTGGCCATTGTGGGCGCGAAGTGGCTGGTCCTCCACTCGGCTGGGTAGTTTAAGGCGAGGGTCACGAATTTACTTCTGAAACGACGTGGATACTTATTATCATTCACCTGATTTGCATATTTTCTTATAAGAAAACATAGAAACGTCCATTTATAAAATAAAAAAGATATATTTAATTTTCGGTTCGCTTTTCTGTTTTTAGCTCATTTTATTAATACATACTTAGTTTTTTGTTGTTATATATAGATACTTATGTAGGCGAATGCTTGAATTTTAGGAACTAGTTTAAAGTAAAACAACACAAAAACCACCTACTTATTTAACACCTCCAACGGTTGCAAACATCATAATTTGTAAATCGGCTGCAAGTTACGACTATTGTGTCCAAGCAGTAGCGGTGTACGCTTACCTGAAAACCGATCAATCGAGCTTCAACGTTGTTTTTTTTATCCCAATCAATAATATGAAAATACCGCACGGTCGAGACGGACAGTCCAATTTACGGAGCCCGTTGATTACCCATTTCACTGTTTCAATTAACTCACATGATGTCCGCCGGCGTTATACCTATATAAACACGTCGAACTCAATTATATGTTCAGAGTTTTTCACGACAAATACGTATATTTTTGCCAACGGTTATTTGGGTTTGAGTCCGATGTGATCAATCGTTATTGGGACGTTCTCCCCGATGCTTGTTGAATACTTTACGAGATGTGATCAATTTGTAAGACGATAAATGAACGCGCGGTCTCCGAGAATTCGAGTTTCTAAAATGAATAAAAATGAAAACATCATGTTCAGCCCTTAATTTAAACGCTGTACATTTTTACACTCGAACTTTTGGTATAATGTAGGGTATGTGTAGGGCCACGGTTTTAGATAAAAGCGCCTCTTGCTTAAATGTAATTTGAAGAGATCATTTTCATAAGTTGTCTGAATCCGCCTCGCGACAACAATATAAAAACGAGACACATTATCCGGTTCCACAAAGGAACAATGGAAAGAAACTTGAAAGAGGACCCTTCCAAATCCCTCCTGGAGAACTTAATAGATTAATATGTAAATGTGAGGTCGCGGGTTCGACGCTCGCTGCGGCAACTCATTTATTCCGCGGATTTCCTAAAACCAGTAGTAATGTAAAGTTTCACTAATGAGAGGCAGAGCCGGCCCGGAGCCGGCGGCCGGCGAAGGTAGCCACGGCGGTTTTGGAATGGAGGTGTACGCCTGAGCCTGAGAGCTATGAGCATGACAAATCAAGTTTTCTCACCATATTCCCAGAAATGTATCAAACCTGCGATGTGATATAGGATGTCGGTTGAACACCATAATCATCTTCTCGTAAAATTTGGGACAGCTGTACACGCCCAGAGTTTGTACTACTCGCCACCCTTGGCAGGCTGGTTGGTGTGCGTGGTAAGGGATGTTAAGACACGGAAAGACGCTCATGCCCATTTTTCGGAGGTAGCCCTTGTCAGATTCTTATTGCCCCTACGGGCAAGGAGCCTCCTCCTTTGCAACATTCTAATGGCCACAGCACGGCAATTGTCGATTACATTGCAAAAATTTCTTCAATATTCTATACTATGGATGTTATAATATTTAATGTGTATAGTATGTATATTAGTAAATTTGTATTTATAAACTTAAGTTTTTATACTTATTTGTAATTTATTGTGTAGTTTATGTGATTATATGAAATGTTGAATAAATTATCTTATCTTATCACATGGTTTTAGCTCTTCCTGATTTATAAATTTAGAAATATGGTTAAATAAATATTACAATAAATAATTTTTGGGTATTTTTTTGGTATTTTAAAGATTTATTTTTTTGTCACAGGTCAGTATATATACTCAACATGGGTAGTTGGTGGCCTCCGGCCGCTGCCGTGGCCGCCGGCGCGCGCGCTCGCGTGTCGGGCGAGTCCAGCGAACGATCCCTGCGGAGCACCTTGCCGTGATTGTTGTTGTGAAGCTCTACCATAATAACATTACCTACAGGTAAATATATCTATATATATATATATAACAGCGGGGCTTCCATGACGTGAGCAGTAGAAAAACACTTACTCACAAAATCCTAGTCTATGTGTAGTCACACACGAATTAAGTGATTTATTCTTTTGAGGACCAGAATTCATCAATATTATTTTCATATCTCGCCGGATATTAAGAGACTAAACCTTACGTCTCTCTCCTTTGATCAGCGTCGAGAGACAGGTTTTACATCTTGGCAGTTACTCTGCAAAATACAACATGACTACAAATTAATATGAGCTATGTCTACAGTTTCTTTTCGTGTATCAACATCCCGTACTGCGATGCCAAGCGGGGCGAGTTTGCCAACCACCCCCGCATGGTCTTGGAGATCTATAAGGGAGGGCTGTATCCAGCAGTGAACGTGGACAGCAGTCCTGCGGCTGAGGTGGGAGAGAGATAGAGATACATAAACAGCTTACCTGCTATTATTATATTATTATGTAATAGCAGTTCCGCTCACGCTCGGCAGGCAGCAGTGTCGCCGCGGTCCCGCCTCGCACACACACACTCGTATTCTACAGAGGCGGAGTCATTACAGATTCTGAGCAAACAGAGTAACGCGACGACACGGCCGCAGGTGTTATTTACGCTTCGCGGCTAACGTTAACACGCGGGCGCGCCTCCAACCGTCCCGAGTGCCTTCATGTTGAACTTAGGTATTTTGTATTGAACTTAGTGCCTGGTTAATGTTGAATTTAGCGCTTGGTAATATTCAACTTAAACAACATTCTATACTGCGCTCGCCAACCCGCCTACCAAGGTGTGGTGAGTATGGCAACTATCCCTCATGGAGATCCAAGAGAGAGGCTCGTGTTCAGTAGTGGACGTTTTACGGCTGAAATTATGAATGATGATGGTGATTCTGTATGTTATATACCAGCACAATTATTAAATTTTTCATCTAAGGTTTGTTTTACACGGTTGCCCACACAGTGGCCCGTTAACATTTATTAAAAGCTTTCCCTCAGAAGATACAAAGCTACTGTAACATCCATAGGGACAGTACACGATCTGACAAAACATAGTAGTAAGGCCTTTGCATCTATTATTGGTGATTTATACAGTGTTAGCAACTGGTAATCATGCTGTACGGGACGCTGCAGTGCCTGGGACATTGTTAGATGGATTAGGCTTGCCCAGCACCTATACCATCCTCTCAACTTAGTCAGCTATTATTCAGAGGAAAGAACAGGTGAATACGTCTGAAGCTAATTAAGCTGCGGGTTTCCTCACGAAGTTTTCTTCACCGTTAAAGCACGTGTTAAGTGTGACAAAACAGTATATTAATACAATTATTGGATTAAATCGGGTAGATCGATACCGCCACGGATCCCTGCGACCCGGCGCGGTCCCCCGGGCCCCGGCCCACGGACTAATTGTCTCCTTACCACTGATAAGCGAGGGATGTTCTGAGAAAACAAGTTTATTGTGAGTACAAGTATATCAGAATATAACAGCTTATACCATCATCGTACAAGGTTTTGTACATGATTGTGACCCAGTTGGAAGTTGTACATGCCGCGAGATGCAACGTTTACAAGAATCAGTAGCATTACAGTTATGTAATTTATTGAATAATATTTAATTTAATGTAATAAATGTAATAAATAACACAATCAGTAGCATCATCTCACGCATCTGAAAGAACCCTTAGTATAGACGGACAAGAAAATTAACCCTATACTTGTTCCGGTAGTAGTACGGTGACTATAAACTTCCGTACAGACACAGCGCATTCCGCCGAGGATATGGACACAAATGTTATCCCTATTCTTCATGAAGCTGTAGACACTAAACCTACCTAGATCATAATTCATACATGGCTTAAAAATTTACTCTAAGTTAAAACTATTTTACACCCAAAACATAAAATTTTAGAAGCACGCTTACCTTTGGATAATCTTGACCTGATCAAGCAATTCCTTAAGGAATATACAAGGCCTAAAGCAAAATATTTTATTTATTTCGAAGATAAAACACACCGACGATACTTTTCAGAAGTAGTTACTGCATTATTTAGAAAACGCGGTACAGCTCTACGAATGCACAAATAGGGTAATAAACGTTACAGATGAGAAAGAACAGGAGGAAATAGTGATGAGGTATCATCAAGAAAAAACATGCCACCGCGGTATCAATGAACTATTTTATATCTTAGCGCGTTTACTTTTGGACAAACATGGAAAACACGGTGGCCGGCATTGTTAACTCATGTGACACATGTAAACGTATGAAATATGATCGTAGGCTTTTTAAACCCCAACTTCAGCTCACTAAAACTCAGTCAGGAATTATTCATGGATTTGTTTTCTATCGAAGGTAAATACTATCTAACCATAATCGACGCATTCATTAAATTAGCTCAAGTTTTCGAAATTTCCGACAGGTCAGAGCGCTAATAAAGTACTTTCATTCTACGGCAAACCCACCAAAATTAGTTCAGACCCCGGTTCCGAATTTAATAATAAATTAATGAAAGAGTTAATAGCCTTTTACAAAGTAGACGTTCATATAGGAACCCCCAACAACCTTAGGGTTGTGCGTGAACGAAACCAAGAGGAAAGGATGTGACACCACGGTTCATGGTCCCTACACGGCATACTGGTCGGGAGTCCCACAAACCAGCCGAGGCTGTCAGGGAGTTGGTGTGATTCTTTCGTCTCGAATAGTTGAATGTGTGATGGAGCATGAATGTGTAAGCTCAAGAATCCTCTGAATTAGGTTAAAAGTCGGACTCACTCGCTTGTTTATCCTTGGGGTCTATGCACCGACGGATCTGCGCGGAGGTGGGTCATTAAAAGCCCAACAAGAGAGAGAGGAATTTTGGGATAGCATGAGAGAGGTCTTGAATAAATGCGGAGGAAATGAATGGATCGTGATGTTAGGGGACTTTAATGGGTGGGTTGGAGTAAAGCGTGATGTGTATGAGGGAGTTCTGGGTACGTTTGGGGACGAGAGAGTGAATGAAAATGGGAGAATCCTGCTTGAAGTATGCTTGGAATGGAATCTTTGCGTGACCAACACAATGTTTGACCACAAAAAGATCCATTTGTATACAAAAGATGAGGGTGAGTCTAGAAGTATGATTGATTTTGTAACTGTGGATGAAAGACTGAGGAAGAAAGTGCTAGACATTCGGGCATACCGCGGTGTAGGCCTCGATACAGACCAATTCCTGGTCATAGCCCGAATGCGTGGCCTCTTTACCGAGCCTACGAGTGTTTTGGACAGAGTAAAAGTGGAAAATCTACAAGAAACAGAAAAGAAAGACGAGTATGTAGAGAAACTGAAAGAAAGTTTTAAAGGCATAGAAGAGATAGGTGTTATTGAAGATTTGTGGAACACATTTAAGAAAGGGATCGTGAATGTTGTAAAAATCGAAACTTGTCGGAATAATCTTTGACGTTACAATACTACGCGAGTAATTCCCGTTTTTACAAAATGAGAAGTAAATAGGTATTTAAGATCTCCTTCTGGCTGGATCTTTCCGAAAAAGACGGGGTGTGAAAAGTCAATAAGTGTTTATTTAATTGAGCAAAAAGTTATACACCTAGAATAGTCAATTTTGAAAGAATAACAAGACACATTTTATAGAATAAAGCATCAGATAACTTTTTTTTAAGTCTGGGAAAGAAGCGAACAAGAAATCTCGCTCTTTCATTTCTATTCATTGTTACAATTTCTGTCTTAATATTATACCTAATTTAATGTTCGCAAGGATTTTGGATACTTTGGATATTGCCATGAAAATCAAAATATTCCGGGGTCAGATCACACTCTCATCACCGAAGCTAATTCAAAGTCGGGTATTAGCTTGGCGGAGCGCCGCGCCGCGCGCCGGCCGCGGATCAGCCGCTGCTGGCTTAAAAATACAAAAATTTGGTGTAAAAATCCATCAGTAAATATTAGGTCAATCTATATTAAATTCAATCAAAAAAATTCTTGTCATAAAATATGGTCTCAAAATATTTTCCTTCGGGCGGAATGTAATAACCTGACTAATATTAGTTTGTCATGTGTCGCGGGCGCGGGGCGCGGGGCGGGTCGGACGCGGGCGCCCGGGTATCATTGAAAAAAGGGTCTTGAATAAGTCGGCATAGAAAACCGATAGATATGAGGTCGCAGGTACAACGAAGGTCACTTTCTTTGTACTCCTTTTCGATATTGCAAGGTATAGGTTACCTTTTCGAGTTTTCCACGAGATTAAAGAACCGATGAGAGGTGGAATAAAAGCACCGTCCAAGAGAAGGCGAAGGATAACACGAGTGCTGCTCGCTGGAATCCTGGGGATTTAATATAAGTCGCCGTTCCCGACTTACACTTCGCAATTATTCAGGACCATCCTCGCGGGGACACGGCGCCGCACCGCTCCGCTGATGAAACACGATCTACAAGCTTTCACATTTACTTCATTTAAATTATGTTTCTAAAAGAGTATCCTCTTTTAGAAACATAATTTATCCTTAAAAGGTTGGCACAAGCCGCGTTCAATTTATCAGGCAAGCTTTGACCTCGTCAGTCAGGCCGGACGTGCGGACGGACAAAAACCTTGTTTCCATTTACGCAAAAAAGTTGACGGTAATGTGATAGACGTTCCGCGGGCGAAGGCATCTGTCAGTCGCGGGCGGCGCGCGCGGCGAGGGGCGCGGAGCTGATGCCGAGGGAAACTTACAAAGTTTTGATTTAATCTTTCTCGAGTTAGATTATAAGGGTTCTGTGGCGTCATGGTTCTGGCAAACTTATCTGCGTAGGACAGATGGATCCCTTTCACTGGGGATGGCATTTAAATCAGTGCTCATTTGTTAATTACAATTGAATATTATGTAAGATTTTATTTTTTTTGTAAAAAAGTTTCAACTGTGATTTTTATTTTCCAAAGTGTTTCGTTATTCCGCAGGAGCAGCTGGTATTAAGTAGATTACGTAAAAGGCTCTTTCTTGCGGCAAAGAGCCCGGAACATGAATCAGCTTTACAGCCGCAGACCCTTTAACGAGCCAATCAATTCCAACAGCTAAGCCACCGATACCCATTGTGCTCTCTACAATGCCGCTAACATTCAATTTGTATTCAATAAGTCGCCACAAAAGCCGTAATGGACGATAGAGTCCATTTAGAAATCGTTTACTTGTTCAAACTTTACCTTTTAATAATAAGTTGGGCATTATTACGACCGGTTTCAATCTGTACAAGCCTTCCGCAGGTATTACGACGCTAGTACCTACGAGTAAGAACCGTTTGAGATTGTTTAATATTGAATGAAATAAGAATAAAACGAAATGCTCATTTTGCAAAGCACTCACAATCCAGCTTTAGGGGATTAGTACTTTATCCGCAACTAAGTTTAAACGAAATATTTTCGTAGGAGCTCGTCGTGGCTTAGCCGAATGGTTTTCGCAGAAATAGAACCGCGCTTAAGCGCAGAACCCACGCTCCCGAGACGAGCAGCGATGTATCGCGATAACAGCTGAGTCGCACCGACCTCACTCACGTCTTTGAACATCAGACAACTGAGGGGCAATTCTTGTGCATCGTGATCTACGTCAGAAACGCTCAAAATTGAGGAAGTCCACAAAAACTGACAACATGTCGATTGAAACGAAATTTCTGCATTCTCGTGATCTCACGATAGACAAACATCTATTGCAAGCCGATCGTAATGCATCGATTGGTAAAGAGAGAGAAAGAGATGATAGTAGACTTTAATACTGATGTAACAATTTCGGAATAGAGACTGAGAAGTGAGATGAGACGGAATATCACGCAAAATCATGATTCACAAGAATTGACCCCCTGGACGTGTTCGACTAACATTTCATGTCATGGTGAGTCACAGTCGTGTCGCCGCGCGGTGGAGCCTCGAGTGTTTGGGAATGATGCCGCAAGCCGCGCTCGATCTAGCGCATCGGTATACAAATTAATGCAATTACGTCAGCGGGGCGGCGACGGGGCGACGGCGGGACTGGCGCGGCGCGGAGCTGACGCCCCTTCGCAATTATTTGAAGTAACCGACTCGCAATAATGAGTTCAAGATAAATCGTGCTTGAAAGCTGTGATACTCAGATGTTTGCCTTCCTAATTAATGACGAAGACGATTTTTCATCGCTGAATATTTATGAGATTTGCTAATGAATGAATGATGAGAGTTTCATCGCTCACTTTATTAATACTCTCACAACGGCAGCTTACGAGGGCACATCAATCACTGTGTCTTGAATGACTCGTATTCATATTTGATTGTGAATTACATTCAAAGCTTTCGGTGTATCAATGTTTAAAAATGTTTACGAATTGTTTCTAAAGGCCATTACCAAAATCTCGAAAATTATGTTATTCAGTTGTCAGATTAAAAAAAATAACTCAATGATGTTCAAATTTATTCAAATCCTGTAAATTAGCTTTTTACCAAAATCCGAATATAATTATGAAAGTGCTCTGCCCCGCAGCGGATAGGCGGCGGAACGTGTGACGTCATGAGTCACCCTTTGTTAGGAACACACAAACAAAACATCCAAATCCTACAAGTGACTAAATAGCTAACAAGCTTCCCTTTGCTGGCTCGTGATAATTATATCCCCTCTGCGGTAAAATTTCCTCCTACTCTACTAACTCTTTTCTATTACAATGCAAAAAACTCAAAATTATTATTATACCTCTGTGGCGACCTCTGTGGCGCAGCGGGTGAAGGTCCGCCTGCGACGCAAGAGATTGCGGGTTCAATTCCCGCCTCGGGACAAATTTCTGTACGATCTGCAGATATTTGTTCAGGGTGTTCTGGGTATTTTCTATATATAATAAAAAAAATATCTATCTAAGTAGTATATGGTATTACGTATGTATATCAGTCATCTAGTACCCATAACACAAGCTCTGCTTAGCTTGGGGCTAAATGATGCTGTGTGAATTGTCCAGCATTATTTATTTTGTTTTGATTTATGGTTGCTTTGGTAAAGCTTAATAATTACGTTCTAGATTACATGTTTGTTATTTGCTCGAAGTATGGATAGTCTCATCGAAGTTAGTGAGGATATCGAACAGATATCGGTCTCTAAGTCGTTTATTTGCTCACCAGAAGAAGTAACTAATTACATATATGCCTCCGGATTAACATTATTCCACGCAAACATACGAAGTATCAACTGTAATTTTGACCAACTACTTATACTTCTCCAACGTACGAATATCTCGTTTGATGTGATCATTCTTTCCGAATGTTGGCTAAGTAAATGCCCGATAATCCCATTTCTTCCAGGCTATATCCATCACAAATCCTCGTTTAAAAACCAAAATGACGGTGTAGTAGTATTTATTAAAAGTAACCTTCAATGTAATGTTGAAAGCCCTACATTTAAAGACGCAAACTGTGTCATTATAAAATTTACAAATAACACAGCTATTATTGCTCTATACAGATCACCTTCTTATAAAATATTGACCCCTTTTTTCGATTGTCTGGATTTAACTCTTAACTCATTAGATTGTTTTAAAACTGTTGTCATTGTAGGAGATATAAACATAAACCTTTTAAATAATAATGATTTAGTAACTGACGAGTACCTTAACTTATTGGCCTCTCATGCAATGTTACCTGCACATGTTCTCCCAACTAGAGATAAAAATTGCTTCGATCACATGATTCTGCGTAATCCTAATCCTGCATCCACCTATACTCTTGTTTTGGACACACAAATAACTGATCATGCACCTATAATATTAAATATACAAAATGAACAAAATACTAATGCTGAAATTCGTCTTTTTAGGAAGCATAATATCTCAGCCATAGTCAATGAGCTAATAAATACAGACTTCTCTTCGATAATTTTATCTCGTGATTCCGACACAGCTGCTTCAGACCTAGTATATGTTATTTCTACTATTGTAAACAAACACAGCCGTGATGTCCCCCTACCCAGCCGAAAGCGCATATTAAAACCCTGGATCACTCCTGGTCTCCTTAAATGTATCCGGCATAGAGATCAACTGCACCGAAGACTTAAAAAATACCCCGAAAGCGATCTACATAAAACTGTATATTATCGGTATCGCAATTATTGTAATAATTTACTCAAAAGAATTAAAATTAAATATCACCAAGAAGAATTTCAGAATGCGAGAAAAAATCCGAAAGCAACATGGAAAATTATAAAGCAGATAGCTAACTTAAACAGCAACAAGAATTCCTCCTCTCATCTTTTAAAACTAAATAACACTCCCTTAGCTTCTTTAAACACAATCAATCGATTCTTCGCGAATGTGGGTAAAAATTTATCTTTAAAGATACTAGCATCAGATAACACACGACAGACAAAGAAAATTCCGCAACTTGCATCTCATAGAATAGAAATTGATCCTCGTAAAACATTTACAAATTCCATGGCCCTCTATAGCGTAGAACATAATGAAATAGAAAATATAATATTGAGTCTTAAAAACAAGTCATCTGTTGGCTGGGATAATATCTCTACTACCATTGTAAAAGAGGCCAGAAACACACTCGTCCCATTACTAACGCACATCTTTAATAATGCCATAGCATCGGGAGTCTTTCCAAGTGCCTTCAAAAAAGCTGTCGTGCATCCGATATTTAAGAACGGTGACCAAGACAATGTTACTAATTTTAGACCAATTTCTGTTCTGACTGTCTTCTCGAAGATCTTTGAAAAAGTCCTAAATAAAAGACTCGTAACATATCTGAACGAAAATAATATTCTCTCTCCACATCAGTACGGTTTCAGAAAGGGAAAATCAACTCAGGATGCGGTACTGGAACTTACTGAAACAGTGACAAAAAATGTTGATAGTAAATTAAAAACTATTGGCATTTTCTTAGATCTATCGAAAGCCTTCGACACTGTCTCGGTTCCAATTCTCCTAAACAAGCTAGAGCAAATAGGCATAAGAGGTGTTGCCCTTGACATGTTTCGAAGCTATCTAGTAAATCGTACCCAATATGTTATGATAGACGGCCTCAAAAGTGCGGAAGAAACTATTTACTTTGGTGTCCCGCAAGGTAGCGTTTTGGGACCAACATTATTCCTAATCTATATCAATCAACTGTGTAACCTCTCCCTTCCAAACTGCAAAATTATCACATACGCAGACGATACAGCTCTGTTGATACACGGCCAAACTTGGCTCGAGGTAAGCAAACACTCCGAACATGTGCTCAAAATTGTCATGAACTGGTTGCATTCAAATCTTTTAACCCTTAATTTATCAAAAAGTAAATTCCTTCCTTTCAGCTCCAACATTTCAACCCAACCCATCGAGTCATTCTCTGTCAATGCTCACATTTGCAACCACGACGATATCTCAGTGTCCTGTGATTGTACAGCTTTAGAAAGAGTATCAAGTATTAAATATCTCGGTGTCATAATAGACTCATGTCTTGCTTGGAAACAACACATTAGCTCCACTGTTTCTCGAGTCAGGAAATGTATATTCATCTTTAAGAAATTAAGATCTATCATAGACTTTAACTCCCTAAAAACAATTTACTTTGCACTATGTCAGTCAATATTATCATACTGTATCATCTCTTGGGGCGGTACAGTCAAAACCACTATGCTAAGGATGGAGCGTGCCCAAAGGGCAGTTTTAAAAACGATGATAAAAAAACCCATCTGGTTTCCTACCGCCGAGCTCTACGATACAACCCAAGTGCTAACAGTACGTCAGATATTTATCTTGCAAACCATACTTCGCAAACACTCTCAAATAATATATGATCCCAACTTAGAAAAAACTAAACGGAGATCCGATATCGTTTGTAAAAAACTCCCTCGCCGTACGGCCTTAGCAACCCGCAGCTACCTTCATTTAAGCTCAGCGCTATATAATAAAGTTAATAAAATAATTAACATATATCCCCTGTCTCACTATAAATGTAAACATAAGAGTTTAAATTGGTTACTGTCACTAAGCTATAATGACACGGAAGATTTAATAACAGTGATAAAATAAAAATAAAATCAACCATACCACCAACACACACATACACACACACCACACAAACACACACACCACACTACACACACACCATACATCCCAACACTTCACGCACATGTATGTACTTACATTCTTATATTTTTGATAACTGTTTAATTCCTTAAAATCATATAATTCAGAACTATTATTTTTGTCTGTTATTGTGTACTATAAGCTGGAGGAGGGCGTTGGTCTCTGCGACACAGTTTTTTAACTTTTGCGGATATCATCGTTTTTCATTATTTTTCTGTATTCTAACGTGTTTTTGATCCAATAAATGATTTTTGATTTTGATTTTTGATTTATTTATATCGTAACTACATTTAAAATAGTAAAAAACATTAATGCCAAGTTGACATATTAACGAGATACCGCGTGGAAATTAACCTCATATCGTATACGTAAATGACATTTATCACGCCGCGGCAAATCGTAATTATGTATTTTGGCAGAGGAGACCGCATCCAACCAACTTGATACCTGGAAGTTATTAATGCCTTATATTGAATCCAACGTACACAGATGAACCGGTTGCCTTCCTGAATGAGAAACAAGCGGCAAGCAGTATGTATCAACTACTTACAACTTGCCTACAACATGCTTTAGGAAACTAAACTCGAGCTTTGCACATACATTTATAAGGCCTATCGAGTCATAAATATGTAAATTGAGGAGCTACTTCACACAGTAGTTTAAAAGATCATCAACATCCCGTACCTACTGCGCTCGCCAACCCGCCTGCCAAGCGTGGTGAGTATGAAGGAGGCCTATGTCCAGTAGTGGACGTCCTACGACTGAGATGATGTGTGATGTGTGTGATGTTGAATGTAAAAGAACAACCAGGTGATAAATTCCAAATAAAACTGTTTAGGTAGTTGGTTAAATAAATAAATAAATAATGCTGGACAATTCACACAGCATCATATAGCCCCAAGCTAAGTAGAGCTTGTTTTATGGGTACTAGATGACTGATGTACTTAATACATTATACTATACATATAGATAGATATTTTTTTTTGTAATTTGTGACGCGTCAACAAGGTCCATGCGGCCGCACTGAATAAAGTATTTTTTGATTCTTGATTCTTATTATACATAGAAAACATCCAGAACACCCTGGACATTAATATCTACAGATCGTACAGACATTTGGCCCGAGACGCGAATCGAATTCACAACCCGCAAGTGGTTCGCAGGCGGTCCTTCGCACGATGCACTACAGAGGTTAAATGTTGTTATTATAACATAAATTATTTTTTTGGACGGAACTAGGACTAGTGTGAAGCCTGAAATTTATCATTGTTAATTAATTATTTAATTTATATTTTACGCTAAATAATTGTGACTTATGAAGCGAAATTGTAGGACATCTTTGTTATTAAATTATTGACATCTGTTATTTTACGATATTTTATACACGAAATATATTAATTTCATTTCAATAAAAAACACATTCTTACATGTAGTTTTAGCGTTACTTACGTCTAGCCTGGCTCATAGAATCACAATGTTTACGATGTGTTTTCCACTTTTCTAACAAGCCCGAAACATCCAATATAAATTTCAGGCCAACTGTTGAACTTCAATTAGAAATCGTAACATCTGTAAACAGCGGAGCGGCCGCCGGATTGACGTTGATGTCGTAATGATGCTTTTAGTTCAATTAGTGACGTCACGGTACGCCGTCCGGCGTTATTGTTGTTTACCGAAGAGCCGGCGGCAAGTGCTGACTTCCAACTGAAGAAACGACAAGTATTTTAATTGGACTGTGCTGATGAAGGGTTCGGTGATAATAACTGATGACACGATTTGATGTTGATTGCATATTTTTCGAAATATTCTACATATACTTAATGCTTCAATAAAATTCCGGCCCATCAGTAAAAAATAGCAAATTGCATGAAGCCGGCGAGGCGCGCGCGGCGAGGCGCGGGGCAGGACGACGCGCGTGCCACTCGAAAATTGATAAATTAAATAACTAACATTGTGCGCTTAGCGTTCCGCGCGAAATAAATTAGGGGAATTCCGCAACTTATTGGGCAACTTGGGAAAAGTTTGACGTGAATTACTCGGCGCCGCGAGAGCGGCCCAAATACCAAACGAGTTTAGTTTGTGGGTCACGCACGTCGCTCACGTGACGCTGCGCGCCGCGCCGCACCCGTCCCGCAGCCGCGCCGCAACCGCTCCGCCACAAACAGTTTTCCCGAAATTAGAGTGTAACTCCGTACATGTTGAAACTAATTAGCATCGCGTTTAATTTAAACAAAATAGCGTTTGTGTATTTTCTTTATTAAAATGGAACACGGTTACACCCAGGACAAATAATAAGTAATCAGGCTGTAATCTGAATATTCATACCCGACATTCCCCTTTAGTCCCTTCTCGTAGCCAGATTTGGTAGCTAGCTACGAAATGGGAATTTCCAACTTGATAAGATTATTAAGATTCGTAACAAAATGCTCCTTTGAAACAAATTACAATCAAAGAGTGCCCTAAGCCCTGGATCACAAACATGATCAGATTTATGATGACACTGAGAAATGAGGCCCTCTCTAAGGCTCATGCTACGAAAACGGACTCGGCTAAAATATATTACAAGAGCTTAAGAAATGTAGTCACTGGGGCTATTGAAAGAGAAAAAGGTGCTTTCTTCACCCAGTATGTTAACAAAAACTTAAAGAATCCAAAGAAAATGTGGAAGTACATAAAAAAAAATTAATTAACAATCAGACACACATCCAACTGACAGACCATCTTAAAGACCCAAACATCATAAACAATCACTTTTTAAATGATTGTTTATGATGGAGACGGTAATATTGATCAAGTAACACTCAAGTTTTTCCAGTCAAACAAACGAACGCATAGTAAATTTTACCTCAAGGTCGGCTTGAGAACCTTGAAACAGTATTAAAAATTATATAAAACATAAATACAAATGCCACTAGCCACAATCTTATTAACGCAGAAGTTATCAAACTAACGCTGCCAAAGACTGCGACTGCTATTTTGGGTATCATAAATAAATCTATCACGTCAAACACATTCCCAGACCTATGGAAAAGAGTCTTAGTAAAATCTCTCCAGCCTATCCCAAAGGTGAATTCGGCTGAAGAGCTCAAAGATCTCAGAACTATTAGTATTCTGCCAACGCTCTCTAAAGTACTGGAGAGAGTAGTATATAAACAATTGGAAACATACATCCATCACCCAAGAAAACATCATACCATCATATCAGTCAGGCTTCAGGCGGAACCATGGCACAGAAACTGCACTCTTGAATGTAACGGATGACCTAATAGCAGCCTCAGATTCAGGGCTATGTAGTGTGCTGGTTCTTCTTGATTTTTCTCGTGCATTCGACTGCTTGAACCCTGAACTGTTCCTAGCTAAACTATCTTACTATGGATTCTCGGATGATGCATGTAGCTGGTTCAAAACCTACCTCTTAGGGAGGGAACAGATTGTGGAGATAGAAAGCAAAAACGGCGATAGACAATGTTCTGGAGTAGGTTATTTAAAAATGGGAGTACCACAAGGTTCAATTCTTAGTCCAACGCTTTTTTCAATTTATACAGCGGATTTGCCTACACACATTAATACATGTAGATACCATTTATACGCAGATGATACCCAATTATACCACTCTTTTAAAAGGTAGATGACACTGGAAGCCATGCGTTTTATCAACAGTGATCTTAACGTTATCAACGAATGGGCAAAAAATAATTCTCTTATTCTAAACCCAACAAAATCTAAGTATTTGATACTTGGTACAAAGAGCGAAATTGAAAAAGCATTGTCATATAAGCCATTACTAATGCTTGATGGGGTTAGTATTCCTTTAGTAAAAGAAACTTGGAACGTAGGACTAGTTATAGATAGTGGCATGAGATTTGTATCTGACGTTAACGAAAAAATTAGATCTGCTTTCTACAAGTTAAAAGTGCTCTATAACGTAAGAAAGTATTTGCCACAAGAAGTTAGGTTATCTTTATGTGATAGCGTAATTCTGTCACCTTTTAACTATGGTAGTGCAGTATACGGTTCTAGGCTGTGGGTTAAAATGGAAAACTCCATTCAGAGAGTTCAAAATGCTTGCATGAGGTTTTGTTTTGACATTCCCAAAAGAGAACATGTCACTCCTTTTCTTGTTAAGAATAATATATTACATATGAAATCCAGAAGAGAGCTCCATCTTGGATGTTTAACACAAAAACTTATCTGGAATAAAAACCCAGAGTACCTATTTCTTAAATTGTCTTAGATTAGAGACATCCACCATGCTAACACTCGTTCCAAAGCACTCAACAAACTTATACTTCCCAAGCCTACAACGGTGGGCTACAAAGGTTGTTTCAAATATATGGCTTGCAAAATCTGGAATAATCTGATACCGCTGCTTAGAAAAAAGATTTGTAATGACACCTTTAAACTTAGGTATAAAAATTTGTTACTAGAAAGGTAAATTCACAGTTTTGAAACAAGTTTTAAAAAATAGACGTTATTTGATTTTCATTAGTATCTCTAACTTTGTTTTTTTTATTCAGTATGCTGGTGTTTATTTTTTATTAAACATTTTTTTTTCATTATATTATGTTACTTACGCATCATAATAATCCCATATTTTTTTTTACATTATTGACTCACATAAACTTGTCTGATAAAAAGTAAATACAAACAGACATCGTGTTTTGCAGGGAGCCCCACATACACAAACACACACACACACATACAACACACACACACAACACACACTTTTATCACGCACCTTACATGACATAAATTTTTAAACTTAAATAAAACACTTTCCTCTATGCACAATCAATGTAAAGCCATCAAGTAAAAAAAAAACTTAATAACACTGGCCGACGAACAACTGTCGAGCATTAGGGCTAAGCTGAAAGTCAGCGCTGTACAGCATAACGCTCGTCGGCATGTTGCTGTGCTTGGTCCTATTGTCTGAATATCTTACTTGTCTTTTTTTGTTATTATTGATTGTTGTTAATGTTAAAATTTTAATAAGTGCATGTTAAATCGTTGTATTATTATAAATTATGTGTAACTACTTATTCTTAGAGTAAGGATAGTTCTGGCAATAAATATTTTTTATTCTTATTCTTATCTTTATGATCAAAATACAAAGAGATCCGGCTTGGACGTCCACCGTCGATGCACCAAATGTGACTCACTAAAGGTAGATCCACAATCGATGCTAATGAAATAAGATGGAATAATACTCTTGAATCATATATTTGGGCCAAAGAGAGAGTTTGAGAAATGCAATAGGCGTTTTTTGTGATCTGTCCAAGGCCTTCGATTGTGTTTGTCACATAATAATCTGAAAATATTAAAATCAGTTCCACAGTATTGTTAAGTATAAACATAGATCTACCCTTCAATGTAAACTGCAAATTGATGCATTTGCAGGTCGGCTTAGTTTAGCAGCTTCGCATATGTCAGTTCTTTTATACCATAGTTATTTTTAAGTTTAGTGTGTGTGTCTAATAAATGTATTTCTTCTTCTTCTTCTTCAACCCGCCTGCCAAGCGTGGCGAGTATGGCGACTACCCCTCCTGGAAATTCATGAGGGAGGCCTGTGTTCAGTAGTGGACGTTTTACGGCTGAAATGATGATTCTCTTCCTTGGCTACAGGAAAACTAGATCAAATATAATCGAAGTTGAGGTACTTATTTTAAGTTTTATTTGAAATAAAACGTACTTGATTCTGTTTAGTTAACTCTTAAAGTGAAACGTTCTTAAAAATCCTTTCTCCTTAGTAGCGTGTCTTTAAAGACGAAACGACACATCAGTTAGAGTGCGCGCGGCACGTGAGTCTCGCCCGCGCCTCGCAAGTTGATAAGGAAAGGGCTGCAGAGTTAGCAAAGTCTGTAAAAGTAAATGTACCTAATTTCAGTCCAAATAGAATGCTGTTCATTCAGAGTTGAGCTTAGTTCTGTGACTTGGTGGTGGACTGATGATCGCTACGCAGCTGCGGGCCACTGTCAATGTCTGCTGTACAGCAACCCATTGAGATAGTGGGACGTCGTCTGTCGTGCTGCATTGACACAGGATCAGCAAAATCGACTAGGACTGCCTCTCAGCTTAGAAGCTGGTTCTACCCTTCTGACATAACCTAAATGATGCATGGCCTTGATTACGTCGTAAGAAACATAAAGCTATATAGAATTATAATTTGTGTATGGAAAAATAGTACTAAAAGGAGGTAGTAAAGAAAAATTAATAAAACGCTATCCCATCAATACGAACGAAATCATGGAACCCAATGGTTTTATAAAAAGTAAAATAAAATAAACTCGTTCCAATTAAATCACTAGGCTCCGCTCCTAATTAGTGAGGCGGCAAGCTGTTTGCTATCAATATCTCCAACAATGTTGGCAGAACGTGCGTCTACTCGGCCGGCACTCGCCTCGCGTGGGCGACGCCGTTATTCAGTCTGCTTATGCCTTTGTTCACACAACTAAGTTACTCGCACGGATATAATTTATTCATAATGTCTTAAGCTTTTGAAGGTTACTTAATTCCCGGACTAGTCGAGCATGTGTCTTCGCGGGGACTGTCAAAGCGCTCGATGCTCTGTGGACGCCGCGCCGACAGTCCGAGTTATAGCAACGCAAATTGGATTCGATAACAGCTTTGTTGATAAACTCTTTATTTTATGCAAACTCATTCCGGCCAGCTCCAATCATACTAAACCTTTTACTTTTAGCAAATAAAACGGCAGACGAATTAGAATAATTCTGTTTACTATAAAATTGTACAAATGACTTATCTTTACGAGCCATGAATAAAAATACATAAATTTCAATAAAGAGAGTAAAAAGGGCCGGTAAACGTGACGCTGAAGCAATCTCTGTCTCAGCCGAGTAATAAAAACGATCTGCTAATCCGCCTCTTCTCGCGGCGGACAGGCATAAAGCGCGATCGTACGCCGCGCTGAGGAGCGCTTTACGACATTCATAACGCTACAACATAAACCGCTCTCCACAACTCCAGCCGCGTTCACACGCGGCAGCTGTGCTTACTCCCAGGCAAGTGGCTTCACATACAGGGTGTAAAAGGACGACTACCGAAAACTTCGGGGGGTCAATGTACTCATCAATATAAACAACTTTTACTAAGGAACTTTCGCTGTAAAAAAATGTGAAGAAACAGCTTTTCCATACAAAAGTGCAATACCTACTTTACTAAAATATATGGAACAGCTGTTTCTTTGCATTTTTTTACAGCAAAATTTTCTTAGTAAAAGTTGTTCATATTGACGAGTACATTAACCTGCCGAAGTTTTCGGTAGTTGTCTTTTTACACCCTGTATAGTCTTCTCTTGTCCTGCCTTCTTGATACAGTGTGGCTAAATCTACTGCCGCCATGTAAACGCACCAGCATGGCTATGGTATTGCATGCTCGATTTACACACAGATTAATGATGACTCAGCCCTCTGCCTCTCTCGCTTGCTACAATCGGTGAAAGAAATAACAATGAAACTTTGAACTCAGCAAGCTATTATAGTACTAACACTAAGCAAGACTTGGAAATGTAGGAGTAATTTAATTTACACGTAACATAAAGTAATTATAAAAAAAAACATGGAACTCCGGTACACATATCAGACGTTCATACTCATTTGTCCTTATCCAGCTGCGAGACTAAAGGCCCCCCACTGCAGCACGACGGCAGACTGTCATCACTAGTATTTCGAAACCGGTAGTATTTATAAATGTGGCGTGCGTCCGCGTGTCGTGTGAGCTAATCAAAAAGATTCCGCCGGTGAGCCTCGCTACTAGTGTATTATATTATCTGTGGCCTCGCTCTCGAGTGCGGCGTGCGTCGCCGCCGCAGCGACCCCGCGGTTTACGACTACGTGTGTCGTCGCGGCGCCGTAGAAAGGCGCGAATCAATCAGGCGACACATGTCGCGGCGTGCTGCCAGAATCATTCATCACGGTGACGTCATCAATCATGCATCCCTGCCTTGCAATGTAATAAGACACTTGACACAGAAGCATGTGTGCTCCAGCCGTCTTGCGCGATCAATTTTCTGCGAACGTGTAAAGTGATGGCTGTTTCAAATGCTCGCCTAAAAATATATCTTGGGATTCCCTCGCAAGGGGGGTCTTCGGAGAACCGTCTTTATATCATCATCATCATCATTTCAGCCGTAAAACGTCCACTACTGGACACAGGCCCACATGGATCTCCATGAGGGGTAGTTGCCATACTTACCACGCATGGCAGGCGGGTTGGCGAGCGCAGTACGGGTTGTTGATACATTGACGTCCATCTTCCAAAGGTATCCCTTAGCAGAATCTTACTGCATCCACGGGTATGAAAGGAGGGGCCATATTCATGCTGCCGGCACCCCACGTTTTTTTATAATTAAACGTTTTGATTTTGATCTCATCCAATGTTAGATGAAAGTTTTCCTTGAACGTGCGTGTGTAATCGATAAGAGATTGAGCCGGTGGATTCGCGGAGCCGCGTGCCCGGGCTCGCAAACATGTCTCGTGTTTGAGATCTGCAAACATCTGCGAGTCGCGTGGATGCCATTACAATTTTACAAACTCAAATAACATCTTCAAAGAAACGCCGTTTCATGCGGAGTCTATTATTTCTGGCGGCGCCGGAACTTAACCGAACACCGCCTTCCGTTGTATTTAGTTGAATTACTAATGTTACTATTACTATAATATTATTAATATTGTATTGTTTTTAGGGTTCCGTAGTACAACATAGTTTTGCTTTGCCTGTCTGTCTGTTGTCGGCTTTACGAAGAGAACATTAGTTCTACAAAGCTGTAATTTTGCAAGGTCATATAAAATGACCGGGATAGCGCTACAAATATGCTGTTTTTTTTTTACCTCCCAGGTAAGATAGAAATGATTTTATTTCTTGATTTTTCCCATCGTGTGGGGTATCAATAAATAGGTAACTTAGAACCATAGGTTTTGAAGACAATTTTTGATAAAAAAAAATCATGAATGTAGTTTTAACCATAAAATTTCTAGGAAAAATATGACGGTCAAGCGAGCTTTTTTACTTTCGAAGAAATTGTCGCACAAATAAGTCCGGTTTACCGATACCTAAAACCAAAAACTCAATTAATTCCTGTTAATATGTTTTAGTAAAAGTACAAAACATACACCAACTTCTGACAACAGGTCTTCGGTTAGCTACGGAACTCTGCATAGCGCGGGGCGCGCCACGCACCTGGCCTAATTTATTCATATTAAGTAAACGGCACAAATATCCATAAACGAACCAGGGAAATCATAAGCCAATAAAATAGTTTTATACGAAACAATAATTATCGTATCTCTTTTATCGTAAAAGGAAAATAGCTTTTTGACTATAAAATCCAAAGCTATATTTGCCTTATAGTGTGGAGAGAGGTAGAGGACACGAATGGTAGAGGCGAATATAATGCTATTTATTCTAAAAGTTCTAAGAGTAAAAAAAACTTTTTAACAGACAAGCTTTTATTTAAACGTATCTACTAAAAATAATAAAATATACATTTTCCATTAAAGTTCAATGTCAACTTAAAACGTTTTTACACAATTTATGTGATAAAAAAGCTTGTCGTGAGATTAACCTGTGTACCTGTAACTTGATCTAATTGATTTTTTTTTTGCAAACAATGTAAATAGCTGCAGTTATACCTGCTCAAATGACGGGACCCGTCGCAGACAACATTTTGATTGCATTTTTCATTTCTATAAACTTAATGTTTGTCTAAAAGTGAGAACTGCATCGTTTTAGCGGCTTCCTGTGTTCGGAGGGAACAATATTTAAATATTTTGAATGAGTGTGAGCAGCGCCTCAGGGCGAGCGCGTCACGCCCGCGACACCTGACCAAGGGAACAAAGGTGATTATTTAGAGTGGCGACGATGACGATAACTCTCGAGATAATGCGATTGAATTAATTGTCTCCTCTCCGGAGCCCGAGGACCCTCCATTCGAGCAATTTGTTCTGCGTCAGCTTTGGATTGCTTTTGTAGCCGAGAGCCCGGATTGACGTGGATCTGCGAATCTTATTGAAGAGCCGGTACTTCACTAAATGTATTTTGTTCCAAATCAAAAAGCGAAGCAAATTTAAAATAAAACTGTACACAGTTTTCTGATCGGAACCGCTAGGTATAACATTCCATTCGAGGAGACGCAGATGTGCCTACGTACCTATTTAAATCTACCTTCAGAAACCTATTCTGATAAAAGCTTTTTGATCGAACCCAAAGGTGCATAGCCCTAAAAGCCCGGAGTAATGCCCCCATCTCGCCGAATCTATGTTCGAGGAGGACCGTTTCCTGAGAACTACGTACTTTTAGGGCAACCACGTATTTCCGCGTTTCATCTGGAGCCCACCGCGGCCGTTGGGCTCATTCGTATGTAGATGGGGCCCGGCCGCCCGCCGCGCGGCTGGCGCTCTCTGACAGCCGCTTGAGGGCCCTGGATCGTGCTTTTACAAAATTTGCCAATTGGGTGATGTAATTTAAGTATCTTTCCTTGTTTGGAAAACTGATTTTTAGTGAGTGGCTGTCACAAAATCAGCAAAGTTTTTACTCGTAAAAGAACAGCCAAATAAATCATTAACACGCAGTTGGCGTACGTCTCCTCAATAGTAGATCAGTGATGTACGAGTAGCTGCCTCGCCCGTGTGTCGGGTGTCGCGGGCGCTCCGCCCCGCGCCCCGCGTCGCGGTAATGACGGGTAGGTACCTGCCTCAATGGCCGCCTGAGTTATTGTGCCGATGGAACCGCTGACGGAATCCTTTCACACACAAACTGAAATCTATATTCGCGTAAATTGCGTGGGCCTCGCAAAGCGATGTGTTCAATAGAGCGCGGCTAAATTGCGTCGAATGCGATACGTACCATCATCGGCGAGGTCACATACAAAACGTACTTAAATTCTATTGTAGGCAGAAATACATACATGTTCTTCAAGAAATCATAAGCAGACATATAATAGCTTCAATCGTTTTTAGATACATTTCTATCTCAGAATTTCAGCGTACGTATATTTTGTTCGATATTTTCTGTCTCCGCAGAGAGCAATAAGTGTAACGGAGTCTCATTGTCGAGCGGCCGGCGGGGCGGGCGCGCGGCGCGGCGGGCGGCGGCGCTCACCCGCGAGCCCATCGACACACATCTAAGTACGACCGAAATTGATGGAATACCATTCTATTACAGGTCGGATAGATTACATGCCGCTCGCAAATTTACTACGCAAACATTTCCGCGAAAAATATCTTACAGAATGAATCTAGAGTACAACCTTATTTCAAGGAAAATAGCCACATATTTTGAGCTGCTATCTAGCGATACCACAGACGTAGACGTAGTACGTAAACGTAATCCGACTGCAAAATTATGTCAAGAGTAGTTGTAGTAGTTCAGCTGGGGAGCCAGGCACGCATCCGAACAGCTCGTCATTACCTAAACACGGCTGTTTATGAACAAGTCGACATTAGCAAACAAATAATTAAGACAAATGATTATCTCAGTGGTTTGTTACTTGACTTTGGAGAGCGGGCTCAGATCTCAGCTCCAATGTTGTGATTGTTTGCAGCGACCTGCGAGATCGAAGCGAGCGGAGTTTATATCTCGCTAAAACGAATTTGAAATAACAAGAGCGAAGGTTGGAAGTTCTTTGTCTTACTTACGCCGTCCTGCGTGCCCGTAATGAGCGCCACGGCGGAATGTGCGTGCATGAGAATGAGAATTCCGCACATCGCCCATTTTGGAAATACTGTTGATGTTGAGTTTCATAAATTATTTCACTTTCATTGCGAGATAAACCCGGACAGAAATAAGTTAGCGCTTCCTTATTCCAAAATGGTTCGCACCCGTATTTCATGGAAATTAAGGTAATCACAGTCAAACTTGAATGACCTTGTAACTCTACATGCTTGTAATTTTTCAAGTACCTCTCAGCAAGGCCTTTCATTTGATACCCATATTGTTAGGGTGGGTGCATTAAGAATAACTAGTCCGCCATCTTGAGTATAACGCCATGTTGGATTTAGAGTGATATCTTTTAATTTTTCGAGTAACTCTCAGCAAGGCCTTTCATTTGATACCCATATTATAGGAGTGAATTAAGAATAACTAGTCCGCCATCATGGATGTTCCGCCATGTTGGATTCAGAGTATCGTCATTACATTTTCGAGTTATTCTCAGCAAGCCCTTTAATTTCATACTCATATTGTAGGAGTCCATTAATAATAACTTGTCCGCCATCTTGGGAGTTCCGCCATGTTGGATTCAGAGTGAAACCATTTATTTTTTGAGTTATTCTCAGCAAGCCTTTTCGTTTGATACCCATATGATAGGAGTACATTAAAAAAATAAGTAGTTCGCCAGTCCAGTCCAGCCTAGTCCACTCCACTTCAGTCCAGTACAGAGCAGTCCAGTCCAGTCCAGTCCAGTCCAGTCCAGGCCAGTCCAGTTCAGGCCAGTCCAGTCCAGTCCAGTCCAGTCCTGGGTGTTCCACCATGTTAGATTCAGAGTGACGTCATTTCATTTTTTGAGTTATTCTCAGCAACCCCTTTCATTTGATACCCATACTATAGGAGTAGGTACATTAAAATTATGTAGACCGCCATCTTGGGTGTTCCGCCATGTTGGATTCAGAGTGACGTCATAAAGCTGATCAAAGTAAACATGTATACAAAATTTCAGCTCAATTGGTTGAATATATCTGCTTCAAAATTAAGTTGCAAGATTCCGCGAACAAACATATTTACATACATATGTACATACATATATAAATACATACACACATACATATATACATACATACAGGTCAAGCTAAATAAAAGCTTTTAAAAATAAACCAAATTCATAGGTTTTACTTCGGAACATTTACATTACCTATCTAAACATTACTCGTATACTCGTATAATGCATGGCTCATAGTTTGAGCTCGGCGTACCGCGTTACGGTAAAAATCCTGAAACGGGTTAAGTTTTGTTCTTATCCGTTCTCTGTAATCTAGTGCATCCGGTGTAATAGCTGTAAGCTCCCCGGACTGTGCGCAGAGAGGCAGGTAGGGGATGAGTGCGTGCCTCGCAGCGGTCGCGCGCTGCGGGCGGCGGGCGGCGGGCGGCGGGCGGCGGGCGGCGTGCGCGCCATAAAGCGAATATGCTCAGATCATATCGCCGATATGTAGGTTAATGGCGACAACTTTGTATTTGAGTTATTTTCTTTTGTGTCGCGGAGACGTGCGCGAGCTGCCAAGTCGGGAATGTCGCTGCGAACAGCCGTGGGTACTTCGCGAACTCGAGCAAACTTCCCCCAAATAAGAGAGGAATTGGCACTGATACCATCTAATGGACGTACACAATGTTTTCTCGCAACTTCAGGAAGCTTTGTTCTCTTAATGTCTTCTTAGGTGTCCCAAAAGAATAGCTTTGCAGTGCATTGCTAAAGCACAGCTATAACTAAAGTGTGATTTTATTATTATTAACGACCGATGCGAAATGTATGTGTATCTTTCTGAAGCATCGTTGATATCGAACGGCTGAATCGACTGTGATTTAAATCAAATAATTTCATTTAAATCATTAATTTTACTAAAACAAATTACATCTGACGTGGTTGCCCCTGTGGCTCAGTTGGTTTGATAGCAGATTGATACGCAGAAGGTAGCGGGTTCAATTTACGCTGCGGAAGTAATGTTTGTAATTGTTCCGCAAGTATTTGTCGACTAAAACTACCCAGACCCGAGGTCTGGGTAGTTTTATAATGTAAAATGATTTACCAAAATATAATTTTATTGATACCTAAATATTTAGTTTTTTAGTTGTGTGTGAAGAGTGTAGATCAAAAAGGTGTAAGATCAAAAGTTCATGAAAATGTGATCAGTAGGTTGAAGATTTCTTTCTTTACTTGAGTCGGGGATTTTCAATGTTTGCTTATAATCTTCTCATATTTATGTTACTTCAGATACAAACAATCTGATAAGTTGGAACCTGAAATCGCTGTCATGTAATTCCTATTACATTAAAGTAAACAGTTCCTTTAACATTAATGCAAATAATACATACAGCTGTATAGCGTACTTACCCGTACTAAAACCGATAGGGTCGGCGCTCAAAGCAAAGCCCTTGTGTGAGTGGACCCTTCGTCAGCGTCAGCGCCAGCCGCCTGCCGGCGACGCGCGGCGGAGCCCTGCGACAAAAACTAACACAAGTTCCAAGTACCATGACAAAAAGCTATTCTACCGGAACAATACAAGTTCCTCTAGAGGCAAGCTGCGTACAATCACATGGGAGTCAGGGAATTTAAAAAAAGTGAAAAAAACCAAGTCTTCTAGGACGATTCCTTGGCGACTACATTTACATATGTGATCATGGAACGTAAGCCTCTGATCAAACGTGACACCCAAATCCTTCATAGCAGTTTATTGATTTATCTCATTATCGTGAATATTGTTACTAAAGTATATTGGATGTCTCATTCGACCAAAGGTTGTAACGGAGCGTTTAGCGGGATTGAACTTTGTTATTTATGCCCCATTGATACACGGCATCGATGTCTAGATATAGTGCCAGACAATCCTCCAGTGAATCAACGCTAACATATAGTTTTGAATCATCTGCGTAAAGGAGGCAGTTAGCAAATGATAGATAAGAAGGTAGGTCATTCACCATAATAGGAAAAAGTAAAGGTCCCAAAACTGAACCTTGGCTGACTCCGGAGCGCGTGTGATAAGGTCTAAGAATCTAGATTCTTAGATTCCGAGCCTGACAAACTGTTGGTGATCGCGTAGATAGTCAGCGAGGATGCGAAGCAGTTGATGTGGCGCAAAGCCTATGCCTCTTACTCTGCGAAATACTCTGCGATGCACTGCGTACATGTATGTATGTCCCTTAATATTTGATTAGGAGTTTATTCTTCAGTGCTTGAATTCATCAGGTATTTTATGGTGTTCATAAACTACCGATTTTAACCAATAACGTGAACTAAAAGCACCGAGAACAAGTATTCTGTGTGAGTTCATCCCAGAGATCGAGTGATAAGAGTTGCAGGTTTAATCAAATGGAGAGATAATTGAGAAACTTTGTCGTCGCTGTTGAGTTGTCGCGGTGGGTCGGCCTGTCGGGGTGTCGCAGCTCCCGGAGCTCAGGGACTTCTGAGGAAGAACCGATTGAAGGAAATAACATTTATTTATTTAGTTATAAAAAGGAACGCCAACAGTATATAAACACATTTAACAATAAAATGACGAGTACAATTAAGTGGGCAAAAGCACACAGCTTGACTTCACCCACTGCTATGGCGTATTAGCCCAGCAGTGGGTGAGGTCAGGCTGTGGATGATCATGATGTAATATTTGAGGAAGTAACAATACTGGATCAATCTATCTTTACAAGACACAATTATAGCATCTTTAAGCTTGCTTTCGCCCAATGTATACAGGGTTTGCAAAGGGTAACCGGAAATAATCGGCCGGCCAATAGTTTGGATTGAAATAAACACTTTAAAGTTTTAAAAAAATTGCTACTTAAAAAATATATTTTACACTGTTGCAAGACATCCCTAAGTTAGTGCCCAGTTTGTCAAAAAAAATATTTTACACTGTTGCATAAGACATCACCGAGCGTATAAAGGTGCCTACCACCTCCACAACACAACCACTATTGGCCAGCCGATTATTTCCGGTTATCCTTTGCAAACCCTTAGATACAAACATTATTAAGTCAAACATTCTAATAGGTTTTAAGTTATTTATTTTTTATAAAACAACTTGAAACATACAAAACAATTTTTAAACTAATCGATGTTACATTTTCACAAAAAACGGAACCCATATAGGATCACTTTGTTGTCTGTCCGTCTGTCGGTCTGACAAGACCCCTTATCTCGAACGTGTAGAGGTATCGAGTTTAAATTTAAACCATATTCTAAAATCTACATCCTCATTTAGCTGTGAAAAAATGATACGACCGTTCATACCGCAAAAAACGCATATTTCGACATCCAAAAAGGAATAAAAATATATAGGGTAATTCCTGTAGAGCTATGCAATTTGGCACGGCACCTTATACTGTAGATTCAGAGAAAAATCCAAAATCTATACGTTTGCAATGGAATAAAAAAAATAGTTTTTTTTAAAGTACGAAATCAATCATCGAAATTAAGCAACCCTACGCGCGGCCATGAATTGGATGCGTGACCGAATATTTTTGTGCATTTTTAAAACCTAACTCAGATTTTAGGCGCCGCGTACTTCTCGGGTTTTAGTAGGCATTCAGGGGTGTTTAAGTAACACAGATCAGCTAATTTATAATAATTAATATGTTGCTACATATCTACGGAACCCTTGGTGGGTGAGTCCAGCAGGCACTTGTCCGGTTTTATTTACAATAATCCTAATGAAGATATCCAGTCTTCTGTTATTGCAAATTGATCTTAATTTTTGTTTAACATCATGTTCAAAAAGTTTCCGTGCAACATTTGCATCTCAATTTACCACTTAGAAGTAACTTTTCAAAACCCAACCTCGCCCCAGTAAACACGTTTTAATATAACCTGAGCTACGTAAATACAAGGTTAGACCAGTCAGTCAACCCGGGACCACGATTGTTGAAACACAGTCGAAACGTCGGGAATAATCAAAAGGTATTACGCGATAAATCCCCGTGTTTATGTTATTATATTATAATGAATTGTGATCGCGAAAGTTTACGAAAAACTAAGGTTAGACCAAGTGGTGGGATTTCGTTTCAACCCTTGGCGAGCACTTACGCCCTAAAATGAACTTAAGACTTGTAGTTTATATGTTCACCAAGTGCATGATATCCAAGCAATATCAAAACACGTGTTTATTTTTAATATAAGTATACCTCAAGTAAATCTAGTAAACAAAAAATCACCATACAAATTTTGTCCCCTATTATTTCATTTTGGGGACGTTCACGCGTTTTATTATTTCAAGTAAAAAAAACCAGTCAAGTGCGAGTCTGACTCGCACACAAAGGGTTTCGTACCATCGAGCAAAAAAAAATGGCAAAAAATCACGTTTGTTGTATGATATTTGTTGTTGGTTGATAGATAATAAAACAAATATTTTACGGGGGCTCCCCGTAAAATATTTATTTTATTTTAATTTAATTTTTGTGAATATTGCAAGCGTCTGTTGCCATTATTAATATCGAGCAAAAAACGGCAAAACATCAAATCTTTTGTATGGGACCCTTAAATATTTATTTTACACTGCTTTTAGTATTTGTGGATATAGCGGCAACAGAAATACATCATGTGAAAAAATTCAACTGTCTAGCTATCACGGTATCAGGTACAGCCTGGCGAATGACAGACAGACGGACAGCGGTGTCTTAGTAATAGAGTCCCGTTTTTACCCTTTAGCTAGGGAACCCTAAAAATGCAAAAATTCTGCAAAAAGCAAAAACAAAAACAGATTTTTTTGTATCCTAATATGTTTGCAAAATTTCAGATTTATTATGTAAATTTTCATACCTTATATTTGTACTCAGGGGATAATTTTTGAGTAAGTAATGATAAAACATAAAATATGTTTAACTATTTTTGCAACAATAAATATTTTTGCAAAATTTTTAGTACTAACAAATTAAGTGTTAAGTTATTTTTGTTTGACAATACATATTATACTTCAAGAATATTAAGTGAAAACTAACGATTTTCCAAGCAAACTTTCATCCCCTAATTTAAGGGTTGAATTTCAAAAAACCCCTCCCTAATGTTTGTCTAGGCTGTAGGTTCAGTAGCTTCGACTGTACGTTGATGAGTCAGTCAGTCAGTTAGTCAGGACAGGACACCACACGGGACACCTTTACAGTGTTAGTGTGAGTAAATGGCAAAACTATTTTTTCCAAATGCTGTCACCCAGAATATTTTAGTTTAAGGATTTCCTTTTTGTTCTAAGTTTTATCAACTCCCGGGTTACTTGAGGGTAATTCTCTTCAAAAGTTACCACTCTACCTTCACCGAAACAGCCACAAAAGTACTTTCGCGAGTACGCCTCGCGGGCCCTCGCGAGTACGCCTCGCGGGCCCTCGCGGGCCTCGCGGGCCCTCGCGAGGAACGCGCCTCGATTACATTTGGCCTGCTCCGCGCCGCGCCCGCCGCCTCGGCTTACTCACATCGGCGTGTTGGCGCCGCGCTTTCACGTACTATTTGCGTTTAGATGCCTAAAGAACTTATCAATTGTTGATACTTAGTGTTTTCTGTGTTTGTTGATAATGACTGACGAAAAAACTATTGTAAGTGTAACTATTGCAAAGCGACACACTGAAGCTAGATTGAAAAACTTCTTGACTTCTTGCATAACACATTTAATTTTGCAAACGGCAAGAAAACTGGGCCATCACACTATTTGTATATATCTTGAACCGGGTTTGTAAGCCAATTACAAACAGACATGCGTGAACAAATAAACATTATACATAATATAATGTTTTTTTTTCATCATCCCAGTTCACGCTCTGCTGGGTATAACCATCCATATGTTTGTGTCATATTTCACGATACTAGGCCATGTTAATCTTGTTAATCATATTATGTGTATATATTTATTTATTTTTGGAAGTTTGCTTTCCAAGAATAAATAAATAAATATAGCTTGAGAAACTTAAATCTAGTAGAAGAGGAAACATAGAAAATAACTAGCCTTAAGTAGTTTTCGCTTTTGGCTTGGTTATATGCAGTCCAGTTTTACACCAACATAGCAAAAATTAAAAACACTTTTCAAAAAGTTTCAGTAGTATAACTTTTATAACTTTTATTTTTACTGTTTTATTCGTAATGTTTTAATTTGGTTTAAACAACCTCTTCCTATTTCTAAGCGAAGTATTATTTTTAAGTTTTAACGAGTGTGATGCGGACTCACGTATACTCAGCCAGCAGAGGTGATCAGCTGCCGCCGCCGCGAGTATGAACTAATGTGTGTAAGAAGGCCCAGGGCGGTGAGGAGGTGCTGAGGTGATCTCATAACTTAAGGCTTTCGGGGAGATTTGATTACGCGAGGGAAGCATTCACAATCCGTTCACTCTCTTTACTAAATAAAAAATACATTGTCAGTGTGTAGCTGCTGGTTGTACAGTAACGCTAAACACTAATCAATCACTGGTTTTATAAGAGCTACGGTCCAATTACTCAAGTAAAAAAGTAACGAGTTTGCAGAAGTTCGTTAATAAATGTGCACACAGCACCCGCGCTTTATCAATGTTGTTACACATTCATACGTAACGCTGCGAAACAACAGAGAGTTAATACCGCTGACTCCGCTACACTGAAATGGTGATGAAACGTAATAAATTCTAAAAGCGCTCAGTGTAAACCGAATTTAAAACAAGCTTGTTACGGAAGCGGCGCCATTGCGCCATGAGTGTGTGCCATTTCGCAAATCACGGATGCCATCACGTCGGAATTTCCCGCGAGACGGGCGCGAAGTGGAAACAAACACCCGGCTTAAGAGACTTCTGTATATTGATTCTAATAACTACAGTATTTTTTTTTTTTTTTTAAATAATGCTCGACAAATCACACAGCATCATCTAGCCCCAAGCTAAGCAGAGCTTGTGTTATGGGTACTAGATGACTGATATACTTAATACATTATACTACATAGATAGATATTTTTATTATACATAGAAAAACACCCAGAACACCCTGAACAAATATCTGCAGATCGTACAGACATTTGTCCCGAGGCGGGAATCGAACCCGCAACCTCTTGCGTCACAGGCGGACCTTCGCCCGCTGCGCCACAGAGGTCGTCAATGTAGTAAGTAAGTATGTTATGTAATTTAAGATTTTGTTTATATATTAGCTGTTTTTTCGTGAAAAATATATGTACACACTTAAAACGTGCTTTAACGGTGAAAAAAAACATGGAGAGGAAATCCGTGGCTTGGTTAGTTTCAGAGGTTGGCCTGTTCTATTCTCTGACTTACTAAGCTGAGAGGATCGTATAGGTGCTGGGTAAGCCTATTCCATCTAACAATGTCCTAGGCACCGCAGCGTCCCGTACAGCATGATTACCAGTTGCTGACGCTGTAAAACCAATAATTAGGTACTAAATCTCACGTAAGCCCATGAGAGATATGCTTGAAAATTTCGAGCAAAGTGATGGTTTGATTCGTTTTTAATTTTTTTAGCGTTTTACATAATAAATTCACAATTTCCTATGACTACTTTATTTTGCAATCATTTAAAAATACTGATATTTAGATTTACTTTTAAAGTGTTTTATTTGACTTACGGAACCACTGTTATGATTAAATCATTTAATTTTCTTAAGTGTAATATTATAGATTGTGTTGTAAAAATAGAATAATGAAAATATTTCGATGTCTTCTAGCGTTTCCTTTTAGTGAATTGGCGACGTTGCTTTGGCGGGAAAATATAGTTTGAGTGAAGATAAAACACGAGGGGACGGGCACTCGCAGCCTTGGCCTCGAAGAGAAAACACTGTTCATAATACAGTGTCTATAATTCAGTCTAAAACTTGATAGTTTGGCAAGCCAGCCAAGTAAATTTATACCTATGATCATAATTTGACATTATAAAGTAAAGCTTCATTCCGCCTTTTTATTGGTAAAGTATAAACACGCCAACAGTTTAACAATTTGTTTATATTTAGTGCAGGTAAGCAGTCGGGCTGAACGCTTGTGGTTGTTGCAGCTAATCGTCGCGTGATGGCGCATGGATCGCTGGCGGCGGGCGTGGTGCTGGGCGGCGCTGGCGCTCGCGTCGCTGTGCGCCGCCGGCCCGCGCTACAGCTCGCGCATCGTGCACACACACGCAGGTACGCACGCACGCACACACACACACACACACACACACACACACACACACACACACACACACACACACACACACATACATACACATACACACACACACGATTTTAGTACGCTCATTCGCTACTTAATTAGCCATATAATGTTTTTAGCATTCACAGAAAAAAAATGTATACTCACCAAACAAATAAAATAAACGAATAATGCTGGCATCAAAAATGTCCATGCGGCCACACTCAATAAATATTTTTTGAGTTTAAGGTTGACTTATCTACATACACAACACCATCTAGTCCCACAGTAAGCAAAGCTCGTACTATGAAAACATACATTTTTACATATTATTTCATACATAGAAAGATACCCAGAGCCGGGACAAAATATCTGCAGAACAATTATAAATATTTGTCCCGTTGCGAGAAATAAACCCGCTTCGAGTACTTCCTCCGTATCGGTTGGTTATTAGGCCAACTTACAGAGGCAGTCAAAAAATATTTATTTATTGTCACACATTTTCTAATATCAGAACTACTAGTGTATTATTATTATCTGTGATCAGAACTAACCGATCTAGGCAAATAGCGAATCAATTCAATGTGTCCAATATGTTGTACAGAGATTGGCTGTAGTCAGGCTGTATAGCTAAATCCTTACACACGTTTCACGCCATCGATACGATAAATCCAACACTGAAACTTCGGGCACTTGCCAACAAACTTCAGGCATCAAATTCATCATAGAAGATCACTCGTAGGTAATTCCACCGGCCGCCCTCGCCAGCGGGAATCCATAATTGAATAAATACATAGTTTAGTCCACAAATCATACCCACGCTTGAGCTGAAACCCTTCCAGCGGATCCCGTTAATGCCGTGATCCCGGACAATCCAATCAGGCGGGTTTCCCGTGACACCGCCGCCGAACGACGTCGTTACGTTTGTACACGACTCGAGATCAAATTAATTATTGTTTGGAAGCTTCCGAGCCCGAAACCTTTCCGAATGGGATAAGCGATGCCTTACCGAATGATAGGGCAAACGACGCGGCCAATTTATCCGATTCCCTCTGCCTGCGACGCGACGCCTCCAGCGCTGAGGCTCCGATTACCAGCTCACCGCACACTCTGTGTGGCAACTCTTTTATTCGGGGGAACTGAACTGTGATTATTTGATATACGTTCAGGAAATTTGTCCAATTGTTTTTGCTGTTTTTTGAATTTATGAAAGGTTAATAATACTAAACTTGACTTAAAACGACACACGAGGATTCTAAAATGTAATGACATTTAATACAATTTATACATACAATTCACAAGGAAAACTATTTGTTTATTTGTTTAAGCGACAAGCAGTATATGCACAAAAACTTACAAAAATAAATATCAAAATCTCTTTCTTAAAGGCGATTTCATTAAAAAGTAAACACTTAAAAATTGTCCCCTGGAACCTTATAGGTGGCGTTGCGTTCTTTAACTGGTAGGAAGCACATTTTGCTAATGACTGAATTATTTACTGAAAATGGCTCATTGACTTCTTTTAAATAAAACATACGACTTACGAGGTGTGCATTGCAAGAGGAAGTAGATATGAGGACAGGGCATGGAAAAATAATGTAACAATACTTAGATACAGCGAGTTGAAGTTTAGGAGTGGCTTGACGTCATAATGCTGTACCGAGGCCCGTCCGCGCGTACCGACGTGTGACTTCACGTGACATTTTGATAAAATGTATCGTGGTTATTTTTGTATTACGTTCAAAAATAATAAAACACGTGTCCAATAGATTTTGTTAATCAATTAAAATTTAGCCATCTAGCCTATTCTATAAAATTTAAAGGTAAACAAATTATATAGAGTAAGCGCATTCCATGGATAACCATAGCTACGTAATAGAATCAGAAGAATTAATTTATTTATTGTAACAGAACACATGGCACCTCCATCCAATAAATACCTATATCCTAAACAATGAAGATCTATCATTCGTCACGTCTACCCGAAACCACAGTAAAAACCTTACAATGGTGTGATCGATTCTGAGTGAAGGTTGTGTTGTCAGGAGCGATCCGAGGCATCATCGTGGAGCCGGCGTCGCGGCGGCTGGAGCCGGTGGAGGTGTTCCTGGGCGTGCCGTACGCCGCGCCGCCGCCGCGCCTGGCGCCGCCGCCGCCGCCGCGCGCCTGGTCCGGCACGCGCCTCGCCGACGCCTTCGCGCCCGTCTGTCCGCAGCGCTACCCCGATATATCCAACAAGTAACTATCACCGTCAAACTTAGCTCTCTGTACCGTGCTACGTGACATCGTTAGGTAGGAGTGCAACACTGTTCAAGATGCCGCTCGGAGTATTTATCGAGCTGCGAGTCATAATCCCGCTGTAGCCAATCAAAGGGAAGGCTGCCTCTACCTAACACATAGGTGGTATAGTACAGAGAACTACAGCGATCAAATAACTGGAACCACGTTTATTTTAAGACCTTTCTTCTACTTCAGAACATTTAAAGTCGACCATTGACCGTGCGTCGGCATTATTGTTAACATTCATCTAAAGACAATGCCACAGTTTTTGGTGCTAGGCACAACTAACGATTTAAACCTTTGCCAAATACAAGCAATACACAGGTGAACCGGTTGTTATAATGACTTCCTAAGTGTAATTTAACAATACATGAAATAAAATATTAAAACTTTGGAGATTTGATCTTTGTGCTAATTTGATGCTCTAAGTGTAAATTCCCTCACCTGTAGGAGTGCAGCCCTCTCCAAGATGCCGCTCGGAGTGTACAACGAGCTGCGAGCCACAATTCCGCTGTTAGCCAATCAGAGCGAAGACTGCCTCTACCTCAACATCTACGTGCCCGGTAGCGGTAAGTAACATGTCACTGCTTCGTAGGTCTTCAGAGCTCACTAAACGCAGACTAAACCGCAACAACAGTGGTTCTACTAATGTGATGCGGAACAGCTTGAGTTCTCGCAATGTAGTAGAATGCGTGGTATATGACTGAAAAACATGTATATAATGTGTAAGCGACGCGTTAGATTGCTCACGGATTTTAGTAGGCACTCAGGGGTGCGTACTGGGTACCTACCTCTAGTAAATAGGTACGCATTAAATGTTCGCTGTTTAATTGATTTTATATAATTTGTGTCTTTGTATGTAGTAGGAACTCTTGTTGTATTTACTTATATGTCGTGAATAGATTTAATTGTAATAATGATAAGTTAAATCTATATTATCTGTGGTATTACAATAAATCGAGTGACGCGCGAAGGGAGAATGGAATGCGCTTGGATCGGGAGAGGGACGCGGTAGGTCCCCCCGACGCGGTAAACCCGACGGCCGCGCCGGCCGAGCGCGGCAAAATAGTATCCTTTTTCGCGACCTAGTGACCGCACGTTTGTTTGTTGGGTGCATTCTTCCTTCCGCTCGCCGCTCTTCGAACTAAAGTTTCTGTGTATGATTTTATCAGCCCTATCCTGTCCCCTACATAATGTAAAAAGTAAAAAGTAAGGCCTTTGCATCTATTAAGATGAATTATACAGCGTCAGCAACTGGTAATCATGCTGTACGGGACGCTGCAGTGCCTGGGACATTGTTAGATGGATTAGGCTTGCCCAGCACCTGTGCCATCCTCTCAGCTTAGTCAGCTATTATTCAGAGAAAAGAACAGGTCAATACGTCTGAAGCTAACTAAGCCGCGGGTTTCCTCACGATGTTTCCTTCACCGTTAAAGCACGTGTTAAGTGTGCACATAATGTAATGTAGTGTAAAATGTATGTTTTGTATGATCAGGTGCGCGCGGCGTGGAGGCGCCGTACGCAGTGGTGGTGTGGCTGGGCGCGGGCCACGAGTGGGGCTCCGGCAACGGCCTGGACGCCGCCGCGCTGGCGGCGCGCACGCACCTGCTGGTGCTCACGCTCAACTACAGGATAGGACTACTAGGTACGCAGTGGTGGTGTGGCTGGGCGCGGGCCACGAGTGGGGCTCCGGCAACGGCCTGGACGCCGCCGCGCTGGCGGCGCGCACGCACCTGCTGGTGCTCACGCTCAACTACAGGATAGGACTACTAGGTACGCAGTGGTGGTGTGGCTGGGCGCGGGCCACGAGTGGGGCTCCGGCAACGGCCTGGACGCCGCCGCGCTGGCGGCGCGCACGCACCTGCTGGTGCTCACGCTCAACTACAGGATAGGACTACTAGGTACGCAGTGGTGGTGTGGCTGGGCGCGGGCCACGAGTGGGGCTCCGGCAACGGCCTGGACGCCGCCGCGCTGGCGGCGCGCACGCACCTGCTGGTGCTCACGCTCAACTACAGGATAGGACTACTAGGTACGCAGTGGTGGTGTGGCTGGGCGCGGGCCACGAGTGGGGCTCCGGCAACGGCCTGGACGCCGCCGCGCTGGCGGCGCGCACGCACCTGCTGGTGCTCACGCTCAACTACAGGATAGGACTACTAGGTACGCAGTGGTGGTGTGGCTGGGCGCGGGCCACGAGTGGGGCTCCGGCAACGGCCTGGACGCCGCCGCGCTGGCGGCGCGCACGCACCTGCTGGTGCTCACGCTCAACTACAGGATAGGACTACTAGGTACGCAGTGGTGGTGTGGCTGGGCGCGGGCCACGAGTGGGGCTCCGGCAACGGCCTGGACGCCGCCGCGCTGGCGGCGCGCACGCACCTGCTGGTGCTCACGCTCAACTACAGGATAGGACTACTAGGTACGCGGCGCACACTGCCTGGCGCGGACCGCAAAGGGCACGCGAAACTACCAGAGATGCATCGAAAAATACTCTAAATTTTGCTTGAGAACCATGGTGCTACGATTACGCAATAGCCAACTCTAATAGTTAGATAACATTAGTTTACCTGGAATTTAACACCTACATGTTGGTAGTTCTTTAGAAATAGTGGCCTGTCTAGCTCCCATACCGGAACATAATTAAACACGCTCTGCTTTGGCCCCCTTTCTGTATTTGTCTGAAGTGTGGTTGTGTGTGTAGGTTATTTAACATCGAACGTGCGTCACGACGCGGTGTCGCAGGCGGGCGGCGCGGCGCTGCTGGACGTGCTGGCGGCGCTGCGCTGGGCGCGCGCCAACGTGGCGGCCTTCGGCGGCGACCCGGCGCGCCTCACGCTGGCGGGCCACGCCGCCGGCGCCGCGCTCGCCAACGCGCTGCTCATGCTGCCCGCCACTAAAGGTAGCGCCGTGCCTTCTGTGCGACAAGCGTGCACACTTACGACAATTGGAGAGGTTGTAGACAGACGCCAGTCTAATACATGACATGTTAAAAAAACATATATAAATTGAATACCGAAGTAATTGAAACTAAATAAAACCGGGCAAGAGCGAGTCGGATTCGCGCACCGAGGATTCCGTGCCATCATACAACATAATATATGATGAAGACGGTTTATACAATATATTAGAGAACATTGACAGCGCCATCTCTTGTCTGATAGCGAAACTTAAGTAGATTTTTTACACGTTCAATAATTTCTAAAAAACTGCAAATTAGAGGGTTCGTTATAATTTTCCTGTAATCTTTACATACATTCCTGTAGTTGACGAGCTCTGTGGCGCAGCGAGCGAAGGTCCGCTTGCGACGCCGGGGGTTGCGGGTTCGATTCCCGCCTCGGGACAAATGTCTCTATGATCTGCAGATATTTGTTCAGGGTGTTCTGGGTGTTATTCTATATTATAGTAAAAATATCTATCTATGTAGCATAATGTATTAAGTATATCAGTTAACGTATTATGTATTTATGCTCTATGGAAAGGGTTTGAATGAAGCTTGTCAGTACGTCAATTTATAATTTAGTCTGTGTTTGGGTACAAAGTTAAAATTACTTCACCTGATAATAAGATTTTATTTTTAGTTCAAAATATTTCTATATGTAATTCAAAATTTATTATCATCTATCTACATTTTCTGCTGTTTGTACATAGTTTGTAGTATATCCTCACTAAAAATAATAAAATAAGTAGGTGTCTTCAAACAAAATATTATTGTAATCGTAATTCTAAAATGCATTTTTTATGCATATTTTTTTTTTAATTTAATTGAATTATTTCTTTTTTCTTGGGCGACGTAAAACTTATTTTGTTATTGTCATAGCAACTTCACTCAGAAGGCACCAAAACAAACAAAAAGTCGATAAACACTATAGTTTACCAATATTTTTTTTTAGTGGAACCCGAAATCACTGGTCGCTAGCGAAGCCAAAACCAAACAAGCGGCTAAAACACTATGCAAATTTAATTTTTCAAACATTTTTAAATGACTCTGAAACGATACGGCTAGGAAATATAAGAACTGTTAATAATGTGCAAATGAACACCTTTCATATGATATCCCACATAACCTAGTAACTTCACTTAAAAATTTTGAGATCCCATAGCCGCCCCCTGCAATCATAATAAGAATATTTTTTTTACATTTTCATATATGTTATATTAGTAAAAAAGTGTTATCTTTAACCATTTCAAATTTCAAGTCGATAGCATCAGTAGTTCTCCTGATATCCGTTTGTGACAGACAGACAGACAAAGTGATACCATAAGGGTTTTTACCATTTTGCTCCGGAACCTTAAAAAGATAGCTTAACCGTTAGATTTAGGATTTTTTTCAGATTTTAAAACCAGCAGTTTTAATTTTAGAGGCTTCAAAAATTATGCCCAAAAAAAGTTTTAAAACCATAATATTTAGCAAACGGAATCCTAACTCGAAAAATTTAAGATCTCAAAATACCTTTTCAATGATACCCCACACGATGAGAAAATTAATAAAAAAATGGTTCACCCAACGTTATACATACGTATGGGAGGTACCCCAAAATTTTTTATCAGCAGTTTTTTATAAAGTTGTATCGGCGTTGTTATTTTATATTTCCTTTTAGGAATAGTCTCTTCGCAAAGCCGGTGACGGAAAACGGACGGACGGACAGATCTAAACGCTATTTAAGAGGCTAATCGCTATCTGTTGTCCAGGGCTTGTCTCGCGCGTGCTGCTGCTGAGCGGGTCGGCGCTGGGCCCGGCGGCGCTGGCGCCCGAGCCGGCGCTGGCGCGCGCGCACGCCGCGCAGGCGCTGCGCTGCGTGCCCGGGGACCACCACGGCGACGACTGGTGCGCACATTATTGTCATTGTCCAGGGCTGGTCTCGCGCGTGCTGCTGCTGAGCGGGTCGGCGCTGGGCCCGGCGGCGCTGGCGCCCGAGCCGGCGCTGGCGCGCGCGCACGCCGCGCAGGCGCTGCGCTGCGTGCCCGGGGACCACCACGGCGACGACTGGTGCGCACATTATTGTCATTGTTTTAAAACGGATAAGCGGGATTTTATCGCGTAATTACCTTATTTGGATATACTTTCCAAGGCCGACTGGCGAGTTGAAAGTCCATATTTTTTCTGTAGATAGTACTCACCAAAAGAAAACGTTTTGCAAAGTCTCAGGTTAAGCAAATTTACGGTTCACGAGATATATTTATTTTTAGTTTTCATACAAACTGGGAAATAACACACAATCACCACTTCAATTTGACAACTAATTGTCATGTCAGACGAGAAAGTCGACACTTTACGTTTTGTTAACACAGTCGAGTTGTATTTTATTCCATTTTAAGTCATGTTCTTTTACTTAAATATTTTTAAATTTTCACAATTATCATTGGTGTATAATAAATACGCAATATTACGCTTTACACTGCTCTGAACGGAATGCGAAGCGACGCCATTATGTTTCTTCTTCTTCTTTTTTGGCTTGAGGCAAACTAGTTTTGCCAAGGCTAAACTAGTTCTTCCTAAATACAACTCCGAAGCTATTTAGGAAATGTATAAAATAAAAACACTGCCTGTGACAGAACCGAGATGGAGAAACAGTAGGTTATTAGGTTTTTTTTTTATAACCACCCAAAAACACTGCTGCGGCAGAACCGAGATGGAGAAACAGTAGGTTATTAGGTTTTTTTATAACTCCGCGGGGTGGGGATGTAACAGGGGGTAGCCCCTCCCCCCTTCCCCGTCTCCGCCCCCTCCCCATCCTTAAATCCATAATGGAAATCGTTATTCTAACCTAAAAACTTTGACCATGGCTATCTCCATAACCATGGGTTTGCTTGGGGGGGTATGGTACAGGGGGGTATCCCCCTCCCCCCCACTTCCCCCCTCCCCCCTCCCCCCAAATCGCCAGTCGGCTTTGGAAATTATAACCCCTTATTTTATTATTTCCCGACGTTTCGCGTGCCTTGCAGCCCGCATGGTCACGGGTATACTGATGTGATGGACCTACCGTCGCAAATTGAGATCAATCGTCATCTGAATCTGGAATAGACAGTCGACGACACGCAGGACTGACAGTCAAGACGAGTCCCATTAATCAGTTTTAAAATGATATCTACAGATCGCGAAAATTTACAAAGTACTATTGTCATTGTGCTTGGAACTTTTAAGAATCTTGATATCACATGGAAATCTGCAGGAGTACTGAACTAGAAATAAGCTTGAGAATCTGACCTATATTGAATTGACAGGAATCGTTTGATGCAGGTTTGTAGAGTGCATACGAGCGCGGCCGCTGGCGGCGCTGCTCGCGGTGGAGGCGCCGCGCGCGCGCTTCCTGGCGGGCTGGGCGCCCTCGCTGCCGGAGGGGGCGGGGGGCGCGGCGGGCGCGGGGGGCGCCGGGGGCGCGGCGGGCGCCGTGCGCGCGCTGCACGCCTCCGACGCCTTCCTGGAGTGCGCGCTCGCCGTCGTCGTGGCCACCACCGAGAGCTACCAGTTCTTCAGTGAGGAGGATATACGGCATGGATTTGAGGAGGAGCATAGGTAGGCACCACGTGTTTTTGGTACTATTCACACCAGTTTTTCCTATTAGTAAAACTTTTCAGTCTCAACATTTTTTATGTTTTTCAATACTACGAAAACAACCCACATATTTTAGTTGAAATTACTCGTAAAAATTATAGTTTAAAAGTTTGTCATTTATTTATTTGCTAGTGCAAGTAGAGAACTCATGCAGTGCTTGCTAATTGCAGTGGATCTCTCTCTTACCTGAGCATCCAATTGTTATGAATACATGCGTCGTACTCAGGAACCGCATCCTCCGCACGTACGTGCGCAACGTGTACCGCTTCCACCGCAACGAGATCTTCGCGGCCGTGCGCAACGAGTACACGGACTGGGAGAGGCCCATCCAGCACCCCATCAACATCCGCGACGCCACGCTGGAGGCGCTGGCGGACGCCGCGGCCGCCGCGCCCGCGCTGCGCCTGGCGCAGCTGCACGCGCGGCGCGGCGCGCCCACCTACGTGGCGCACTTCGCGCACCAGACCAAGGACGCCGACTACCCGCAGGTCATTTCCGAATTTACTGAAATAGCAAAGGTTTCTCCAATTTATAAGTCAGGACCAACATGTGACCCGGGAAACTATCTCGGTTCTTCCTATACTTGCAAAGGTCCTTGAAAAATTGATACACAACCGATTGGAAATTTATCTTGATTCCCGAGCCCCTTTTAAGTAAAGAAATACCTATGTTAAAGGCTCCCGCTCTTCCAGAATCAAAATTTTATGTAACATAGCGGGATGAACAAAGTCTAAATATATTTTACATATACAATTATATGATTTTTAGTAATATAATTTTATATTTTTAAGTTTTTAAGATCTACCGTTTGCGTATTGAGTGTGTGTGTGTGTGTGTGTGTGTGTGTGTGTGTGTGTGTGTGTGTGTATGTGTGTGTATGAGTATGTTATTATTATGAAACAATCTCTAGTAGCTTCTCGGTCTCTTCGTAGGTAAGCGTTAATAACCATCTTGTTAGTTCGTTCGTACTTAATACTAGCATATTAGTTCGCAAAATAATAAAGAGCTCTCCTCATACTAACATAGCCTACCCGCTCGTTTGGTTTTGGTCAGTTTACTTACCAAGATTTTTTAGCCGTTGTTTGGTTTTGGTTAGTAAACTGACCAGTGAGTCATCGTTCCACGAAAACAATTGTCATTTTGAAACTATGGTGTTTATCAACTTCTTCTTTGTTTTGTAGCCTTCTGAATGAAGTTGACAATGACAATAACAAATAAAATTTACGTAGCCCAAGTAAAAATAATTTTATTCGATTAAATTCAAATTAAAAAAAAGATTATGCATAAAAAATGCACTTTATAATTACGATCAAAAAATATTTTGTTCTAAGACACCTTTATGTTATGTTATATATAGTGAGATTATACTACATAGTATGTATATACAGCAAAACATGTAGATGTATGATAATACATTTTGAATTACAAACAAAAGTATTTTTTAAATAAAAATTAATCAATAATTCATAGAAAATATTTTTTTACGCTGTATATCCCGAACACAGACTAAATTATGAATGATTGTACTGACAAGCTTCATTCAAACCCTTTCCATAGAGCGTAAATACCACAATACGCTCCATTGTAAAAACCGAGCCAGTATCCACTTAGCGCCGACGCGGAGCGCCCGCTGTTTTTCGCGCCAAAACGCAAACCAAATGACGGTTGAAATATTATTTTCGCGAAACCAAATTAGCGGGTACATAAAATCAAAGCAAGTGACAAAACGCAATAGTCGTCGTGCAAGCTTCATTCTTTTGCTAAGTTCAGAACTAACTACAGAAAAAACATGTTTACATTTGAAGGAGCACAGCAGTTTAATAACTAACCGCAATTTTGAAAAATCTTAGCTTGTTTCACGCGTTTAAGAAAGCACTTGCTAAATTTGTAATTAAAAACTGGCATGCTTAGTGTTGGACGCGTGAGACGAGTACCTATCCATTTCAATTTCCACATATTTATTTATTTTAATTTAACACCGAGCGATCAATTAAATTGTATTACCTAAGCCATAACTTTAAGAAACACAACTATTCTCATGCAAATGACTGTATTTTTGAGAATAAATATCTTTAAACCTAAATCTAATGTTGTCAATGCGTTGTCGTAGACGTGTTTTTACACGACTGCGCCAGAAAGAGGGTTAAAAACGACTGCTACATTTTTTCTTGTATTCAAAAATATTATTAAAAATAATAATGAGCTGTTCTATAATAATTTACCTAACCCCTTTTGTCGAGTGTCCGTTTGCACTCAACTTCCATAAGCACCTAAAGACTACTTTGTAAGGTCTAAATTGACATTTCTTGTATGGTTTTGATGGCTTTAAGCAACGCCTTAGCAACTTAGGCGATTCTTAAGTTAAATACAATCGGGTATGACGACTTTCTTGTTTTAGGGTTTTTTAATTTCCAAATTACATAGAAACGCAGTCGAGTTTTTTAAATTTTTAAAATACCGTTTTTTATCTATACAAAATATTGAAATACTTGCGTACAATATTAAACTGCAGCGATATGAGCGCGGTGCAGTGTAATAACTGCCTTACAATCGGCTTAACTATGGCTGGCTACATCTGTTGAATACTTGATGGATTAAAGACAAGCAAAGACCTAGAGTACATGCGTACCGGACCTTCTCCGTACATTTTTACCCTATATGGTTCTCTAGATTGTGGCAGTGAATGTAATGTTCAGTTCCTCCTGCAGCGGCTCGGCAGCACCACGAGCGAGACGCTGCCGTACTTCCTGGGGCGGCCGCTGGTGGGCGGCGCGGCGCGCAACTACTCGCGCGGCGACGCCGGCGTGGCCGAGGCGGCGCTGGCGCTGCTGGCCGCCTTCGCCAAGACGGGCGACCCGCGCGCCGCCGCCTGGCCGCGCTACGAGCTCAACACGCAGCAGTATCTCAGCATAGGTCAGGAACCTTCCACTTCACTGACCCTTTCTCACACCCCTCCACGACACAGGCTAGGCCTAGTGTGGAGTCCGCTGATAAATCTCTACTGAATTGTCCTTGTTTTCCAAATTACGTCACTCTTTAAAGCCTGTGAAGATCCCAGGAAGACTCTGCGCTTCTGATCGGAGTTGGGTTGGCTATGCTTATCAAACGCTTGAACCACCCTGGAGTCTAAATGCGGAATATGGAGTCACACTAACAGGGAACAAGGAGTTGTTTTCCAAGTCTTATATATTCTGAGTACATATTATAATTGTATAAAGTCAGTAAGAAAGTGAACAGAAAAATTATCTCAGTTCGGTGGAGGTGTTGTTCGTTGCTGAAGAACTACCTCTGCATCTAGAGTATTCCGTGACGAACGGAGAGCCGAACTTTTATGAAAAATAACGTCCTGCTAACACAGTGTTTAGATTCACACTGAATCCTGCTGAGCGAGCTTCCACATTCCGTCTGTAAACAAAATAGTTGCGCGGGCGCAGGTACGAAGGTGCGCGTGAAGAGCCACTACCGCGGGCACAAGATGGCGCTGTGGCTGCACCTGATCCCGCAGCTGCACCGGCCCGGCGCGGCGCCGCGCCACCACCAGCTGCGCGCGCACTCCGCCGACATGTTCGCAGGTACGTCACAGCGGCACTGCAATCCATGGAAAACATATTTTTCCGTAGGGATACTATACTACTATACGAACAACGTCGCCTGACGGAAGTAGATTTTCAGGATTCAGATATGTTTCTTTGACCATAATTTGCTGCATTTCTTTAGAAGTTTTATTGTAGATGCGTGTACATTGTTCTTTGAAAGATACGTTGACCTGATCTTTAATTCTAGGATTTACATTGTGAATGTAATACTAGAAATAATGGAGCAATATTATTATAATTATTAATATACAGGGTGTTTAATATAATATGTGTGTTAACCCGAAAGAGGGGGATTCCATGAAAACAAGTAATTTAAGAAGGAAAAAAATGCGTTTTAGTATTTTTTTTATATTTTTTATCAATACTTTTACTAGATGATATGATCTAATATTTATGGTTATAGGTATTTTTATTTGTAGATTTAGATTTTAGATTTAGTTGATTTATTTTAATACAAAAAACACAAACATAATTTACAATAGGAAAAAAAAACAAATTCCTTACAAAAAGTAGTAAAAGTATATTAGGCGTGTTTAATTGTAGAAAAAAAAACATATTTCAACTTCAGAAGCCTTAAGCAAGATATTCAAGTGCTACACTGATTTTCAAAAACTTTCCTGGTCTTTTCTTGAATGAAAATCACTGAATCCTGAAAAGTCGTAAAACAAAAGTAGTTCCTTATAATGGTCAGAATCACCCCCATTCCACTTAGTACACATATCACAATTCACCACGTATATGACTGCAGCTTCGCATGCGTTGTACCCGGATAAAATTTAGCCTACGTGTTAATCCTGACCAACATCTTTACGTATGCAAATTTTCAGCTCAATCCGAAGGCTAGTTTTTGCGTGAAAGAGTAGCAAACATTCGTACATACATACAATCTTTTGGGTTTATAATTAGTAGGATATATCCTAATACCAATATATATATATATTGGTCTATTATTATTACTTTGATATGATTAAGTCCACCGAGGCATAAGCTCAAAGCCTAAAAGTGAAATCCTAGCCTTCCACGACACGGCCTAGTGTGGAGGCCATTAGTAATTATTTATTATATTATGTAGGTTTAAGGTATTTTCTTAATAATTTTATTTAATTTTTCATTGCATAGGAAGAGTCATGTGGAGAGGTAATCTATCCATACCACGTATTCATAATAAAAAAAGAGTACCCAGTGCATTTCCATAAACCCATTCAACCCACCACTATAAAGCTAGCTATAAAACTAGCTATAAAACGTAACCCGCAATTAAAACATGCTGCCTTATAATTCGAGCTTGTTAACAGATTAGTACCGAGCATTTAAAATAGTTTAGCCACAATCGCGCAGCGCCGGCCGGCCGGCTGAGGCGTGCCTTATTATCTGGGCCATTAGAGTCATTTCCGCGCGCGCTCATTAACCACTTCCTGGTAAAAATGACGGCGACGCCGCAAGGCCGCGCCGGTCCGCGGATTATGCGGCGTCGGGGGCTGCGGGAGACTACAACATGGTAATGAGGACTCATTACCATTTTAAACTGAATAATTTGACCGATTTAAGTCTTTAATCAAGTGTTTAGGGGGATTAGGCTTGATTTCATTCCATTAAAACCCAATATCAGGGTTGGTAATGCCCATCCTCCACAAACAAGTTTATGTAAATATTGTTGGCCATGCCGTGTCATGGACACGGAACCAATCTAGCCCCGAGGACGCGTTTACACCGACCAATTTATAACCGCAAAAGCATCAGCATGTGTTTATACAATCCTCAATCTACATTAGAGGTTCTTACATTCACTCGCATATTCTAACTTTATATTAACACTAGACGTCGTCATTTCTTAAGCGGTGTTGGTTTTTCGTTTAACTTTTAATTGGTGGTAAGAACTGCAATAAATGTAGTTGTTTTTAAGAGTTATTAAAAAAACTTTGTTCGCTTTAAAGAGTAGTCTTATTCCGACTAGAACACTAAGCGCTTTTGTGGTTTCTCCCGGTGGAAACCAGATCTTAACGCTCGAGAAGTGGGTGACTCGAGTTCACTGTGTGAACGGGTCCTGTAAACATGCTACATTGGTTGGCGCATCGCGCGGTAAAAGCGCTTATATAAGCCGCCTACTCTCGCGGCGCTCGTGCGACGCACTAGCCCCGGATTGTTCCGAGTTACATGCATCCAGATTACCCCCGAGCGTTCTCGAATCTAGACTTTACTTGAGGCTTCATTACGGCGTGACATGGCACTTTAATTTGTAACTTAGGTACGATGGGAATCTCTGAAGGTAGTAAAGCATAATGCTAACTATCTACAGAGTTTACGATATGCTTTAATAAGGCCACTAAAGGTTTTTAAAAGAAACCATTCTTAGGTTCAAAACTTATATCTCATGTTTCGAAATGTATATCATACTACTCTATTTAATAAGTAAGAGAGCAAAATGCAGCAATACGCAAATAATTACTATAAACTTAAATAAATAAATAAAATATAAATTTAAATTCATCTTAAATTATTCCAAATTTATTTTTTGCCCTCTCATGCCTCTCATGCCCGTGGATGCTGTAAGAGCCTGCTAAAGTATACGTCCGGGAGATGGGCAGCAGCGTCTTTCCGTGTATAGTGTAAGTATGGCAACTACCCCACATGGAGATCCATGAGGAAGGCCTATGTTCAGCAGTGGACGTTTTACCATGAACCATTTTACGGCTGAAATAATGATGATTTTTTTCATTGGTTTATGGGTAGCGATTTTTCTTTTTATGGGACATTGTCGCAGGGTAACAATTTTTCAATTCCACTCGTAATCCCGTGAGCGTCGGCGTTGGCAGCTCTGTCGCCGTAAAAACTAATGGCCATAAAAGCTTTCTGCAAAAAGCTAATGGGCCGAAAACAATTATAATGACACCAACAAAAGGACGCATTTACGCTGTAAGCGGGCGATGGCTGGACTTCAGCCGGTGCCGGCGTGGTGACGACAGATACTAGTCGTTTTCATGCTTTATGATCATTCCAGGCTGCTTAAATTAAGACACATGTTATTCATGGTTACTTACAAGCAGTTCATGCTTATGAAGTTATGAGTTCATGTCTCATAACTTCATAAGCACCTACCTGACTTCCATAACGATTAATTACAGGGTCCTTGCGACCAGTTTATGTATTATTATCTATGTACATGCATATTTCATGCATGAATTCTAGAAAACTAATATTCGATTGAGCCGTGGGGTGCCGGCAGTAGAATATTGCTCCTCCTCTCATGCCCGTGGATGCAGTAAGAGCCTGCTAAGGGATACCTCCGGAAGATGGGCAGCAGCGTCTTTCCGTGTATCAACATCCCGGTTTGCGCTCGCCAACTCGCCTGCCAAGCGTGGTGAGTATGGCAACTACCCCTCATGGAGATCCATGAGGGAGGCCAATAGTGGACGATTTACGGCTGAAATGATGATGATGAATATTTGATTAAATATTAACTCACTAAGCCACTCCCTAGAATAGTATTTCAAAACGACCAAGCAGGCACGTACATCACAGAAGAAGGTCGTGCATAGTTACAACGCTGCCCGCTCGAGCTGCGAATGCGGCCGAAGTGGACAAAAACTGGTCGATAAGGCATGTCCCGGAAGGCCGGAAGGCAAGGGCCCTGTAATTAATCGTTCTGGATCTCAGATTTGGGAATGTAAGGAATGGTCACGTCTCTCCAATCGATTCCGGCCGCAAACGTTTGTTCTTCGCAGGGTAGCAATTATTGTGATTCATTTCACGAAATCAAAGCCTCGAGTTTTAATATTAAGTTGAAAGGAATATTTTAAACCTTTACGACGGTCGCTTTTCGTTTCTCCTCAGGTTTCTACATTTATACAGGGTTTTATAATATTTGTACTAAGCAGAAAGGGTGTGATTCTAACCATATTGAGGAACGACTTAAAAGATAGAGATAGAAATATGTTTATTTTGTCACTTATTACGAAAAATTAACGAAATTATAAAATTATTCTTAGAAATAAGTTAAAGTGACAAAAAAATGTCACCATTCAACTTGTGCTGCGCTGTGGCATAGTAAATCAATCCACAGCACTGGTCTTCCATGTTAGCGCTTGTCTTTTGTTCTACGACTTTTCAGGATTCAGTGATTTTTATTCAGGAAGAGACCACGAAAGTGTTATCTTCTACAGCTAATTATACGATAGTCATAACCTAAATAATTCAAATACAAATAAAAATACCTATAACCATAAGGAGGTTTTTTAAATAAGCTGTAAAAACAAATTTAAAAATCCAACTATGACCTCAGGATTATTTTCATATCACACTTTCAAGTAAAATTGTGAAAAAAATATAAAAAGAAAATAAAAGAAAAAACTATTTCCCGATTTTTCCCTTTCGGAACATTTAACTTGTTTTCACCTTGTATTTGTGCTCCTACGTGGTAATAGCTCTCTAAGGCACACACAGAATGCACACAAAGAAACACGCACAACTTCCGGCCGCTGATAACGCCTAACAGAAAGTATGCGATAAATTACTTTACCGCAGGTACTAAGTAAAGGGCGCTGAAAGCCCTCAGGCCTATATCTTGATCTACTTAATCTACTGTTTGCGGCGACTTTATGGAACTAATGGTCCTGAGTTCCAAAACTTTGTGGTCACTTCGGCTGTTTCTGTGTTTTTTGTGGGCCATAAGATTGATGGGCCGGTTAATGGTCAATTGAGATTGTGACTGATAACAAAGAATATTGAGATGGATTGCTCCCATGAATAGGTAAGTCGTTCCTATCCTGCCCGACAAAAGGATCAAGACAAGATCTTCATTATACTTTGTCAATTTTCATTTTAGACCGTCAAGCCTCTTGTTGCACTAGGAAGCAGGAAAGAAAAGAAATAAAATATTTTTATTTACCTTAACACCACCCACATCCGTTTGCAAAATATTAAAGTTTGAAACGTTTTTCGGGCGTAAAATAAAGTCTACAAATCTTAAAAAAATCATTAATATTGGTTTTACTATAAACTTTCTACGAAAACTATAACGGTTAAGTTAGCTTTTTTAGTTTTGGAAAAATTGTCGCTCGAACTAGCGATACGGTTTAACGATTATTCTGAAAACTCGGTTATAACTTGTTAATATAATTAAAAAAAAAATATGTTCACTACGAAACTGAACACGGCGCGGGCCCGACACGCTGCCTAACATATTTACCTGTTATTATGCAAAAACCATAAGGTGACAAAGTGATGCTATCACTTTATAAAGTCACCGTCAAGTGTTTCCTTAGGGATGGTTATCACATCCTGGATACTTTTCTCGCCTCCGTCTCTTCAACGTTACGGCATTCGATCAATCTTTCTAAGTGTCCGGAAAAATAGAGCCTTTCTACTGCAAACATCCTCCTCAGTAAAGTTGGACTTGCAGATTTGGATGGTGCTCATCTCACATGTGGCGATGGTGTAAACAACGAGCGTCAGAAACTCGTTTACTATGAGCGGTTTAGAGCCCATAGCTACGGTGGACGGTGGCCTTTAGCAACGCGCACGTGAATTATTAAAATTACCCTGCACAGTAGGCAGAAATCCTCGTATTTACAAAATGATTAATATATGTATCTCACGTTAATTTTGAAAACTAGGTATTAACAAATCGATAGAATTCACTACAATTGGATTATCCATCAAACACGGTATTAATTAGTTCAAAGTAGTGAGTAATGTAATGACACGGAAGCCGTACTCACCACCCGCCCGAGGCTCCGGGAAGCCGCAACACCGCGTTACACTGACTGTGCGGTAACTATTATATGCGGATAATCCATGATGCTATGATGTCTAACTGCTGAACAAACAGGACATCATCGTGATCAACGACAAATTCGGTAAATATTTTGTTAGGGTTTTAGTAAATAAACGATTTGACGGACAGGACAACTAACGAGAGGGGTCACAACATTACGGCTCTATTACTCGTATTAAGGACTTTCTCTTTCTATGTTATAGCAAGATCATGAATATTTATACTGTTTTCCTACGAAATTAAATAAATAATCTCCAACGTAATAAAACTTTTGTTTCCAACATGACATAAGTATTCCCCTCTACGTTAATCATCTTATTGATGGTCTCACCAGACTGCCAAGTTACTGCTACGCATATGGTACTTACATTAACACCTATCTGGTGAAACCCATAACAAAAGCTCTGCTTATTTCAAAGCTCCCAAATTACCTTATCTTTATCCTACTGTCAGACTTTTTAGAAAAACAGTCTATAGTCTATTTAGAAAAAATATGTTAAATCATTGTTCTTTGTATTTTGTTTTCATTTTCTTATCTTTTTCGAAGTTGTTGCAATTTTATTTACTTTTTTTTATACTAATTTGAAATGTTTGCTTGTCATTGGAGGCTTTTTTTAGAAATAACGTATTCTGGTTCCCACGATACAGGCCCAGCCTAGTGTAGGAATCACTATTAATATTATTTTTTGTAAACCCCTACTTACTTATCAAATGCTACGATTTGTATAATCTGTGTGAACCTTGTGTATATATTTAAGTATGTAGTTATAAAAGTATTTATAATTTTTTTAAATCTTAAATCGTTTGAAGATATTATTGCGTTTAGAACAATGGGCAAAAGTTATAACTGAGCTTGTAATTCCCTCGAGCATGCAGCATACATCTGCTGGACGCCACAAGGCTACAATTAAACATACCCACCAACATGTGCCGCGTAGAGACATCGGAGAACAATGCATCGCGCGTAGGTGCGAAGCTCGCAAACATGAGAAGGGCTGTAGTAAAAGTTCTCGCAGTTAAGGCACGCTCATTGTTTGCGGAGCGCGGCACAATGCCGGCCCTTTGTCGCCCTACGCAGGTTTGTTTGACGTTGCTCTTTGTAGGGCTCTATTCAACACCTTCCCTTCGAGGTTCACTGCCCAATTACGCCGTAAACACAGATTCCGATCTAAAGAATTTCCTTTTAAAGATACCCGGTTCATCTTTTCAATGTGACTTTAATATTATAAATCTTTTCCTTATTCCATTCCTTCTGGCGTAGTGGGAAAATATACAGGTTTTGAATTTCATTTCTTTTACTCCAAAGTTTGATTAATGAGAAGACATTTATTTGGATTAGGTCTAAGCGTTTTATTAAGTATCCTATCGTGTTAAAAGCATTGCCTTTCTTGTGGCTAGTTGGAAATAAACCTACTAATAGACACTGAGTGCCGTGTCGGCCAACACGCGGACGGGCATTCATGCCCATGACGATGATTTTCTTGAAAAATCGAAACGTGTCGGAATAATCTTCGACGTTACAATACTACGTGAGCAATTCCCGTTTTTACAAAATGAATAGTACATCACGTTAATTTTGAAAGTGAAATAAACCTACGTAATGTATTAAGTCCAAATACTAATCTGGTGTCCAATCCCTTGGACCTTCATTTCTGTAATTATTTGAGTTCTGTCCAAAGTATTCGTCGTGGCATTAATATGTATCATTAGGAAGATAGCCCGGGAATGTGACTCACGTACCCAATTAATTAAATATCCTCCGAGTATATAAATAATGTGCGCTGCTAATTAATGTCATACGGTTAATCACATCACGCGCTCAAAGGTTGGAAATACTGATATTTAGAATGGCGCATTAAATTTTCAAACGGGCAAAATTAATGTAGATAGGTATTTAACGTGTATTATTCTTAAATTGCCATCATCATTCCTAAATTCCATTAAATTCAAGCCATTAAATGGCCGCGAGGTGCCGGTAGTAGAGTGATGCCACTCCTGTCTTGCCCGTGGATTCAGTGAGCCTGCCAAGGGATATCTCCGGAATATGGGCAGCAGCGTCTTTTCGTGTATCGACGTCCCGTGCTGCGCTCGCCAACCCGCATGCCAAGCGTTATGAATATGGCAGCGGCCTCTCATGATCAGCACATGGAGATCCATGAGGGTGTTTTTGTTCAGTAGTGGACGTCCCACGACTATGATGATGATGAACCGCATAAATTACCTAAACATAATTATAGGGAAAGTCTTATGTCCAGCAGTGAACGTCTTGCGGCTGAGATGATAATGATTATTTTTATTTTATTATTCGAATATAGTCGAAGGTTTGGATTGAGCGCAAAGTGGTATTAGTCTCGTGTCAGGGCGCTAACTATTAATATTAAATTTCCCTGAAGCTACTCTGATGAAAAGGTTATTGCGTTAGTAGTCGCAGCACGTTTCCTTTAACCTTTAATCTTAGACCTCTGTCAGAGAGCATCTAATAATACTACGCTCTTCTGTTTAGGTTTAAGGTTTGGGACAATGTAAAATTCTTTGTTTTTGGTAACATTTACAGACCGTGCCACGCTCACACGACGCTCATAATGGGATTTGTTTGATTGATTGTTTTAATAGTAGAGCTGCGTATAAAAAAGCATATAAGAAAGAAATATACGTGACAGTAGTGACCATACTGTTGTTTCTTTTGAGGACATGTATGATGCTAGTACTTTCCCATATTATCATCAACATAATCAGCCGTAGAAAGTCCACTTCAGGGACAGGACTCCCTCATGAATCTGTAAGTAATTGTAAGGGGGTTTGCTTTACCCACCACGCTTGGCAGGCGTGTTGGCGAGCGCAGTATGGCTTTTGGTACACGGAAAAACGCTTCTGTCCATCTTCCGAACGTATCCCTGGGCAGATTTTTACTGCGTCCACAGGCAAGAGAGGAGGGAAAACATTTTACCGGCAACCCATGGCAATTTTTTTTCCATTTAACTGACTTATATATTCATCCACATAACGTGGAGGGCTTACCTCCGGGAGATGGGCAGCAGCGTTTTTCCGTGTATCAAAATCCTGTAATGCGCTTGACAACCTGCATGCCAAGCGTGGTGAGTAACTACCCCTTATGGAGATTCATGAGGTAGGCCTATGTTGAACTTGGAGGGATCCTTAAGCGCGTGTGTGTTGCAGGCGAGATCTTCCCGGAGCTGTACAGCACGGCGGCGGCGGGCGCGGGGCAGGCGGGGGAGGAGGAGGAGGAGGAGGCGGGGGAGGCGGAGGCGCCGGCGGAGGAGTGCGAGCCGGCGCCGTCCGCGCGCCCCGCGCTCGCCGCGCCGCCTGCGCCGCCGTCGCCCAACGAGAGCCAGCTCACGCTCGACTCGCAGTACTACAGGTAACACCACAAGTAACAAATTAATTGATTCAGGCGTGACTTTGAGGAAATCCATTATGGTAAAATTACTTTCTGTTCGGCGGTCACAAATTCAGAAATTCATTGATTTATTACCACAGTTTGAAATTACAAAACAGAGACACGTAGGCACGTCGAAGAGGGGCGACGAGGCAATGGCAACCGCGGTGATGTTATTCATTGCTGGCAATCACCCTTGCGTCTTCGTTGTTTCTAGTGTATTCCGTGACGAACGGGGAGCCGATTTCTCTCCTGGAGATGCCTTGTAGATAGGTGAAACATGTATCAAATTATTTTTGAGCATTTTTTCAAGCACTCAGTAGATATAGGTAAGAGGGTTTGTTATTATTATTTGTTTTTCACTGGATTCCACAAATAATGCTAGGTTTTATAAAAACGCAAACTGATTATGTAGGGATGTAGGATTTCTGGTAAACGTAGCAAGTGATAAACGTTCATACTAGAATAGTGTTTATTGGGTGACGGTGCGATGGGCCCTGTTGGAGCGTACAGCCTTAAGGTGCTTTGAAATTGGATTTGTCCATCAGGAAGGCGGTGATGTTGAGCTCACACTGGAATTCAAACTCAAACTCAAGAGTTTTTTAATCAGTTAAACCACAAGGGCTACTTACAAAATCAAGTTACAAAATAAAACATCACAAACTATTTGAATAAAATATATTAAGAATTGGCTCGCTTAAGATGACACATTGACGTATTTAGTAGGATTATTCAGTACTTCGGGTAACAAGACAAATACATTGGTTCCTTACACGAAGGACCAACGCAAAAACTAAAAAATAATCTGACTTAATCTGACTTTTGACATAAATGATGATAATGAAGGCCGTCATCTGTTGCCGCGCGTCGACGGCAACCTTACTATCTCATTTCTGCTAGTTGACTAAATGATAATGTATAAACTGTAACAAGAAACGTTTCAATGAAAAATCCAATGAGTGTCACATTTTTTGTTGTTGTTGTAAGAAGCAATGATGAATCAGTAGTGCAGTGGTAGACTACTAACCGTGCGTGCGTGCGTGAGGCCAACTTGTACTTGGTAATTTTTTTATTATCTGTCTGTTGGTAGTTTACTTTCATTGCATGCTCTTATAAATAATATTTAGGATACCTAGAAAGTGATGTCAATGAACATAATGACGATGATGATGGTATTTCTCGAATAAGGGCCGAATGCAGATATATAGTTGCCTTGCAACCACATGGTCGTAAGGCAAAGGCGACCACATGGTCGTAACGTTTTAGATCGCGTCTACACTCTGGCGAACCAAAACTTCTCCGTCCACGGCCGCATGCGGCTGATCCCAATATTATAAGAACGCTTTGTTTATTTTTTTATTAAAAATATTCATTGCATTATGGAAACCAAAACCTTACTAAAACAAGGAATACAAAATTTACTGCTATTCATGAATTTTATTTGACGTTCAAATGAATCTGCTGAATAAAAAAGATTGATGGATACAACATGATCTTAATATTACATTTTATGCTGAAAATAAAACGTCCAGCGGAGAAAATGTTATAAATAATTTGGCATCAATTCCCAAGCCGGCGCGGCCGGGCCGGCGCCGAGGCCCCGCCCGGGCCCCGGGGAAAGGTAAAAAACGTCCCGGAATTCGAGACCGAAAGAAATACAGTTTCCGAGATAAAAATGTACGTAAAAAAGAACGTATATGGTTTGTAACCGAGCTCGTGACGTCACGGACGGCCTTGCACACACCTCGTCCCCGGTATCCATTTATATACGTAGCTGGACTTGTATTGCACCATAAAAGGGTGAATTTGAATGGTACTCTACAAAACAATTTAGTATATTCGCTCTTATTACAAGTTTTAATGTCACCCTTTCGAACGGGAAAATTAAAAAAAATAATTAATCGTTTAACTCAAACAATCAACAAAAACTGTAAGTGAAATGTAAATAAACTAGTAATAAAAAAATATTACAATGATTAAGTATTAACTCCAGTAAACCTGACGATTTCTCTTTTCGTAGCTATTGCTACAGACAGCTATGAGTTGTGCTACATCGTAGCAGCGTAGCACGTAAGGCTACGCCAAGTACTACCTAATCATAATCTTTTTTTCGTAAAATACAGGATTTACACGTCACATCGTTAATAAATGAAGTCAAAATAAATTAAGGAAATAGATGAAGTCATATACTGATACACAAGCTTGTATTTTCCCGTTCTGCATTATTAATTAACATCGAATCTAGAATGCAAAAACCAGAAAACATTGAAAGGCGCGTTCGGATGAAATCCCATTGCTAACAAATAGCCTCAATGACCCGAATCTCCGTACGTTTACGTAACATTCGCGGCGACCTTGCGGTCCTGATTAAACGGGACATGTCCCGGAAGACGCTCCGAGCGCAAATATACTGCCCCGGGTAATGAGCGCTGAAAGGAGCTCCCCTAAGGAGACCGTTCTAATTATAACGGACATTTTGCACTTATTACATACATTACTCGCACGCGTTTATGCATCTATTGAAGATAGTTGCTTTTGTAGAAATACAAACATTACTGGGATTTTAAAACCGCCAAATTACCGACGCACAACCCTACGTACGTATCTGATGGACGCACGGGTGTGTGATGATCGGGCGGTGACACAGACACTAACTCCTACTGTAGGGCAACCCCGTGCTTGGTGCTTTACCCCACGTGTGGGCGTTGCATGTACGCACGGGTGTACTACAAGCATAGAGCGTTCCCACTCACTATTAATTAATCTACGTAGCCTAATCCCTAAGCCTAACTCCTACCTACGGAACCTACCTTGGACCCCTACCACGTATGTTATCCTGTCAGCCCTAACAGTGTAGCCCTATCCATAATAATAATAATTATATCCATAATAAATGTCATAAATTAAAATATAGATAAAACGGGATGTCTGTTACCTGGAGACCTAAGGTAACAGACGGAAAATGGGAAGAAAACAAGGGCGTGTACGGCGTGCAATGTACACAAGGGATTTTCTCACTGTCGGTCAAGCAGACTCACAGGACCGATTAGAACCTAATGGCTAAGGTAGTCTTGGCCACAGTGAGAGGATGTTAGAGGCATGAGCGTGCAGCTTATCCATCGGATGCTGGGAGCGTCTGATTAGTTCGTCAGCGGACTGCTGGGACCTCTGAGCAGCTCCTCCAGCAGATGCTAGGAACTTCTGAGCAGCTCGTCAGCGGGTGCTGGTACTTCAGGGTCCGTAGGGTCTTCGTAGAGGGGGAGGAGTTATACTCGACTCAGTGCTTCTTTCAAATATATTTATTTCACAAAAATCTTTCCTTTTACCTTTTACCGTCTTTTACCATTTTGGCGGCGAGCGCGTTGGCGTGATCCCGCACGCCGCTTTGCGCGTCCAGTGCCGCCGCCACCGCGTCATCAGCCCACTAGTGGCTGAATTATTACAAATCGGAAACGATGGCGGTGGGGCATTATGATCGCTGGACAAAGTTCCGGGCGGTTTTAACTTCTTTTAAATTAGTTCATATTGTTGGAAAACGTTCCGTTAATATTATTTCTATTTGTGATTGCATTTTGTCGGAAATGCATTAAACTTTCTCATTCAACTCGATTTCTGCAGCGGGCACGGCCGGCGACGCAGTATAATATTTTATTTTAAGCGTATACAGGATGCTGTTTATTGCCAATAATATGCATTTTTTGTTATTTATTCCAATAAAAAGGTTAAGCTTTACACGGGTGTTAAATGGGTGATGGATTTTGATGAAATTTTAAGTTTATGAAGATTAAATCAATATTAATTGATTTTTGTGGAGGGATTTGGTAGATGGGGTGTTTAAGATATGGGGGATAAATAATTTTTTTAACAACTAATACTTCCCAAATTAGTTTTAATTTTGCGTGAATATCGTCGTTATCATAATTTAATAAATACTTACCTAAGATTTTTTTTTTTGTAAATTGTGTTTTATACAATTTACGAGTTTAACGAGTATTTTTTTCTCATAAAGAACATGAACACTTCAAATAATGTGGTCTTCTATACAGCCGTAGCCCTAAACTACGTTTTTTTGTCAAACAAAACATCTAATACATGTGTCTGTATTCATAAATATAATGCACTATCAATAAGATGCTACCAAAAACTCGCTTATTTCATCCCGAAGGTACAAAAAAAATATATTGTTATTCTTTATTTGTTTTTTTTACAAGGGCGACGGCAGCCAAGTTGTCAGGTCAGGGCCAGCTCGTGCGGGAGGCGCCTTTATGCCAAACCATGTTGCACCTCACGAATTCTGCTATTCTTTAAAAGCTCTGTCACATAGCTAGTTGGAATGGAAACTATTGATTCGACAATCATTGATTCAACACACGTGAGAATTAAGTCAAACGCAGTCACCGTGTGTACAGCGCACTTCGATGCTCCATGCCCGTTCGCATATCGCCAGTATGACGGAGCCTATTTACCAAAGACAATGTCTTTGCTATTTACTTTTCGTGTTTTTTTTAAATTGAGAACAAACCTGAGCAAACAAATTGGTTATTTATTGAAAACTATTCGGACGTGTATCGGTTATTGTGCACGTTGCCTGCATTCTTAAACGTCGCAGTTGATTTTCCAATAAACTTTTATAGGAGTGCTCGGCGGGTTATGAACCCATCCATGTCGATATTTATTCTAAGTTGTAGAGACAGAATCATGAAGTTGGGATATTACTTTATGAATTCAATCATGATGTTGTTCGTGTCAGACTGTGTTCCCGGTTCTTTTTTGTCGTGGTACGTATTTGCTATCGTTGTGAGATTTTATTGAGCTGAAAATGTTGTGTTATTCGCTGTTGCTCCTCTCTTTTGTGTACGCTAACTCAATTTAATGTTTCATTTCGAAAAACAAAAGAGTCGTTATAGTGTGTTACGTAACAAAAGGAGGGATATTTTTTCATGGGAGCTCATAAATAAGAGCAATCTTGGCGCACCTGCTCCATCAGCGCGCGCGCTCGCAAGACGGATCGCGCCGCGCCGGCGTAATCTCACTAATGTGTTTACCTGCTCGCCGCCAATACAGCCTTTGTCTCCGAGTGATGCCATAATGTGCGTCCATTTCTCGTGAGAGCTTTTTTGTTCCTCTCGACACCAGTGTAGGCCGCACGAGTACGCGCCCATTGATAACAAGGAGGGACATAACTGAACCCGGCCGTCCGAAACACTATAGAAGATAGGTATCGTTTTTTTGTGTAAGTGTTTTTCGTTCGTAATTACTTTTGTGGGAGCCCAAAAGGGGCTTTTTTTTGTTCTCCTGATAACCGTAATGGATGGCGGCGAAGTTGGGAAAATAAAGCGAACTTTACGACCACAACTAATGAACGCCATATTTCAGGTGCGAGTAAGTCGCGCGGATATTTTGGGTAATGTATTATATCGTTCGGATCGACGACGGGCGAAAACATCGTATGTCGGTCGTTTGCTTTGATACTTTACTGAACTACTGCATTATTTTAATAAGGCCAGTCATCCTAATTGCTGCATCATGGCCGCCCGCCCTCGCCGCGCCGGTCGACACAAATGACACGGCTATTTCACCCGCTTATTCAGCCCTCTCGGTCACATCGACTGTGATACATAAGCAAAGCTTAGCTATTTACATAGCTATATTATTGGCATATAGCATATTTATATTATTGAATTACGTAATATAAACCCTTTTCGAGTTAACGCAGTCTACAAAATGTCTGATTTCCATGATGTATTTGTGTATTGGGTATAACTAAAATTCATAAGTCTTTCTTAAACTTTCGCGATCACAACACATTGATTATCGAGTACTTATCGCGTAATTGGCGAGAGCACATGCTTTTCAGTTTAGGTAGTTAAGTCCTTTTACTTTTTGTTTGTTTCTTAGTAGTATGTGTTTCGTGCTTTTATTTTTAACCTTTGTTACAACTAAGATGAATCTTAGATGAAAATGATGACTATAACGACCGAGTTAGGTTCTTCCGTTCGCTTATTTTTTTCTGCTTGAAGAAATAATAATCAATTAGATCAAGTTACAGGTACTTACATAGGTTAATCTTGCGACAAGATTTTTTATCACATAAATCGTGTAAAGACGTTTTAAATTGACACTAAACTTTAATGGAAAATGTTTATTTTATTATTTTAGTACGTTTAAATAAAAGCTTGTTTGTTAAAAAGTTTTTCTTACTCTTAATTTATTTTTTACCGTTTAGTTATCACTAGACAGTTAGTTTCTTGTCTCATCATCTCATGCCCGCCATGTTGGATTTAGAGTGATGTCATATAATTTTTCGAGTAACTCTCAGCAAGCCCTTTTATTTAATATCCTAAAATAAGTTCGCCATCTTGGGTATTCTGCCGTATTGGATTTAGAGTGACGTTCTTTCATTTTCCGAATTAGTCCGCAATCTTGAGTATACCGCCATGTTGGATTTAAAGTAATCTCATTTAATTTTTCGACTAACTCTCAGCAAGGCCTTTCATTTGATACCCATATTGTAAGAGTGCATTATGAATAGTTATTCATAATGGCAGAAAATGTGCCATGTTGGATTCAGAGTATCGTTATTTCATTTTAGAATTATTCTCAGCAATCCTTTACATTTGATACCCATATTGTAGGAGTCCATTGAAAATAACTAGTCCGCCATCTTGGGTATTCCGCCATGTATAATTCAGAGTGACGTCATACATTTTTTTGAGTTACTCTCAGCAATCCATTTCATTTGATACCCATATTGTAGGAGTACATTAAAATAACTAGTCCGCTATCTTGGGTGTTCCGCCATGTTGGATTCAGAGTGACGTCATTTCATTTTTGAGCTATTCTCAGCAAGCCCTTTCATCTGAAACCCGTATTATAGGAGTACATTAAAAATAAGTAGTCCACCATCTTGGGTGTTCCGCCATGTTGGATTCAGAGTGACGTCACATAGCTGACCATGCATTATCATCCAAAGAAAACATGTAAACAAAATTTTGCCCCAATTGGTTGAAGTTATCTGTCTCAAAATCGAGTTGCAAGGTTCCACCAACAAACATAGTTCCGAGTACATACATACATACAGGGCAAGTAAATAAAAGCTTGTAAAATAAAGGTAGTTACGCGAACGATAATCCAATACAGTAATAACTACGAATCATCTAAACTATTAAACTTGTAACTGCTTGTAAGAGTACTTACTCGTATCATACAAATGCTATGGCTGCCCGCGCCACATAAAAACCCAATTTAGATCAAACGGCAAAACCCTTCCCAGCGGACTTCATGTACGAGTACATTTCATCTTTCATATGTAATAATTCAGCTCAGTTGAAGCCAGCGAGAGTTAGGAGGATTTTGCCGTTTTTTTTAATGGGATATCTAGGTGACGGTCATCATCATCGTAAAGTGACTTTTTTAAAAGCTGAGAGTTGGACAATGGACATCTCTTTAGTTGTGCATCCTTTGTAATAAATTATGACATCGTTTTTGAAACTATCATGGTTATAGACACATGTATAATTTATTGAGGCGACATTTTGTATCTGTATGAATTTACAAAAAAAGTATTCTATCAACCATTTGGGTCGAGATGGTGTCATGTAAAATTTCCAGCATTATTTAATTTATTGTTGGCGGTACAGTATGCTCAGTATGCAATTTAGGCGAGTATTTTAGAATGACCCTTAAACTTTGATTCGTACATGAGTATTGATTTATTGAAAGTTTTACATTCAAGTTTAGGAGAAGAGGGGCTCATGACGTCATAACGTGTATAAAACTTAGATATGCCGTGACGTCACGCGACATTTTGACTCAATGTATAGCTGCTATTTTTTATTGTGTGTTTATTATAGTGTGATAATCTCTACATTACGGTTAAAGGCAACTAACTTATTTGCAAAATGGTACGTAAACTTAATGTTATGCATGATAGATAGATAGATAGATAGATAAAACTTTTATTTACGACAGTTGCATGACAGTTTACTTGTGATTTAAAGGAAGCAAATAACGCCGCCGGAATCAAGGAATATTTGATAACGTTTTTAAAACTATACATAATTGTGTTCTACATAAGTCACAGTTCATTAATCATAAATTTGATTAACGTATTGTTTGTCTGTGTGTGCAGCTACACGGTGGCGCTGGGCGTGACGGTGGGCGCGGGCTGCTTCCTGCTGGCGCTGAACGTCCTGGTGTTCGCCGGCATCTACCTGCAGCGCACGCGCCGCGCGCTGCGCCGCCCGCGCCGGCCCGGTGCGTCTGTCCGCGCCTCGCACTCTGACGGAGCGGTCGCGTCATGTCGGGTGTCTTAGCTCGCCTGACAATGTGGCTGATTCATTAAAAAAACTTCAAAATTAGTTGTCTCAAACATTATAGATTACTAACGAGCCTTATAGGCGTTAGTTTTCTTTTACTGGTGGGAAAGTTTAGGTGAACTATAACATGTACATTAACGCAAATCAGGAGGAGGATGGTTTGAGCCCATGAAAACAAGTTGTTGACTGTTCCAGACTAATCCATTCCATGTTTTGGAATGGATTAGTCTGGAATCCCTATGTTTTCTTTCAGAGGTCTCTTTTAGAAAGACCTTGTCAAAAATCAGTTAATAAAAATAGTTCTAAGGAACCATAGAGTGGTTACAGTCACCCCCTTTTGGCTAAGATCACATATTTATAATACATCTTCGTGATCTTCTGTTTTGAACGGCGTATTATTCACTGCATTATTTGTATTATCATCATCATCATCATCATTTCAGCCATAAAACGTCCACTGATGAACACAGGCCTCCCTCAAGGATCTCCATGAGGGGTAGTTGCCATACTCACCATTATTTGTATGCAGAAGTATAATTGCTCCTTTGATGTTTAATTGAAAACACAAATATTTTTTTAAAGTAAATCTTTTTTGTTCTGATAATCAAGAATATAACATTTTAATGTGTTGTGTCATTATAAATTATTCTTGGTTTTCATGTCACACACGAGGTAATGTAGGTAACGTGTATTTTTTAGACGATTACGATCTCTAAACAAGCATAATGCCTATATTCATAGAAATGTTTCATTCAATTGCCGAGCATTCGTTTCGAGATACTCGAAATTGACTTAATTGCTAGGAAAAAGTTTAAAAGGTTTTTATGGGATTCTCTCGAATTTGGGGTTAACTGAACGTTATATTTTCGATGGAACCCTTTGTATAAACTTATTTAGTTTGGCGGGTCTACTTGTTATTTATGAAAATAACGATTACCGCAGAATATTAAACCGGCTCTGCAAAAGTGTTCCGAGTTTATGACAGAACTTATATAGCCAGGTCACCTAGCGAGGCGACGAGGATACAACCACTGCAATAAAATACCACATAGTACTACGGAGCGCTCTTTTGTAAGCCAAATTCAAGTACCTTATAAATTACATCGAGCTTCTTCGCAAAATTAGCAGCAAGTTTGCACCTCGCTGAAAAGTAAACACTGAACTTTACATTATTGGCCTTATGTTACGTATAATTATGTCGTTTTTAGGAGCTGTGTGATTTTGTTTCATAATAAATAAATAAACTTAGAACTCAGGATAAGAAACGTACCGAGCAATTAGCTAAGCGCGGCTTAAGAGCGTTTACGCCTAGCGCGCGATGTCAAGTTTAGGTAATTCAAACCCACACAGAAGCGAGCGTGACAGTGTGAGTAGCGCTGGCGCGTTCTATTATGTTATAGTCATACTTAACCACTTTGATCCATTCGAGTGAAATTGTTATTGCAATTATTTAATTTAAATTTGAACTTAAACATATTACTAAGTTACGAGTAGGTACAAATAAAACTCTTTGGTACGGATAAAGTCGAGTTTATTTCACATTATTATTAAATGTTTTACATTAATAATAAATAAAATTAATATGTCGTGGTTCTTAGCGGCATCGACTTAGATTTTTTTTTCAATTATTCTGCGGCCCTCAAACACCGTGTTTATTTGAATTGGAATTTTGCCTGCAAATTAAAACATAAGAATTTAAACAACATATTTTTTTTTTAAGTTTAGGTTAACATAAGCATAAAATAGTAAAAAGATTATAATATAAAGTAGTGTAGAATCTAGTGGTCTGATTTTTTTAACTACTTAAGATAACTTACCAAATTTGACAGTTCTATGTTTTCAGATGGTGAGACTATTAGAATAGAATAGAAATATATTTATTTGGTATACATTACAGCACAAGCATAGAACAAAAGACACAAAGAAAAATAATATATAACATAGTACCTAGCACCAATAGCAATAACATTGCAAGTACCAAATTAAAATTAAACAGGTTGGGTAATTCTAGGTACATACGGCAAAGGATAACAATGAAAAAATAATAATAATAACAATAAATCGAACCTATAAACAAAGTTAAAACAAAAATACATAGTAGGCAGTAAGCTGCCGTATGCCCCAACCACAACAAGAAATATACTTATACTAGGTACTATCCTACCGGTAATCCAGTCATTGACCCTAAGAGTAGGTAGTAAAAGATGTGCTGCAGTAAAACCAGAAGGGACGGATGTCAGCTTGTATTCCTTCGCACCATAACACGAAGGAACGCTGATTTTCAGACCCCTCCTAAAAGGTAAGTGATACCACGAGCAGAGGCCAGCGGTTTTGTAACTAATTGAAAAATAAAACATAAATAATTAAACAATAACAAATACTTATTAAAACAAAAATAAAATGAATAGAAAAGCAACGGAACGTGAAATGTAAAGCAGAACGTAGAAAAATATACCAACTAGTGAACTAAATTATCTGTGACCTTAGAATAGATTTCCTCTCAAAATTGTTAAAAGAACTGTTTTCTTTTTTGTTAATTTTTATCCAATAATTTGAACTTTCTAAAGATTACGAACTTGACACTGGCAGAATTATGAAAAACCAAACACAAAAGCCATACGATAAGAAGAAGAAGATAGAAATGGTACGTTCCGTTCTTTTTGCAAAATATTTGCCAAAAGAACGTTACGCCATAGAAATATTTTACAAAATAACAACAATGTTATAAAATACTTAGGGTAGAATGGAGCGCGTACGAGGATGGATAACCTTCCTTTCTTTTTGACTAATATAGAATTCTGAAAAAAATACAGTCATCATCATCATTTCAGCCGTAGGACGTCCACTGCTGGACATAGGCCTCCCTCATGGATTTCCAGTTATTGTGGTTGGAAGCGATCTGCATCCACCTGCGGTCTTCACCAGGTCATCATCCCATCTTGTTGGTGGACGTCCTACGCTGCGCTTGCCGCAGTTGCCGTTGCCTCCACTCGAGAACTTTTCAGTCCCATCGGCCATCTATTCTGCGAGCTACATGGCCTGCCCATTGTTACTTCAACGTGCTACGTATCTCCTCATTTCTGATTCGATCGCGTAAAGAAACCCCGAGCATAGCCCTCTCCATAGCTCGTTGAGCGACTCTGAGCTTATTCATGAGGCCAATCGTGAATTACCACGTTTTGATTCCATATGTCATCACTGGTAACACACATGGTTTGTAGACTTTAGAATTGTAGAAAAAACAGTATATATTATTAAATCATCGGTGATGGCGTATTATGACGTGAAAGGAGAAAAAAGTAATTTACATTTTAATAGTTTAAAATAACGTTAATACTATGTACCTCCATATTTTGGTTTTCACACTAAACTACTTTCTAATTTTCTTCACTTGAGTTTTTTTATATTGCCTGAAGTGAAACCATCAACCAATAAGCACACACCTTGTTATTTGAAAGCAAGCATTATGCAGTAAATCATTTCAGCCATAAAACGTTCACTGATGAACATAGGCCTCCCTCATGGATCCCCATGAGGGGTAGTTGCCATACTCACCACGCTTGCCAGGCGGGTTGGTGAGCGCAGTATGGGATGTTGATACACGGATAGACGCTGCTGCCCATCTTCCGGAGGTATCCCTTAGCAGGCTCTTACTGCATCCATGGGCATGAGAGAAGGGGTATTATTCTACTGCCGGCACCCACGGCATAATGCAGTAAATAAATAAAAGAAAATAATGTTGATGAAACATACGTAGGTTTATAAAAAGTAACTAAAAAAATTTAAACAGACCTCAAGACGTAGAAACGCTCAGAAGCAAAAATTCTTGGATTCTTTTTAAAGTCGGAGCCAGCCCAAAATTATTAAAAATCTACCTTATAGTTTCAGAGAAATGCGCGGACAAACATACATAAATAAATATTATGAAACTTGCCACATTTGCTTAGAAGCCCACATAGACCTACAATATACAAAAAATATATTATTATATAATATGAATAAACATATCAGTATAGTACATGTATAAGGATAGGAAAATGTGTAATTTGTATCTAACATGAGCGAAGCCGTGGGTTGAAGCTAGTATAACATAGTAACTTGTTTATATACCAACCTTTTAGCTCTTGCATTTTCCATGTTTTCTACATTTTTGCGCTTTCGTTTCTTCGCTAAAAATAACTTTGTTTTATTTCCCATTATGTCTGAAATATGATTTGTTACAATATAAATTTCTAAAAATATGTTTGCCATCAAAAATAATCATAAAATATTTTACTCACCAAAGTACCAAAATTATTCGATGACGCTATAATTGTCCGCTCGCCCTATACGCACGACAAAGGTCAACACAGGTCAGTCAGAGCGCCAAGCGACATGTCCACACTCTAGGAAGCCTTGCGGCGGACTGACTTGAAATGATTTGCGCGCAGCGTTTTAGAGTAGTTTTAAAATATTTACAGAAAAATAATAACAACAAAATAATAAAAAAATTAAATGTACGATTTTAAAGAAGATGCTCTACTATATTGGTAAGCGATTATTTTATTAAATTAGATAAGGTATATCGGTGAAAAAATCATTTAAATTTCGTAATATTTCACATTTTTTGAATTTTAATTTCTCATAGTAAGATAACAAAATCAGACATCTAACTAACTAACTTTTTTCCTAAGGATCTTATTGATTGGTCATTAGGTTTTGTTAATTAGATATATCAGTATTTTCATAATATTTTGAGCTTCGAAACTGATGCTGAAAGGGAAATTAAGAAAACCTCTAACCAGTTATCTTGATAGAACGCGTACATACTATATTAATCGAAATATTTTCTTTACTAACTATTTGGACAACTAAATTTTCTAAAATTATTATTAATTAACATATGGTGTAAAATAAGTGGTTCATGATATTAACGGGTTTGAAAAGTACTGTTTTTGAGCCAAACTGCGCATGGAAGGCGTAAACGCTCTTAAAGAGGGCGAATTATTGGCCAACGGATCCAGGATGGGCGAGAGCTAAGATAATTCAGTCGAGCCATTAGTTCCCGGCCACACTCCACGGCTGCTGGATGCTTGCTACTGACGCAGACAGGACAGCTGCTGTTACTATAACTAACCTAAGCTACTGCGAAAATGCCGTTTGGCTATAACGGATCATAACTCAACCTTAACTCGCCTCGTTTTTACCCTTGACTAAATTTTTGGAATGTATTACGATTCCAAGAACTACATGTGCGAGTCAGGGCGAGTAAAGTCAGAATTTACTAAAAAGCCTAGTAACTAGACGGTTGCGGTTAGCCAGGCCAATCATTTAGTATAGTAAACATTATTCGTCCTATACAATCAAAAAAAAACATGTATACGTGAAGGGCAGTCCAAAGAAGATCAAATCAAATTATTTTTTCAAGTTCATGACCTAAAAAAATAAAAGAAAGGTTTAAAGAAAATAAAATCTCTATAATGTAAAACTGGAATGAGTTTTACGTTACAGAGGTGTCCGAAACGATGATAAACGAGACGCTGTTTCATGAATAGTAACGTTTCAGATAAATACTTTTGGAGCGGTTTTTCACTTAATATATTTTGCTCTTATTTAAGTTTTTTTCTTTAGAACTCGTTGTTGCTGAAAATATACATTTCCATTTTATAATGAGCTAATAAAATAATGCTATGAATCTCGACTTGATTACAAGAGAACGACCGTTCTCAGGATCATCAAAATTTTAACAGCATGGAACAAAGTACTTCTAAATTTAATATTTTTTTACAATGATTATATAAAACCTCATTAAAACTTGATAGTCAAAAAAATAATAAAACTGAAGCATCAGTACGTGCGCCGGACACCGATTAGCGCCACAGCGCGCGCCTGCATCTGTACGCTGCTCCTGCACCCGTACGCTGCCCCTCCAAACACCGCGCGCCCGGCCGGCCGCCCCGCCACTCGCTATAAATGGAGCTCACGCGCCTCAGAGTATTCAGTCTGCGCTGGCGCCCGCTTGTACCAGTATTGGCACAGTGGTCCTCTGGCTCAGACGCATCCCCCCGCGCTCCCCTCGCGCTCCTCCTGCGCCGCGCGGTTACGTATACGATTGGTTTCGTTAAGCATCCTGCTGATACGAACCGATCGGAATCGTACCAATTCACTTGTGTTTGGACTTGTTTGTAAAACGCATTAAACCTTATATTTGTACTACGGTGTTTCACTACGAAGAATACCCACCTTACTACAAACTGGCGCTCAACGTTAAGGCCCGGAAACAAGCTAGCCCAAAAGCACGGATAAGAAGAGTGAAAATAGAACCTGACACGATGAACCTGTCACCCGAGCAGTTTGAGAAGCTACTGTCTGCCATTGGTACACAGCAACGACGAGGATCCTTCGCCACTTGCAAGATTACCTTTAGCGGTACGAGAGATACCGAAACAGTAGAATCTTTCCTGGCTGCGGCTTCAGTGTTCAAGTCAGTTGAACAAATTTCGGATGAAGATGCAATAAAAAGCATCCCGCTCATTGTTAAGGATGAGGCAGCCACCTGGTGGAATGGTGTGAAAGAACAGGTAACAACATGGACAGAGTTTGAAGCCAGAGTTCGCCACGCATTTGCCCCCAAGAGACCTGCATACCAGCTTTATCAAAATATTGTCTGCATCAAGCAAGAAGAGGACGAGCTGACTGAGGTTTTTGTGGCCAAGAAAAGAGCTCTCTTTTCACAACTGCCCGAGAGCCACTCCGAGTCACAGCAAATCGACATGATTTTTGGCCAGATAAGGTACAAGATCCGCGTCAAAATGCCACGAGAGAGTGTTAATAGTTTTGATGCCCTATTGATGTCAGCCAGAGGAGTGGAACAGCTTGTGGCAGAAAAGGAATTTCCAACAGAGCAAGGGACGGAGAAACAAACAGAACGGACAGTTAAGAAGAAGCAACGCTGCTCCTATTGTAGGCTACCAGGTCACTCCATCGAGACATGTCGTAAGAAGGAAAGGAAGGACGCTACATCTGCTACTGGGATGTCTGCCAGTAAGCCGGTTCCGCCGATCGCTGTTATGGGAACCCAAGCGCCGTCGCCCTCTCAACCGAAGTTCTCGTGCTATGGATGTGGTGCCCCCGGAGTGGTAAGGTCGAAGTGCACGACTTGCGCTAAAGCCCCGGCTAAGTCAGATAAACCGGAGGTAAGTTTCTGTTCCCTCAACATCAAGGCAGATGTCCGCCCCAGACCAACTATTGGAATTGCTATCGGAAAAATCGTAGGTAACGCGTATGTAGATACCTGTGCGAAAACGAGCGTCGCATCATACGCACTTTATAAATGTTTGAAGAAACTTGGGTTTCCGTTTGGAACGCAAAAGGTCATGGTGACCCTAGCTGATGGAACCAGATCACACCGGGAAGTATTGACGGTAAGTGCACCCGTCAGTATCTGTTACCGTGTCGTTCAAACAACGTTCGTCGTGTTTCCAGAGTCTCGAGAATCACGAACACTGTTGGGTATCGGCTTTATCCAAGATGCCAGAATGGTATTGGATATCCCGCAAAGAACTTGGCATTTTGTCGACAACCCCAACGACATCTACGACCTGCAAGACGAAGACTCTGATGAGGTGTCCATGGCACATGTCGAGGCTACACCCATCTATTATACTGCTTCGTTGCGGGCCATGTTAAAGGATGTTGCACTTAACGAGTTTATCTCCCCAATGTCAATCAGTCCACCAGATAACCTTGTAACACGGCACACTAGTGGACCAACTCCTTTTCAAGACGCACGAGAACCGGATCAGCCCCAGCCCAGCGTATGCGCCCCAGCAACCGGAAACTCGATACTTGGAGAGCCAGCACTTCCGGAGACGACATCCTGTACCACGAGTTTTACGAAGCCATATCGTGTTGTACCGATCGAGTTCGAGTCGCCTCCGAACAAAAGATCTCGAGCCATATTCGATGGTTACTCTCCGAGATTTGTAGACTTCATGCTCCGGGACGCACAAATGCAAATTGATGACACTCCGTGTGAGTTATCGCCGCATTCAGAAGGATTGTTTCCTGGTGAAGCAAACAAAGGCAATAATGACGTCGGGATTGGATCTATTGAGATAGATGAGGTCTCTTCCAAAAATCTAGACACCAATCAAAGGTCCCAACTAATGGAAGTTCTATGGGGTAATCAAGAAGTCTTTGGAGAGAGTAAAGAACCGACTATTCTAGCTGAGCACTGCATAGATTCCGGTGACCATAATCCGATATCGGTACCTCCATATCGCCTTTCACCTCCACGTTTAGCTATGCTGAAGGAAGAGATAAAAAAGATGCTAGCTAACAATGTTATAGATCCATGTTCATCACCCTGGTCGGCACCTGTCATAATGGTACCCAAGAAAGATGGATCAGTACGAGTCTGCGTCGATTATCGCAGACTGAATGCCATAACGGTACCAGACAAATACCCTATCCCGCGGATTGATGACTTGCTTCACGCTGCCAAGCCAACGCCCTTTATGTCAACGCTGGACTTACGAGCTGGATATTGGCAAGTTAAGGTGAAGTCTGAAGATCAGGACAAGACTGCTTTCATAACACCATTTGGAGTATATCGCTTCAAGAGGATGCCATTTGGACTTCGCAATGCACCCTCCACGTTCCAGCGCTTGATAGATAGGATTCGAGTGAGCCTAGAAGAAGTAAAGATACTGGCTTACTTAGATGACTTGATAATATTCTCGGCCACTTATCAAGATCACCTATCAGACTTAGATAAAGTTTTGAGGAAATTAAAGGAAAGTAATCTTCGAGTAAACTTTAGTAAGTGCCGATTTTGCTGTTCGACAGTCAAGTATTTAGGCCACCTCATAACTCCAGAGGGACTGACAGTAGATCCAGAGAAAGTAACGGCAATACTCGACAGTCCAGCACCCAAGAATTTAAAACATTTGATGACGTTCTTGCAGACATGCTCCTGGTACAGGCGCTTCATTCCAAATTTCGCCAAATTAAGTGAACCTCTTTCTCGCCTAACGAAAAAGGACTCGGCATGGAATTGGTCTGCAGATCAAGAACAGGCTTTTCAAGAGCTGAAGAAACACCTTACTTCTGCTCCTGTGCTTCAACAAGCCGATGAGACAAAAGCCTACATCATCAAAACAGATGCAAGTAACTATGCACTCGGAGCCGTTCTAGTGCAGGGGGAGGGAGAACATGAGCATCCTGTCGAATACGCCAGTAGGTTGTTAATCCCTGCAGAACGCAATTATTCCACCACAGAAAGAGAAGCCCTAGCAGTAGTTTGGGCTATTGGAAAATTCCGAGGATATATCGAAGGCCTTCCTGTGACGGTTGTTACCGATCACCAGGCCTTGAAATGGTTGATGTCATTACGGTCTCCAACAGGCCGATTAGCGAGATGGGCTCTGCAGATACAGGCGTATGACATCACAGTCAAGTACACTCCTGGTAGAACGAATGTTGTCGCAGACACGCTGTCGAGGCCTATTTGTGATGACACAAATATGAGAGACTGTGGAGTATGTAGTGTAGCCGTGAATATGCCGCAAAGATCGTCATCTGAGATAAGAGCAGAGCAGCTGAAAGATGAAGGCATCTCCAGCATCATCGCCGCTTTGGAAGATACGGATCGTACAGAGAACGCCATATATTGGAGCAACAAGGGTTATGTCATGAATAATGGGCTGTTGTACCGATACCACCTCACTGATGACACAGATGAAGCTCAACTCGTAGTCCCTCAACATGAATGGGCTAATGTTCTCTCCGTATATCACGATGACCCTCTGGCAGGACATTACGGTTCAGATAAGACCTATCAACGCATCTCTCGACGATACCACTGGAAAGGAATGAGAAAGTACATCGAGGCTTATGTTAAGAATTGTGTCTCATGTCAGAGATATAAGCCATCGAATATGAAACCAGCTGGTTTACTCCAGACTACACCTGTCAATCAACGTTTTGAGACTGTTGCCTTTGACTTGTTCGGACCCTTACCTTCTACGACCACCGGTAATACATGGATCTTCATTGCTGAGGATATTGCTACTGGCTGGGTTGAATTATTTGCTATGAAAACTGCCAGTGCCGAGAATTGCGCTCAAGTTTTGATCGATGAAGTCTTCCTTAGGTATGGTACACCCAGAAGACTCATAAGCGACAATGGACCGCAATTTGTCAGTTCGGTTATGCAGCAGTTGACGTATTGCTTAAGGATCAAGCATACCTTCACACCAGTATACCATCCAGCAGCGAACCCGGTAGAAAGGAAGAACAGAGACATGAAGACGCAGTTGGCAATTTTAGTTGAAGACGACCACGGAGACTGGGATAGAAAATTACCCAGCATACGATTTGCGATGAATACCGCAAGTTGCCTCACTACGGGCTACAGTCCAGCTTATTTAACGTTTGCAAGAGAACTTCGTACTCCGGATGACAATATGCATGATCTCAGACAGATTATATTGTCCGAAAATTTTGTACCCGAAATAACACCGAAGCTACTTCTCTTAGCAAATACTTTAAACAAAGCTCGCGACATCAGAGAGGGTAAAGAGGAACGCAGGAAAGAGACGGCAGATAAAGGACGAAGAAAGGACCCTGGCTATACTCCCGGTGATTTGGTCTTAGCGACCACCAACGCAGTCAGTAATGCCGCCCGAGGAATAAGCGCTAAATTCTGTCCTCGGCGAGACGGCCCCTACTTAATCCTCAATCGACATGGTGCCACTTCTTATATGATTTCAGATCCTAACACACCAGACAAACCGCTTGGTGTGTACCACACGTCGGCCTTGACCCCTTTCCAAGGCAGTTCGACGAGCCCGCTTCCTTTGCCAGTACGCCCACTCAAGAAACGTGGACGCCCTCCCAAGCCTAAACCTAGGCCTACACCGGAAGTCACAGCGCAACCCACTCGTGGACGAGGACGCCCTCGCAAGAACGCAGTCCTGAACGATTCGCCTGGCTGTCTACTCGTCGGGTCGACTTCGCATCCAGAGGGGGAGACTGAAGCATCAGTACGTGCGCCGGACACCGATTAGCGCCACAGCGCGCGCCTGCATCTGTACGCTGCTCCTGCACCCGTACGCTGCCCCTCCAAACACCGCGCGCCCGGCCGGCCGCCCCGCCACTCGCTATAAATGGAGCTCACGCGCCTCAGAGTATTCAGTCTGCGCTGGCGCCCGCTTGTACCAGTATTGGCACAGTGGTCCTCTGGCTCAGACGCATCCCCCCGCGCTCCCCTCGCGCTCCTCCTGCGCCGCGCGGTTACGTATACGATTGGTTTCGTTAAGCATCCTGCTGATACGAACCGATCGGAATCGTACCAATTCACTTGTGTTTGGACTTGTTTGTAAAACGCATTAAACCTTATATTTGTACTACGGTGTTTCACTACGAAGAATACCCACCTTACTACAAAACAACATTAAGTCTCTTGATATCCGTATTTCTTAGCACACCAGCAACTTTTTGTACTTAAGTATTTTTGTATCGTACTTCTGTTCTCTTTGTTTACATAAAATATATACAAAAAATAGACAAGAAAGACAATAGACTGCTTGTAAAATAGTTTCGTTGTCAAGTTATAATAACATTATTAACATATTTTACGAAATCTATCGTAGTCAAGAACCATGTGTTGTATAATTATGAGACAATCTAAAAATTGCTGTTTTCTCGACGGGTTTTTATAAAAAAATTGTGAAATGTGATCGTTTTTAGTATTAAAATAATATTGTCTGGAAGAGATCACTTCTAGCGATAAGACTGCCCATTGTCTGTTATATTTCTTTGCCATAAAATTTCATTTCTTTACAAAAAGAAAAACACTCCTTTTGTAATTGTTGTTATAAGGTGAGTTTATCTATATATATATATATATATATACATATATATATAATATTGTAGAGTAAAACAAATTAGTTGGTACATTACATTATGTTTAGTTAAGTTTTACCCTGTAAGTGCGTTTCTCGGTACCGCGTTTAGTTCCAAATCTGAAACTAGATGTCGCCCTTAAAAATGTTCAACCGCTAGATCGCGCTATCGAAAACGCACGGCAGCAGATATAGTCTCGTAGTGATTTTGTGATTTTGGAGATGGACAGGAGCTCGTTACGTTAGTCACTGAGATTTGCAATAAAGTACCTTTGCATCAAAGTGCGTTTTTTTGAACGGGTTCCAACATAGGTCCATCATTTGGTCCTACGGCCGGATACCCTAGCCCTTGGATAGTCGGAGGAGTCCACCGACGGGGAGGGGGAAACACGTCGTCGCGGCCGCTGGATTGTTTGCCAGCGTGTGAGGTCAGCACGCGTGTACCGGAGAAGGTGGTGCGAGAGGGCGCCACTGTGCTGTGCTAGCGCGCTTAACTGCGCAGCTGAGCCAGCACTGCAGCCGGGCGCTTGGGAGTGCGCCACTGCAGCGGAGTTGCCGGGCCATCGCCAGCCCGCAGCCTGCGATCGGGAGCCGCCAGAGGGCGCCACTGTGCTGTGCCAAGCGCGCTCAACTGCGCAGCTGAGCCAGCACTGCAGCCGGGCGCTTGGAGGTGCGCCACTGCAGCGGAGTTGCCGGGCCATCGCTGCCCGCAGCCTGCGATTGGGAGCCGCCAGAGGGCGCCACTACAGTGCAACTATTGAAGTTTGCGGTTTGTGAAGTGTAATCGTGAGTACTTTTGAATTGTTTGTTATTGTGGAAATTTCCTTCGGGAAAGGAAGATGCAGTTGGATTGATGCAAGAATTGAACAAAGCAGTTATTGGCAAGAATTGAACATTGACTTTTTAACGTTAAGTTTTAGGACTTATAATTTTTGTGTGCATGCTAGTATTAAGGTACGAAACTCTGTTGAGACGGGGAATCCACGCCCAAATTTCGATATTTATTTTAAATTCTCAAACACTTAGAAAAATTTGATAAAAAATATTTTGTTTATATTTAACCTTAGCTACAATGGAATCCTTATACAAACTTCAGTATGACGTAAAGTCACGTATTGAAAAGGCCAGAAGTAACTTAAAGAAATCGCCTAAAACTCGTATCACGTTATCATACGTTGAGGTAAGGCTTGATTGTTTAGAATCCACTTGGAAAAGTTTAATAGAAATCATGAGGCTATTGTACAAAAGGTAACTGAATCAAATGCAGAAGATAAATACTTTTCGGATGAAATATTTGAGAATACAGAGGAAACATACGTAGATTATAAAAATGAATTAAATGAAATTTTGAACGCATTTCGTACCAAAGAAAGTGCAGATAAAAGTGTTAACGCTAGCAATAAGTGCGATTATTTTAAGTTGCCTAAGATTTCAATTCCCACTTTTTCGGGAGAATTCACTCAATGGCCGACATTTAAAGATTTGTTCATATCTGTTATTCACAATAGCGACAATTTACAAGATGTGCAAAAAATGCATTATTTAAAGGGTTTGTTGACGGGTGAGGCAGAACAGTTGGTGCGAAACCTTTCCATTACATCCGCGAATTATGCGGAATGCTGGAAAGCGTTGTGTAGTAGGTTTGATAACAAAAGATTTACATCAAATTGTTTATTAAAGCGCTTAATGTCACAGAATAATGTAGCGGAACATTCTAGTGCCATAAAGGGTCTATTGGACACGACTATGGAATGTCTAAACGGTCTTAAAAATCTCGGTGTTGATGTTCAGTCTTGGGATTTGATAGTAATTTACATCGTTAGTTCAAAACTTGACATTGAATCTCGGAAACTATGGGAAACAAAAATAAGTTCACATGATCAACTACCCGCGTTAGACGAATTTAGAGACTTTTTAGAAGCCAGGTCTCGGGCATTAGAATTCTTGGATCCTAAATGTAAATCTAAAGCAAACGTAAATAAAGCTAAGGTTCACCACGCTGCTGCTGCCTCCGCCGACAACCATTCGAATGGGAACAAGTCGTGCCCATTCTGTGAGGAAAACCATAAGCTTGGAAATTGTAAGAATTTTGTAAAGGACGATTACAAGGCTCGTCATGACTTCGTCCAAACCAAGCGCTTGTGTTTTAATTGTTTTGGTGCTAATCACGTCGTGAGACACTGTCGCCAGAATTCCTGTTGTCGCATATGTAAGCGTAAGCATCACACGTTGTTACATCCCGATAATTCTAGCTCCAGTTCAGCCGTGGCAGTGTCCACCACGGCCGAAATCAAATCAGCAGTGTCTGACGTCAAGGCAGCATTATCAGAGGGCGATACATTTTCGCCAAAAGTAGCTTCACACTTTTCTCAAAGGTCATTACCGTCACAGGTTTTGTTGGCCACAGCTATTGTCGAAGCACAGACAAGGCGAGGGTCAGCACAGCTTCTAAGGGTGTTATTGGATCAGGGATCTCAGGCTTCGTTCATAACGGAGTCGGCGGTTCAACTGCTTGGACTGAAGAAGAAATCAGCCAAGACAGTCATTTCAGGTGTAGGTGGCGAGGAGAGCAGCTGTGCTTCGAGGTTTACGGTCACAACGACTATTCACTCGCGCATCGACCCCAGGTTCAGTGTCGAAGTAGAAGCATACGTATTAGCTAATATTACGTCGGTTTTACCCTCAGAGAAATTTGTTGAATTTGACTGGCCTGAACTACAGCTCACTTTAGCAGACCCGGAATATCATACTCCAAACAAGGTTGACCTGCTGCTGGGCGCTGAAGTATACGGCCAAGTTTTGAGAGAAGGATTGACTCAAGGTCCTTTAGGTTATCCTGCTGCACAAAACACAGCATTTGGATGGATCTTGTTTGGTCGAATCCCATCGAGCACAGCCTCGAACGCTAATTGTCATCATGCCACTATTAGTAAGGCTGATGAAGTTGATGACAGCGATCTCCTGAAGCAGTTTTGGGAGATCGAGTCCACAATTCCTGGATCTCCAAAAATCCTGTCTGAAGATGAGCAGCGTTGCGAAGAACTCTATTTGCAAACCACTTCAAGAGATGAAGATGGAAGGTATGTGGTTCAGCTTCCATTTCGAAGTGACAATCCTCAGTGTCAGTACGGCAGAACGAGAGACCAAGCTGTTAAACGATTTCAGCTTCTTGAGTCCAAGTTTAAGAAGCATCCGGAAATAAAGCGCAGATATTCTGAAGTCTTCCACGAATATCTCGATCTAGGTCACATGGAACGTGTAAATGGTGATGATCCTAAACGATCTACAGCAGTATACTTACCACACCATGCCGTTGTACGTGAGGACAAGATGACGTCCAAGATACGGATCGTGTTCGATGCTTCCATGAAAGGGATTTACGGTGTTTCTCTGAATGATGAGTTGTTGATTGGCCCAACAATACAGCCGCCACTGCGTCACATCATTATCAAATGGAGAATGCATCCCATAAGCATTTGTGCGGATGTCGTCAAAATGTATAGACAAGTTAAGGTTTCACCTGAACACGCAGATTTCCAAAGAGTAGTATGGCGCGAAGATCCTTCAGAAGAAATTCAAGACTTTCGTATGTTGAGAGTTACCTTCGGTACTTCGTCGGCTCCTTATCTCGCTGTGAAGACACTCCAGCAGGTCGCGGTTGATGAATCGTCGTCATGCGGTCCTGATGTTGCTGACAAAATAAAAAATGAGTTCTATGTAGATGATCTTATGACAGGATGTCAAACAGTGAATGAAGGATTAAGGTTGAAAAGAGAAATGACAGAAGTACTTACCAAAGGTGGTTTTCAATTGCAGAAGTGGGTCAGCAGCTGCGAAGAGCTAAACAAGCAATTTTCGGAAAGGGATAAAGATCTGGAGACAGGAAGGGATCGAGGAACGACAGAAAAGGATATAAAAATGGATGAAATCACGAAAATATTAGGAATTTCATGGACCAAGGATTACGATGAGTTTCGATATTCGGTCAAACTCTCCGCACAGGAGCATCCTGTCACGAAGCGGCGAGTAATATCAGATATCTCCCGCCTATTCGACCCGTTGGGATGGGCAGCACCTTGTGTTGTCACATCAAAGATATTCATTCAAAAGCTGTGGCTTTCGGGTATAGGCTGGGATGAAGAGCTGCCACAAGAATTGTTAATGGAGTGGCAAACTTACCGAAACCATCTTGCTGACACGTGTAAGTTTAGCATCCCAAGATGGTTGAAAACATCAGATAATAATGCCCGTGTCGAGTTGCATGGGTTCTCTGATGCATCTGTGGCGGCATATGCGGCAGTTGTTTATGTCAGAGTTATCGGTGCCGATATGTCAATAACTACAAGCTTAGTGACAGCCCGAACGAAGGTTTCTCCTGTTAAACAGCAGTCGATTCCTCGACTTGAGTTGATGGGTGCTGTACTGCTTGCAGAATTGTTATCGGAAGTATCGGTTGTTATGAGGATTCCGTCAATCCATGTACACGCATGGACGGATTCCTCAGTCGTTCTGGCATGGCTTAGTAGTCATCCTAGCCGCTGGAACACTTTTGTGGCAAATAGAGTGTCAACTATTCTATCTCTGTTTGACAATTCGCACTGGGCTCATGTCCAGACTTGTCAGAACCCAGCAGATATTGCTTCACGAGGTTTGACTCCACAAGAACTTTCATGTAGTGTCTTGTGGTCTCAGGGTGCGCCTTGGTTACGTGACGAAATAATTGAATACACGAGACCAAAGGCTATATCAACCAATATAGAGCAAAAATCTGTCAAGGCTCATATTGCAACTGAGACCACACCAGATGATCCTGTTTGGACAAAATATTCAACACTGCAGAGGTTAGTGAGAGTAATAGCATATTGTCGAAGAATTCTGAAATGGAGAAAGCTACAAGATAGAAATAGACGTTATGAGAACTATTTGACGCATGAAGAAAAATCAGAAGCAACAAAAGTCTGTGTAAGACATGCTCAGAAACAGGGATTCATCGAAGAAATAGAAGATTTACGAAAAACTGGAAGAGTAAAAGCAAGAAGCAGGCTGAAGTCGCTGTGCCCTGTAATAGATAGTGATGGGATCTTACGCGCTAGTAGTCGGATCCAGAACGCAAGGTTAGACCAAGATACAATCAATCCCATCATTCTACCTCGGGACAATCACTTCACACTTCTTGTGATTGCAGAATCCCACAGAAAGACGTTTCACGGAGGACCCACATTAGTTCTGAACCATTTGCGTACTAAGTATTGGGTAGTTTCAGCTAAAGATTTAGTGAAAAGGTTCGTTCGCAACTGTGTTACTTGTAAGCGGTATGCCGTCACTGCTCAAAGCCAGTTGATGGGCCAGTTACCGTCTAGTAGGGTAACACCAGCAAGAACGTTTAGGCATAGCGGTGTTGATTTTGCTGGTCCTATAAACATTCGTACGTCGAAGGGTCGCGGTCATCAGTCCTACAAAGGGTACATTTGTTTGTTTGTCTGTATGGTCACTAAGGCTATACACTTAGAGGTGGTGAGCGATTTATCGGCGCAAGGTTTCATCGCTGCTTTCAAAAGGTTTGTAGGACGTCGGGGCGTCGTCACTGACATCTGGAGTGACAACGGTACAAATTTTGTTGGTGCTTCTAAGGAACTGCGGCATCTTGTTGCTGCAGAAGGGTCTTCTGTGGCGATAGACATCAAGGAGTGGCTGGGTGACAATGGCACTAAGTGGCACTTTATTCCTCCTCATGCGCCAAACTTCGGTGGGCTTTGGGAGGCAGGAGTGAAGTCCACAAAGTATCACCTAAAGCGAGTGATAGGGAACGCCACCCTTACCTTTGAAGAGATGTCCACATTGCTGATCCAAGTCGAAGCATGCTTGAACTCCCGGCCGTTGTCGATACTGCCTGATAACCATGACGATCCAACTCCTTTAACACCTGGTCACTTTCTCATAGGCGAACCTTTGATAACGGTGCCCGACCGGAACTATTTGGAGAGCAATATTAGTAGCCTTAAACGTTGGCAGTTAGCTCAGCGAATGATGCAGGATTTCTGGCGGCGATGGTCCGAAGAATATTTGGTACACCTGGGGCAGCGATACAAGTGGAATAAACGGGTTCCGGAACCAAACATTGGTGATGTTGTTTTGGTGAAGGAAGACCACTTGCCTCCTGCACGCTGGTTCTTAGGCAGAATAGTAGAAAAGCACCCTGGTTCGGACGGGGTCACACGAGTGGTAACCCTCAAGTGTAATGGGTCAATATGTAAACGTCCTGTGTCAAAGTTATGTGTTTTACCTGTTACAGATTAGGTAAAAAATTGTTTTTTTTTGTGTTCTTAATGAGAAGTCATGTTGTTAGTTATTTTATTGGTAAGATTTTGGTTATATACATATTAGGTAATAACATTGGAAGTTGTTTTATTGATTTAAGATTTGTTTTTTTTGGATGTTATACAGTCCACATTGTGCTTAAATTCATAGAAACGTAACGAGTCACTTTCAGCTTTGTTTTGTGTAACTTATAGAGATCACCCCATTGCTAGTTCTCTTATGATGAACATAAACATATGTTCATGGCGGGCGATATGTTTAGTTAAGTTTTACCCTGTAAGTGCGTTTCTCGGTACCGCGTTTAGTTCCAAATCTGAAACTAGATGTCGCCCTTAAAAATGTTCAACCGCTAGATCGCGCTATCGAAAACGCACGGCAGCAGATATAGTCTCGTAGTGATTTTGTGATTTTTGAGATGGACAGGAGCTCGTTACGTTAGTCACTGAGATTTGCAATAAAGTACCTTTGCATCAAAGTGCGTTTTTTTGAACGGGTTCCAACATAGGTCCATCACATTATCATCATTATGGTTCACATTAATATGATTATCCATAACATGTGTCCCGATGCTGGGCAACGGATCATTATGATTCATATTAGTGCACATTATATTTCTTTAAGTAATGGCATTAAACGAAATTATGGGTATTTTAATTTGGTCTGTGAGTATGCAGACAAGTTATGGAAATCTGTTGTCTTTGTGTTTGTTTCTTTGTTTTTGAGAACGTTGAGAACGTTTCCGCGAACCGACAAGTATTATCGCTAAATTGTTAAATAGTTAATTATTGGAATTTCAATAAGGATTTTCGCAAATTGTTAACTAATTTAGACATCAACAAAATTTTCCTTATAATAAAGTTTGAGGCAAATTTCGTTACTGTTCTAAAATAATCATATTGGGCCAAATTGCCATAGTCACTTGCGCATTCTCCTTTTTGTATCATTAAATCTCATCAAGCCTACAATATCTAACCACATACAAAAACACTTTCCACATCATCAGCAATAGTTTTCTAACACGTAGAAGTATCTTAGTCCGATAGGACTCCAATGATTCTGATCATTTGCAAAGTAATTTCATTAGATCCATTAAAACTTTAAAAGCTTTTACAAAGCTGAGCTGAAGCATTGTCATTCCGCTACAATTCGTGCAAGTTTCACGCCGAAGTGGCGATTTACAAATAAAACAGGCATTAAAAGTCCCGTAAAACCGTATCTGGTTTTATCGGCGGAGGGCGGAGCCCACTAAATAACACTAGCGCATACGCTCCAGCACGCTCAAACTGCTGATCTAATAGAATCTTTTCAGTGTTTTAGCACGAACTGGCCGGTATCTAGAAGAAGAATGTTCCTACTTAGCAACATTACATTTAGAGTAACAGTTTGACAAAATCTTGTTTTTATTACAATATCAATTTTACGACTTTTCATTGTACAAAATGTACAGAGAAGTACATACATATCTCTGTACATTTTGTACAATAAAAAGTCGTAAAATTTATATTGTAATCTTCTACAATTAAACAATTTATGTGAAATTTATATTGTACAAGTGGTATCTCTGGTAGTAACCAGAGATACCTATCTTGTTTTAAATCAGAAAACAAAAGACTCATGCTTTAAAGAAATTGTAAAAATGTGTGTGGATATTTAGCCTTCAGGTATTTATAGTAATCATCTACACTTTACAAGCTGTTCGTTTATTTGCATGTTAACAAATAGTAAAATTAAGCATATGGTTTCGTGAGGTATTGTGACTCGCTCCGTCATTAGGTTATCTGGTGTCTGCAGATCGATGTGCTCGTGTAAATCAGGCTGTCGCCTGCCGCTGACGGACGGCCCTTGGCACGCGCTCAACTGCTCAGCACCAATCAAAGGATTACGGCGTTGCTCCGGTGCGCAACGTAGATGAGAATTCTGCCTCCGTACACACTTGGAACGTTTCCACACGTCCCTGGAAGAGGCGACAAAATCTGACCGTGCATTTCTCTAAAATACGAGCAGCTCCATTTCTGTTGAATACGGATTGATTCGAAATATTTATAGGAATACTGCGAAAAGCAGACGAAATATTTCAAGTAGAAAGATGAAAATAAATTATTGAACGAAGCCGTTTACAGTGAAACGTAATAATACCAGTGTAGAACGTTTCGTTGAACTCGACAAATACTAAAGATAAACTGTAAAAGTACACTTAATAAGTGTAACTTTTGGTTTCCAACCTAACCTAACATTCATTCTTACAAAATATAGGTACGGGGTTCATGCCATAGTCAACACGCTTGGCAGGCGAGATGGCGAGCGCAATACAAGATATTGATACACGGAGAGACGCTGATACCCATCTTCCAAGTTATCTCTTGGCAACATTCTACTGTCGGCATCCACCAATCTGCAAAAAGATCCTAAGAATCATTTCATGACTTTGGAATTAAAAAACTTGGAGATTCAGTGAAAGAGCAGTTTTATTACTTGTTTCGAGCCACAAATTCATTTGAACGGACCGACATGCAATGAGATTTTACTCAGTTCAGTTGTTCTCATCTAACCGGATGGTCACTGAGCCCGCCACCAGCTGAGAGTGTATCAGTCCGTGGTCGCAGTAGATCACTGTTTCCGGCCCAACCGCGGCCGCGTACTATTTCCATTTCGACTACAGCATAACATCGTTCTCTCGCACATATTCAATTACAGTTTCCGAGAGCCGTCCACAAACCGCACGCGCGTTACTTGCAGCGCCGCGCCCGAGCTCGCCGCTTTGAATCGAACATTCTCGAAAGCCCGCCGGTGCCAGTTCTTTCAACCTCTGTTAGGTGGAAGCTGTGCTCTCAAATATTCCGTTTTATTTTTGTGTAACATTCGAGTTCACTCGTTTGAATAGTCTCTTTGGTTTCTAGCTTTGCAATGTTCGCTTTAACGAGGCATGGAAGAACGGTTCTTCATAACATTCTTTGGTAAACATGAACCTAGTATTACTACTTAGCCAGCTAGCTAGGTTCCCTAGGTGATTCGTTTCTAAAACAGTGTCATCGGCGCTTTTCTAGAATTTCATGAGCCGTGTTTGCTTAACACTAACTTATCGTAATATACACGTAAAATTCACTAAGTGATTGTTGTGCAAGCCTATTTAAGAGCAATTTGCTAATCAACATGGGAATTTATCGCGTAATACCTTTACTTAACCCGTAAAGGTATGAACTTTACTGTCTTTCCGGGACCACGATTGTTGCAACACAGATTGGGATTATACAAAATTACGCTATAAAGTCCCGTGTTGATTTGTAATCATTGTCATCTGAGCCGTAGAACGACTACTGCTGGAATAAGGCCCCCTTCATTTATCTCCCAGTACAGATCAGTACTGCGAGATAAATGAATGAACGTCTGGGACGATAATCATTACAAATCAACACCCCGCACTGCGCTTAAGAAACCGCCTAACGTGTTCTCGAACGCAGTGCGGGTTGTTGATACACGGACAGACACTGTTACTGCTGCTGATCTTCCGGAGGTATCCCTTGATTGTTAATGCATGAAGCGAGAGCGATCTAAGAGCAGCTGTGTTGCAGGCAGCGGCCGAGGCGGCGGCGGCGCGCTGGCGGAGCACGCGGCGGCCGGCGCCGCGCCCTCGCCGCGCAAGAGCACCCTCAAGGTAACACTATCTCTCCATCGACTAGGTTTCTCGTTCGCTTCTTTCCCTCGATTGAAAAAAGGTGCCTGAAGCGATCGAATTCACTTTCAAAGTTAACGTGAGATATACTATTCATTTTGTAAAAAACGGGAATTACTCACGTCGAAGATTATTCCGACACGTTTCGATAATAATACTACGTGAGTAATTCCCTTTTTTTTACAAAACGATCGAATTCACTTATGTACTTTATTCACTTTAAAATGTGTCTTGTTTTTCTTTTGTAAATTGGCTATTCTATGAAGTTGTTTCCTTTATTGAAATACATTCAATTTGACTTAAATGACTAAATTTAAATTGTTAGTCCGTCATGTAGAGAAAAAATATATTGGATACGTTTTTTCGGTTTTAACGTTATCGAAAATTAACCGCGATACATTACCTATATATCGAAATGCGCGTGACGTCACACGTACGCGCCGACGTGCCTTGACAAAATTATGACGTCACGAGCTCTCCTACCCCACTTACTTCAACTCGCTTTCTCTAAGTATTTGAAAAAGAAAACAAATACGTGTCTCTTCTTATTGTATCATCCAACTGACGACTAAACGAAAACTAATTTTGATTTCCATACCCTGTCCATGTTAAACATTTCGCAACTGATAGGACTCCTATTACAAATTGACAACTCTTGAAAGATTGAGATTGATTGAGATTTTTGAAAGGGCCATGGACATCCTATGCTAACAAAAAGGTTGCATGTAAATCGGTCAACGCGTTCGGTTGTTATCGTCAAATACACAGACAGACAGACAGACAGACAGCGCTATGCATATTAGGGGGCTTCGCCCCCTTAAATCAATACGATTCTCGATTTTTTTCTCATAAAAACGACTACTTTTATGCTCTATTGTCCAAAACTCCACATTCCTGTTAGCACATTATTATAATGTACCCCGTAAATTTTCATATCACACATTAAAAACAGCAAACTTCGTCTCTTATATGGCTGGTTCACATAATGAACCGCGACAAACAGCTTCAGAATACTCGAAGCAGGCGAACTAAAGCCAGTTAAAACTTCAAGTTGCTACTAAATACTGTCGTTAAAGGCAACGAGAACCAACAAGAGTTAATAACTAGGCGAGAACCGTTAACAAAGCCATACAAGACATTTATTTGATACAGGTCAGGAAAATGTGGCTTAAAGGATGACTCACGATGGACCGTGTCGTGTCCGCGCCGAGTGTCTGCCGTCGCTCGGTCAACTCATATTACATAATCTTTTGTATCGACACACTTACGCTATACCGAACAGCAACCGAGTGACGGCCGAGCAATGCACAACACTTTATATTATTTTATTTATTGACAAAATCCACATTCTCAATTATAACAAATAAAAGGGAAAAATTGCCTGGTGTCGGCCCGGACATGGCACGGCCTAGCGTGTATCATCGTTTAGGTACTTGTATTTTCAGCGTAAGTTAGAATAGATTTTTTGATAGATTTTTCTGTTAATAAATACACTGACCAAGCTAATGAAATAGCCTGTAATTACCCGGGCTATTGGCTAAACTAAGGGCGCATTAATTAGTTATTGAGAGGCAAACAAGCGCGAGCGTCATTAGAGGCCCGCGCTTGTGCGGAATCAGCGCATTGGATATAATCAAGCGCTGTTCGCGGTAATTGCCTAACGCGGTTGTCCAACGCCGGCCACAATGATTCTAAAATGTTATTCATTGAAAATGTCTATGTTAATATTAAACTTTGTATCGTGATTACAATTTTGTATAGTGACAACTGGTGTTGGACCGACGTTACTGAAAAGCTCTAGTCTTGAATGGGAAATTAACTTAAATGAAGAATAAAATATTTAAAAATATTTAGTGCCCGAACAATCCTTTCTTTAAAAATATGTTTAATTGTTAACGTCTCTATGTTTCTGTTTGTAAGACCTCATGTTAATATACCACTGGATTTCCACAGCGCAGTTGCGAATCAGAACTAAAAGAGAGAGGGGTGATCGCGCCGCCCAAGAAGCGTGTGCAGATCCAGGAGATCTCCGTGTAGACCGCGACGACGACGACCAGCTGCACTCCTAGGCTTGCAGTCCTCTTCCTCTAAACAAGTGGTCTTTTGAGCCGGATCCCCTTCATAGTGGCCCTTCGAGCCGTTAAAGTAAGAAAAAACTAATTTAATAGTGTAAGGCAATTGTCACGAACTCTTAAACTGCACAAAACCGGCTCAGCGGAAACTAAGTGCTGCGAAACATTTAAGTGAATTGCTGAAGTGAAGTGTCGAACAGCGGATAGAAATTGGATTGCCGTGCCAACGGACAGGTGGCCGATTTATACTATACCTCAAGAATAAAATTGTGAAGTTTATGTACGTGTGGTGAAATAAATTATAATCTTCTTACTTTTAAATGACGAGATCCGTGAGGTAGCTAAAGTTTATACTTTACAGCTCTGTGTTATAAAGGAGCCAAGTACGCTATCTCCGTATTCAGAAATACGCGCTGTAACAAAATATGAGGCGCAAAACTTATTTCAAGTAAACAATCCTACAATATTTTAAAATAGCGAGCAGTTTGTTCAAGCTCAAGCCTGGTGGCGCGTTCAAAGATGGCGTATATGCAGCAAGTGAGAAATGCGATTAGGAACGTTTCTATCGCTCCCTCCGCTGCGCCCGGAGCACCCGCGCCCGCCGCCCGCCGCCCGCGCGGCGCGGAGTGCACTGACCGGGAACATCGCCATCATTCCAACACTGCTCGTTGAGCTGTCACTTGTTCGCTTTCAAGCGATAATGTATTCAAAGCCAAATTCACGGCTATTGTTTCAATCATTTGTTTGTCCGGAACAAACACATACATTATGAGGTATTTGTGGCGTGTTGATATAGTTTTGCTATTAAAGCAAACTCAGCTCCAGAGGTTAACCAAAACAAGGTTTTTGAATCAATGTTAAAGTAATTTCCTGAGTAAATACGCGTGTGTTTTACAATCTATGGTTGATGGGGAGAAAATAACGTTATAATGTTTAAAAAGTACGTCGGTCAGCTTATCTGCCGTAACGCAGCATCTTACTTGCGCTGGACCACTCGTTCCCAGCAGATGTCTCGTTGTAAATCGATTCGTTTCCTTCGTGACTACCTCCTGACCAATTGTATCGATTTCCGTTCTTGTTATTGCCTCGGAGATAAATCGAGATGGCGGATAATTCAGTGTCGAACTTGATTAACGACAGTTGGCAGATTGTTTGTATGAGTCCGCACCAGACATTGTTTGCACTCGAAGCAACCGCGCTGTGCATCGTTAGCGTTAGTTTCAAACTAAGAAGTGCAATAATCAGTGATGAGTAATAACCTGTCTTGATTTATATCTGCTGTATATTAATCTTGATATTTTATAATTAGTTACATAGCTATTGTTTAAGTTACGTAAGCTGTTGTAATTGGTTTCTAAAATCTAATTGGAGTCTTTATAAAATTGTTAAAATGGCTTAAGTTTCACAGAAATCTCAAGTTCTCAAATATTTAATTAACACTGAAGTGTGGTTATTGGATTTCATTTGTTGAATATAAAATATTACTGGTTGTGCTTATCTGTATTTATTTAACTATACGAGTACCTTTTGGTGCGTTGTAATTAATTTAAAGTTTTAAGTAATATTGTATAAAAATCTAAATTTCATAATAGTGTCTATGTAACGGACCCATCTACTCCAGGATGCTCACGGCACGACTCAGTATTATATAACAGTAAGTCGTTTATCCAAAGTCACCTCTCGAGTATCATCACTTTTGTACATATAATACGAACTACGATTAGTTTCTTATACATGTAAATATTAGCGATTGTCGTGAATATATCTGTGAACTCTGATGATTTGTCATCGATAAAAAGGTTTTAATAAAGACCACTTTTTCCTGAAAACTATTTGTTTCATTTCAATGAAGGCTAGGGAAATCAATTAGATGGACGGGTTCTAAAAAGATTCACCTACTATGCAATCATAGACAAATATAGGCAAGCCAAGCGATGTGTATTATGTTAGTGATGTACAATATAGATAAAACAGAAATATATATAACTAGCTTATGTCCACCGCTTCGCTTGCGTTGTACTCGGATAAAATGTAGCGCCTGTGTTAATCAACCTGTTCGACACCACTATATGTGAGCACAATGTCAGCTCAATCCGTAGGCTAGTTTTTCTTGTGCGTTAAGAGTAACAAACATCCATACATACTCACAAATTTCGCCTTAAGCCTTCCGAATCTTATTCTAAACTCAATTATTCACACATTCCCCGCTCTCAGTAAGTTGATAATGGATTCCCTTTATGCGATCATTACAATAATGACATTAACTTTGTGCTGATTTTACGCTATAAACTCTATATAATCTCTACCTTTAACAATTACTCGGCCTATGTACTGGGCTCAGAAGTTTGCAGACTGCAGTCGCACACTAAACGCGTATACAAACTCACTCAGTCAAGCACGCAAATACACACACTACATACACACACAAATAGCACAGTAGTTTATTTATTCAGATATAATTTATTTTTAAAATTTTAGTAATACAAACTTTTTCTATTTTTATTTTTATTTTATCTTACTCTGTATTTAATGTTAAGGCGGGGAGCGTCACAGTTTTGTTTTGCAGCTACCATCGTCTTAAATCACTTGTGTTTCCTCTTAATCATGTTTACAAATAAATGAAATGAAATTTCATGTTCAATGCGCCGCCGGCGGCTAGAAGCTCATAATGCAATTATAACTTTGTCCGTTAATAAAAATAATTAATATCTCAGTTGATATTATTCCGGCGAGTTCCTCCCTATTTATTCACAATGGCTGAAAATGACCAATTGCGATTCGATAATGCCTTCCAGTTGGGTACAGTGCGTGAATGAGTGCAGCTCATTTATGATTCCGGGCGAACGGACGGGGCTTTCGGGGGGCGGGCAGCGGAGGAAGTATCAAAATTAGAAAGACTCCATTGCAAACGTAATAAAAGGTAGGAATTTGAAATAATAGGTCTAAGAAAATGAAAAACCATATCAAATATTTACGATTCCGGTGCGATTCGAACCCACGTCCGTCAAATCGCTCCTTGACGGTTCCTAAAGCTGGAAGTGCTTTAACCACTAAGCTACGGAACCCGTGTCGGGAACCGCTGAAATTCTTCATCCGATATAATCTTGATATCGGTTGAGCACCGATTAAAGCGCCATCTACAGGTAACTACTAGAGTGCTCCTGTTCATTGTCTGAAGTTGCATTCAGTAGCAATGACTAGAGATGTTGCTAGGTATAGTTTATTCTACAGTTTGTAATTCTTATAGTGCTTAGCCACACTTAGGTAGAACATTTCAATTAAATCAAAAGCCTTATCAAAATTTACGATTCATTTTCTTGAAATGTGTGAGTGTGGTTAAACTCTATAAAAATTATAAACTAAACCAATAAGTCTTGAATATAAGTAGAATGTTATCTCTATTCTCTTGTCCATGGCTGCAGTAAGAATGTGCCAAGGGATGGGAGCGACATATGTATTTCCATGTATCGCCTAACTAGCGTGGTGGGTATGACAGCAACCCTCATGATCAGTACTTGCCATAAGCCTTCGTCCCGCAGAGGACGTCCCGCGGCTGAGATGATGATGATGATATACATATATCAAGAACATCACTTAAACTTCTTTCAGATTAAAATGAGTTAAAACTCCTTCAATTTGTTTTGTTCAGATTAAAAATACATTAAAAGTAATTCTTGCTGACATTTCATCATTTCAGCCATAAAACGTCCACTGATGAACACAGGTCTCCCTCATGGATCTCCATGAGGGGTAGTTGCCATACTCACCACGCTTGGCAAGCGGGTTGGTGAGCGCAGTATGGGATGTTGATACACTGATAGACGCTGCTGCCCATCTTCCGGAGGTATCCCTTAGCAGGCTCTTACTGCATTTATGGGCATGAGAGGAGGGGCATCATTCTACTGCCGGCACCCCACGGCGGTTGCTGACATTTATTTAACTGAAAATTTAGAGTAAAGACTATAAAGTTAAAGTTCTTGCATAGGGGACATCCGTTATATTAAATCGCTTAAAACAACAATTGGGTACACAAGCGGGCGGGAAGGCCGCAGAAAGACACAAAAAACTGTGCGTTATTCTTTATTGTACACATTAATAAAATATTATAATGCTACACAATGCAATTTCATGTACAAAGCCGAGCTTAACTCTAAAGAGAGTGCTCTCGAACCTTTGAGGCTAGCGAAAGATGATTTAGGCGTATGAGTCGTACACACGTTTTTAAGGAAAACCCGAAAAGTGTTCAGTGCTCGCCCGGCATTACTGTGCAATGATGCCAAAGTGCCTGTATTGAGCTTAAATAAAATAAAATAAACACTTAAAATGTTGTAGTCAACATAACATTTGGTTAGTACACAGTACCCTAAAATATTATGTTAGTAAAATCAACTAAGTAAAATTAAAAATTCCTTCATCCGAGTTCCTACTAAATATAGACTAAGATATGATCTCATTTGATTGAAGCCCAAATGAGAGCGCGCATGATTGGATTTCTAGGAACATAAACGTTTCAAACGGCTAGGACTATCTTTCGTTTGAATTGCACCTGGCGAAGTTGTGAAGACGCTAGATATTGGGCGCCGTTTGATACTTTGATGTGCCCTTTGTGGAGGGGAGGGGGGAACGATCATCAATCAGACACTCGGCGGGCCGCGGCGCGCTCGCGCGGAAATGAGGAATTGAGCGCGCGACCCGCCAGCCGCACTTCGCGATACCCTCGAGTATGGAAACACCACTTTTTTCACCCCTGACAAAAAAGGGGGTATACGTTTAACCGCTATGTGTGTGTGTCAGTAATTGTACATCCATAAGAGAGGTCTTTGTTCAGCAGTGGACTTCCAGCGGCTGGGATGATAATGAGAAGATGGCAGAGACAAGGATATTTTTTAAAAGCTTTTATTTAGCTTGCCCTGTATGTAAAACTAGGTATGTTCGCAGAATCTTGCAACTCAATTTTGAAGCAGATATCTTCAACCAATTGAGCTGAAATTTTGTATACAATGTTTTCTTGTTAGATAAAAATGCATGTTCAGCTATGTGACGTCGATCTGATTCCAACATAGCGGAACACCCAAGACGGCGGACTAGTTATTTTTAATGGACTCCTACAATATGGGTTGGGTATCAAATGAAAGGCCTTGATGAGAGTTACTCGAAAAATTAAATAACATCACTCTGAATCGAACATGGCGGAACACCCAAGATGGCGGACTACTTATTTTAAATGTACTCCTTATAATAAGGGAATAAAATGAAAGGGCTAGCTAAAAATAATTCGAAAATAAAAATGACGATACTCTGAATCCAATATGGCGGAACATCCAAGATGGCGGACAAGTTATTCTTAATGCACTCCTATAATATGGGTATCAAATTGGAAGGCCTTGCTGAGAGTTACTCGAAAAATTAAATGACTCACTCTAAATCCAACATGGCAGAACACCCAAGATGGTGAACTACTTATTTTTAATGTACTCCTATAATATGGGTATCAAATGAAAGAGCTTGCTGAGAATAATTAAAAAAATGAAATGACATCACTCTGAATCCAACATGGCGGTATACACAATATGGCGGACTAGTTATTTTATTAATGCACTATTACAATATGGATATCAAATAAAAGGGCTTGCTGAGAGTTATTCGAAAAATTATATGACATCACTCTAAATCCAACATGGCGGGCATGAGACGAACAGACAAGAAACCAACTGTCCAGTGATAACTAAAAAGTAAAAACAAACTTTTTTCACACAAGCTTTTCATTAGGCGCACTAAAAATACCTAATAAAATAAACATTTTCCATTAAAGTTTAATGTTAACTTAAACCGTCTTTACACGATTCATGTGTTAAAAAAGCTTGTCGCGAAAAGTTCACAGATGTATATGAGATGTAGACTGATGTGATACGTGTAAACAAGGGAGGAATAGCAATATTATTCAATTAAGCAAACGCCAGGTGTCAAAATGTCAACTTCAAATTATGACTCGGCAACATGTCAGCTATAAAAAGAAGAAATCCCCGTGTGTCTCAATCGAGAACAATACATTGAGAAAATTTATAGTGAAATTAAATCATTTTAATTCTAATTATCACGAAAGAGGATTATGAAGAAACAATAAAAACTGTATCCGGAGAAGGGTCCGCAAGGTGACAACTGTAGAACGGCAGTACGGGATGTTGATACACGGAAAGACGCTGCTGCCTATATTCCAGAGGGATCCCTTAGCAGGCTCTTACTGCACTTTCTCTTACTTACTTTTAATCCACGGGCATGAGAGGAGGGGTAACATTTTGCAGCCGGCAACTGGCAATCATTATTTAATTATCCGATCATTATTTTGGCGAAACATGTCTCGCACATTCCGGGAGAGGTAGATTATTAATTGACATGTCTAATACGTAACGTAAGCCGAGATGAGCTGTACACTTACACAGGGCATCGCCCGCTCCTGTTGTAATCCGCGGCCGTGTCCGCTGTCATTAGCGGCGATTACCCGGGACAGCGGGGCGCGGTCCGCCGCATCATTGGAATTAACGTATTGATTGTATAGTTAAATAATGCTGGACACTACACAAGGCGCCTACTCTAGAAAGTGATTACGTTATTATCGTAAGAATGGCAACCTTTATAATAATGGCCATAAGTGTTAGTTTGGCTTGATTACTATATCGATTCATCGAAATAAAAAAATAATAATCATTTATAATAATTAAAAAAATAACAATAATTAAATATTTAAATTAAAATACAGATAATAAGGTTTTCGAAAAGTGGAAGGAATTATTTTGCAAAATATCTTGTACGAAGGGTATATGGTACAAAATTCTTCAGAGTGAACCTCCTCGTGTTCCCTGGTGGGTGAACAGTCAGTTGAAGCGTCACCTAGTTGTTATAGCTCACAGGCTGCGGTCCGGACATATTCCACTAAATAAGTTCAACCACCTCACGAGGAAGGTTGACTCCGCCAACTGCTCTTCGTGCGGTGTCACAGAAGACATTCACCATCTCTTGGTGGAATGTGTTCGGACTCAGCCAGTGAGAGATCAATTGATCGCTGATTTTAATTTGAATCTCGTAGAATTAGGTTTAGTTCAAAGTTTACTCTCCACCCCTCTGTGCGAGGCCGCTAAGGCCTTGTACATTATGGTTTATGATATTATTAGATAAAGTAAAGGTTAAGTTTGTGATTGTATAACGGGACTGGCATATTCGCTAAGCGAATAAAGTCCTAAAAAATAAAAACAGAATAAAAAAAAAAAAACAATAATTGATTTTGTATATGATTTTTTTTTTATATTTGAAATATTCATTCAAGAGCTGAACACCATCCAGTCCCAAACTAAACAAAGCTGTACTATGGAAAACAGAATAATTGATAGAATGCTGAAAAATATTTTTTCCAAAATTAAGTTTAATCAAAATCGGCTAAGTTTACAAGATATGAATATGAGATAATATGAGAGGAGTATGGACGAGTAATATAATGTTTCCAAATATCTTTCCAAATATCTGAGTTTGGTATAAAATTAAAGGAAATGATGTTTAAAATCCAAAACTGAAAGTTATAATATAGAAATCGGCGAGCCATTCATGAGATATGGGGGTAGAAAGCAGGGGTGAACAATCGAATATTTTCAAATATGACCAGGTTTAATGATGTGAAGATTGCAAAACTGTGGGTACATAATACAAGAAACATTTAGGTTAACTCGAGAGGCTAGGTAGAGTGTCGTAAGTAACTAAACATTTTTAATTTTGTAAACTTGTTTGAAGAGAAAATTCCTTGAATCATTCGACTCGTTATTGTTATGATAATCAATGCCAAGTATTGCTTTATGTTTTCCAGAGCTACACAACACGGAGTATGTATCAATAGCAATTGTTTTTGTAAAGATTCATCATCATCATCATCATGCCTTTTGGTGATCCAATCTTGGGTATAGGCCTCTTCCCTCTTCTTCCATTTTTCACTGTCTTTTGCTCGACTCATCCAGTCCCGACTTCCGTGTCGCCGGATGTCGTGTCCAGTGCGGCGGAGGCCTGCCGCGCCCTCAGGTATCCGGGTCTTCATTGACGGCCTCGTTTCGTCCAGCGACTTTCGTCCATTCTAGCAATGCAAAGTAAAATTGTAAAGATTATCTGCCCCTTAATTTAAAGATAAATCTTAATTGATTGGCCTACTTCGAGAGGGCAGCATGCTTCTGACTCGAACTTACTAAAGGCTTGAAAGTTAATTTCGGGAAACTTTGTGAGATTGACGGACACTTCAGAACTCGCAAACTTTTAATAGATCAATTTTTAATTAGACCAAGATTATTGTCGGAGCTCACAGAAGAAGATACTCCATTACAGTCAGGACAAGAAACTTGATTGTTACTTTTGAGCATTTTTAGGGTTCCGTAGTAAAACAAGAAATCCTTATTTATTTATATAACAATAATCAATAAAGGAGAACTACGACGCATTCTCAGCATGTAGAGCAATGGTAAAACAGCTGATAAAGAGCGCACATGATGAACATCAAGAGCGAGTGCAGAGTGAACTAACAAAGGACCCAAAGTCTTTTTACAAGCTTTTATTTAGCTTGCCCTGTATCATCATTTCAGCCGTAGGACGTCCACTGCTGGACATAGACCTCCCTCATGGATTTCCAGTTATTGCAGTTGGAAGCGATCTGCATCCACCGTCGACCTGCGGTCTTCATCAGGTCATCATCCCATCTTGTTGGTGGACGTCCTACGCTGCGCTTGCCGGTCCGTGGCCTCCACTCGAGGACTTTTCGGCCCCATTGGCCATCTGTTCTGCGAGCTACATGGCCTGCCCATTGCCACTTCAACGTGCTAATCCGTTTGGCTATGTCGGTGACCCGAGTTCTTCTACGTATCTCCTCATTTCTGATTCGATAGCGTAAAGAAACCCCGAGCATAGCCCTCTCCATAGCTCGTTGAGCGACTCTGAGCTTATTCATGAGGCCATTTGTGAATGACCACGTTTCGGTTCCATATGTCATCACTGGTAACACACATTGATTGTAGACTTTCGTCTTAAGCCACTGAGGAATTTTGGATGAAAAAACGTTGCGTAGTTTCCCAAACGCTGCCCATCCGAGTTGGATTCGTCGATTGACCTCTTTCTCAAAGTTGGACCTACCTAATTGGACAGTTTGTCCAAGGTATACATACGCGTCGATAACTTCGAGAGCCGAGTTCTCAATCATAACTGGAGCAGGCACCACATGGACATTCGACATAACCTTCGTCTTGTCCATGTTCATTTTAAGGCCTACCCGTTGGGAGATTCGAATGAGGCCTTCGAGCATCGTGCCGAGTTCTTCATGGAGTTCAGTCATGTATTCGCCGTTAATGTTGATGCCTAGTCCTTTTCATTCCAAGAGCTTGAAGGCATCTTCCAAAGCGGTCTTTTGTAGCACTTGCCGCTTACTTTACTTTTTTTTATTTACTGTAGCCTTTTCGAAACCCGGCTTGTTCGGGACGCTGGAAGTCATCAAACCTGCGATCGAGACGATTTGCGATGACCCTTGAGAACAGCTTATAAACATGACTCAAAAGCGAGATCGGTCTGTAGTTCTTAAGCAAGGTGTTGTCACCTTTCTTAAAGAGCAATACCACGACGCTTTTGTTCCATGTTTTTGGCGTAAAACCTTCGAGCAAGACGGAGTTGAAGAGCTTCTGAAGGACTTTAAGTATCGGTGATCCACCCGCTTTCAGAAGCTCTGACGTGATTCCGTCCTCCCCCGGCGCCTTGTCGTTCTTAAGCTGTTTTAGGGCCATCCTGATCTCGTACAGGCTGATGTCCGGGATATCTTCGGTATAATGTCGGGTCAGCTTGGCTCTAGGGTCTTCTGCCACACTGCAAACAGGTTTAGTGACCGAATCGTAGAGCTGTCCATAGAACCTTTCGACTTCTCTTAACACTTCTGCTTTACTTGACGCTATGCTGCCATCTTCCCTCTTCAGCTTCGTCATTTGGCTTTGCCCCATAGACATATCTCTCGTGAACACTTTGGAGCCTTTGTTCCGCTCTATCGTATCTTTAATACGAGCTGTATTAAAGGTATGAATATCGTGCCGCAAGGATTTCCAAACTTGTCTATTGAGCTCCTTATGTGACTTAGCATCATCGGGAGACTGCAGTCGTAATCAGCGTCGTTCAGCCATGAGGTTAAGAGTGTCATCAGAGAGTTTCTGAGGTCTATTTGTACGGGGTGTCTTAAAAAACTGTGACCCCACCGTATGGACAGTTTCTACGAACCTGTTATTGATCTCGTCCACTGATGCATGTTCTTCGAGACCCAGACAATCAAAGCGATTTGAAAGTTCGAGTTGAAAGCTCTCGGTTTTGGATATGTGCGCGAGTGGGTCGGAGCGTAGATTTTATCAGACGGGACCTTTCAAGTCTAACGTTCATATTCAATGTGCCTCTAACGATTCGGTGATCACTTCCGGTTTTCACCATGTGAATCAGTGACTTGCCCTGTATGTATGTATGTAACTATGTTTGTTCGCGGAATCTTGCAACTCAATTTTGAAGCAGATATCTTCAACCGATTGAGCTGAAATTTTGTATACATGTTAACTTTGGATGACAATGCATGGTCAGCTATGTGACGTTACTCTAAATCCAACATGGCGGAACACCCAAGATGGCGGACTACTTATTTTTAATGTACCCCTATAATATGGGTATCAAATGAAAGGTCTTGCTGAGAATAACTTAACTGAAAATTATGACGTTACACTAATTTAATTGGGAAATTCCTGTAATGATAGTGATAATTTTGATAATAATAAATAAATACATTATACAAAGAACTAACAGTTAAAACCAAAGCGTTATAAAACGTATTGGTAACTAGTAACTACTAACTATAACTAGTATAGTTTCTATTACTAGTACATAAGTACTAGTTTGCCATGTCTGTCTGTGTTGTTTTATTTTGATATTGGTTACGCGTCAATTTAGTCCATGCGGCGCGGCTGCGTTAAAATAAAGTATTTTTTGAATTTCGAATTTTGTCTGTTTGTCCATTCTGTCCGTCCGTCACTGGCCTTGCAAAGAGACTATTTTTATATATAATATATTATATTATGTGCAATAAGTCCTGAAAGCTGTAATTTTGGATGGACATTATAACACAACAACGCCAAGTATTACCATAATTTGCGTTTAAGAAAACAGGGTCACAGTTATACCGCGCGCGCATTTATGTTATGCGGAATGATGTTTAATTATACGAGCCTACGATACACTCTCTCTTATATGACGCAGATGAACAGCTAGTATTTGAAAGTGCAAGATATATAAAAGATCTCACAAACAAATCATTCTATACGTAACAAGACGCGTCAAATATTGACGGTGTGAAATCGAAAAGCCCTCGTTCAAACTAAGGACGAAGCGGCGGCGGCGCGTGGGGCGCATGTGGCTCTCTCAATAAAAGCATTTCCCCGCGTGTCAGCAATTAGGGCGCCACTCAAGGCTCGTGTTATGTATTTTTTACTGCCAACAAATTTACATAATAACGTGGAATCCATTCGCATTATGAATAGGCTGGTGACATTCGGAGACGGGATTTGGACGCGAAATGCGCATTCATTAAATTGAAATATACGACGGGCGCAATGAATATTCTAAGCGGATTTAATGTTCCTACGGGTGAGGAACTTTTCTCAGCAGATTTTAAAGAGGAAGAGACTGTGGAGCACGTGCTACTGCATTGTAGTGCCATAAAGGAAGCGTGATAAAAAACAGGACTACAACAGCTCATAGTCATGTACTTCTTCAAACACATCCGCATAGCATTTGGAGATGCTTCTGCGGTACTTCAAGGAGTTGGGCCGGGTAGGGCCGGGGCATCTCGGGAGACAGTGTACAATACACCGATGCGAGACGGCAGCGCCGATCTGGTATCTCCCACCAGAATTAGAAATAGAAGGTGCTGGATTACCTCAATTTGTGTTAACCGTGTCGCTCTCAATTTGAAAGTGATATTTAAACAGTGACAGTGACATGTGTGTAAAACAGTCATAAACATCATCATCATTTCAGCCGAAAAACGTCCACTACTGAACTCAGGCGAACTCATCTTCATGCGGGGTAGTTGCCATACTCGCCACGCTTGGCAGGCGTGTTGGCGAGCGCAGTACGGGATATATGTTACACGGAAAGACGCTGCTGCCTATCTTCCGATTGTATCCCTTAGCAGGCTCTTACTGCATCCATGGGCATGAGAGGGGGGGTAACATTCTATTGCCGGCACCCCACGGTACGTGTAAAACAGTGATTGAACAAAAATGTTAACATTACACACACTGACTAGTAACTAGGTAGGTCATCAAAGGAAAATATGTATAAATTATGGTAGATAAATTACTAATTCAGATTATGACATGGTTTGCAATCCATGTGCCGCGCAATAATTTCACCATGAACATTTGCATTTACATTGCCGATGTAGTGGCGTTGACGTACATTTTGACTCAGTGCGATCACAGACCGCAGCAGATATCAAGGTGCAAAGATCATCATCATCATCATAATCATCGTAGCCGTAGGTCGTCCACGGCTGGATATAGGCCTTTCTAATGGATCGCCATGGGTGTTGTTGCTAACGCGGGAAAGCGAGTTGGCGGGCGTAGTACGGGATGGTGATACGCGGAAAGACGTTGCTGCCCATCTTCTGGAGTTATCCTTTGGCCTACCGTTTCGATGGGCGAGAGATGGGGGGCAACATTCTACTGCCAGCACCCCACGGCAAGAGGGAGCCGAACAACAAAGATCTGTCAGCAGCAAAGATCCATAGATCTGGAATTCAAACAGCTTCATTCATCATTACCAAGACATGTATTACTATAAAATAAATAATTTGTATTGTAATTTGTATTGTATTGTATCAGTCAGAAACAACGTGGTTTCGTCTCTAATTATCCTGTATCACTCGTCAGCTCAGCATTTATTTCCTTTCTAGGGTTCCGTACCTCACAAGGAAGAAAACCGGACAACTTTGTTGTGCGTATATCCGTCTGTCCATCTGTCAAGTCCCTTTATCTCGAGAACGTGTAGAGGTATCGAGTTGAAAATTTAAACCATAATTTTTAATTTTTGCCTTTGCCCAGCAGTGGGACACTTATGGCTAATTGTAATAGTATTTTTAATTTTATAAACTTGTTGGGTTCCACGAGCACAGACATTTGGCACTTTGACGACGACTTAAGTAGGTAGGTATTGTTAGTTTCAAATAAGTATTTTTTGTTGCAACAATGTTAATTTCTTCGTTTTTATGGCTGTCGTTTAATTGTGTTGACTTCTGTTTTTTTCCCTTTTATTTTTGATTATTTTTCTTGAGTGTTTTCTTTAACTGTTAATGTGTCACTATGTTTCTCAAATATGTAATGTTTGTCTGGGCTCTGTGTGTATATATCACGTCGGACATACATACAAACATACACAACGTATGTATATTCATTTATTATTCATAATTATATTAAATATGGTCGTTAGGCTGTGGACAGAAGCAAGGTACTACAAACATCGTAACGAGTAATTACATCATCTTTCGGACTCAGACGGAAACAAGGTTATTTGATTTTGTTATTACGGTAATTGTTTGTAATACTCACACAGAATGTATATTTCGTCCAGGTTTATGCCCACTGGATTAGATTTTTCAAGAAAATCAACAGTTTTAATACTCAAGTAACCCCAAGTACGCAAGTAACCCCATTGTGATGTTAGGTGCCGGCAGAAGAATGTTGCCCCTCCTCTTTTACCCGTGGATGCAGTAAAAATCTGCCAATGGATACCTTTGATAGATGTACAGCAGCGTCTTTCTTTGTATTAACAGCCCATACTGCGCTCGCCAACCCGCCTGCCAAGCGTGGTGAGTAGGAGACTATGGCAATAACCCTTCATGATCCAATGGCCAAGTGGCCACGAGGGAGGCCTTTGTCCAGCAAATCAAATCAAATCATTTATTTATTAACAGTGGTCTTCTTACAGCTGAGATGATGATATATTTACAAAATCAATAGTAATATCACGTTTATTTTGAAAGCGAAAAAAGGTTATTTGACTAAAATAAGTTTCTGTACCCAAAAAAAATATTTCGTAAGTTAACCTGAGAGGTGGCTTAAGTTCCCAGCCGCGCCGCGCCGTGTCGATAAATCTCCCCGTGTCGTTAACCACCCGCGTCGCGCCGCCCGCCGTCCACTGGAGCGGAGCGAGGGAGTAATACGGAGCGGAGTTGCGGACTGTGCTTGCCTATTGACGTGGAGTGAGGAAGCTGAGCGGAGCTAGGTTAAGAGCATCAAACGAGTTTTTTGAAGCGGGCGGCGATGGACGATCTGGTTTTTAAGTAATTGTAATTGTAAGTTACGACTAACTTCTACCCTCCGATTCGCATACGTAGTAACCGGAAAAAATTTAGCCTGGTCAACTATACGTGTTTAAAATTTTACTATTTTATTATTTTATTTTACTCACAAACTTTCGCGGATATTCGCGTTATAAAATTAGTAAGATTTAAAAAAGCTATACGCGTCCCCGCTTTGCCTCCCCCCTTCGCTTCCCATTTGCGTTTCTCCGCTCTGCGGTTAAAACGTTTCTGAATTTATAATCTTGTTCCCTAATCAATGTCTACTGAAGCTCCACACAGCCTAGTTTCTATTGGATTATATTTTCCACAGCTCCGCTCCTCTCCTCTCCGCTCCAGTGGACAGGCAGCCGCGCACCCCGGTGCGTAGCCGCACTCGCCCGTCAAGTATTTGTCAAAGTTGTCAAACTGCTAATGCGAGTTTCCGCCGAACGCCCGCCGCGGATGGTCGCCGGAATGTCCCGGAGCCGCGCTCACAACTCATTTATGTTTCATCTGCTTTCCATTTCTGTTAAAAGTTTAATTGAACGAGTGAGCGAAGCTTACGAAGTCCTGTGTGGCAACTAGGCGCTTCGGCAGAATGTTTGTATGTATTTCCGCAACTTTTGTCTAATGATAACTCTTAAACGGATGATCGGATTTTGATGAAATTTTTACACATGGTGATTTTATTACTATATTGGATTATCTTGTCATTATATAGGATCAGGTGCAATCCGGTCGGAACGTCGGGAAAATACGCGATAAATACCCGTTAATCCTTCCTCTGACTAATAGCCGACTAAGCTGGGAGCCTGAGAGGAAGGTAGGTGCTGGGCAAGCCTAATGTATCTAACGATGTCCCAGGCACTGCAGCGTCCCGTGCAGCATACACAAGTACAAGCTGCTAACGCTGCGTAGATCAGTATAACAGACGTTGTGAAAGGCCTTGCTTTTAAATCTAATAAGATACATTCCGCTAGAAACGCCAAATCATCCAGATCATCGCCAAGTATCAGTAACTAGTTAATTTATACTCTTGAGAACAAACGGAACTCGTGCTAAGAGCATGGTGTTACGATAAACTTGCGCCCCAACTCGATGTAAATAGGGAAGAGTTGTTGTTTGAATTGTGCTAGGAACCTGGCGCTTCCTGGGATCCAAACTGCCTTGCATTGTTATGCTGGCCGGGACACGAACAGCTTACAAACCTCGAACGTAGTTCAACGATCAACTTAGGAGCATCAATGCGATGATGCTCTGAGAAATATGAGAAGCTTGTTAAACGAAACCATGTGCTAAAACAATGTTTAAAATATATAGGGTGTTTTACATACAACACAACAAAAAATATTTATTAAACATTTTGAATGCCAACGGCTGCCGTGGGGTGTTGGCAGAAAATTGTTGCTCCATATCTCTTGCCCGTGGATGCATTAAATTTGCCAAATCTGACTTTGTCTAGCTGACCAGTGGACATCCTAAATGGCTGAGATGATAACGATATGTCGATCACAGGAGAGCTGGTCTTCAGAATAATCATGATAAATGTAAAACAGCAGGCAAGAGCGAGCAATTTATTGAGTAAGATCTAGTCAGTCCCCTGTCAGAGATTGCGAGCCGAGCAGTCGCTGCACTAGTGAATAATACGCGCAGCTGAGTTGTACCTGTGCGGAGTGGTGACGTCACGGCGGCCCACTGCCCGCCGCCCCACTGCGGCGTAACTCCGCCAGCTGTTGTTAATGAGAGCGGCCGCGGACTGGCGGCGGGAAGTAGACCAACGAAACAATGTGGCAACCGCGACATTCCTTTAATTTGACTTTAGAAAGATTTCTAAAGATGGCATCTTTGGGCTTAAGACAAAGGTTTAAATCGTTTGGTACGCCCTTACCGTGATATAACCGCGCCGTTGTGTTTCCACACGAAATTAGTGAGCTCACTCATTTGGAATCAGTAAGTTCAACATTCACTTAATTGTAGGTACCACTTAAGTGTAGGTACCTTAAACAGTGTGTTATTTTTTCACGAGATTCATATTGTTACCTTTTGTTACACAATAAATGGTAACAATAATAGTTTGTATTATTATTATTGGCAAAACCAGTGTGCGTGCGTCGGGATTGTTGTTAACACACATTTAAAGACAATGCGACATTTTTGGGTGTCAGGCCAGATCTAACGGTGAAAATCTTTGGTTATTAAGTGAATTAAGTGAATGTTGAACTCACGGACGCAAACCATTTTTCAGGTAATAAAGGTAAAGAACGCGATAAAGACTCCGGTTCTACTACTTAAAAAAATTCTAACTTGAATTTTTTTACAAATTTACTCAATTACCTCACAAAAGCAAAGCCTAAACACAAGCCAAAAACAAGGTATTTAAGTCAGACGGAAAATATGTGATTTTCCGTCTGACTTAAATACCTTGTTGTTTAAGGGGATTTTCGCAAACACGAGTAACTTGATTGACTGAAGTATTTCTGGCAAATTGGACCTTTGCTTCTAAATGAATGCCTGGGATTAGCTCAGTTGATTGCCGACTGCTAACTTACTCTACAGTGATTCAAACGTCGTTATTTCCACTTAAAGCTTGTTAAATACCATTTGGTTGCAATATTGAGACTTGCGGTATTCCGTTCTTCTTTGTATCGCGGGAACTAAGCTGGTGTGCAATCCGATAAAAGGAATTAAAACAATTCAGAGTTCGGAAACTGAAACTGCCGTAGTTCGGGAATGTCCCGCGTGGTCGTTAGCTGCTCGGCGGCTGTGGCGCGGCGGTGCGATGCAGCGTTGGGACGTCTGTCTAGCTTATCTAGGAAACGATATTACCTACAGAGAAATAAGATTTCGAGGAGCACTAGTTAACTTATTCAATTTGTATCGATGTTTGACGCATATACTTGTCAGGCCTCTTGCGGCCGCACTAATTCCGCCGGACGAATTCAATTATGTGCTTTATCCAATTTTAATGTGTCTTGTTCTTTTTTTGTTAATTGACATTTCTATGTAACTTTTGTTTATTGAATAAACACTTATTGACTTTGACTTTGATACTGAACAAAGTATTTTTTGTGTATGAGTTTGTTTTTAACTCCAGTCTGATGGAGTTTTAGAAGTAAGATAATGCGAAATCACGTTACTGAACCTCAGTTTCACTTTAACCGTTGGAGTGACAGGTGGCTCTTCGAGATGTCATGTACTGTGCAAGGTGGAGGATTTAACTCTCTTGAACTTGGCGAAAACGCCAGCGCCGCGCCGCACTTTGCCAGAATTTGTTACGAAATGCTGATACCTTGCTTTGTTTTGCAAAATACCGATCCAATAAATAATAGCACTTGGTCACGAAGAAACAGTTATTTGAAATTATTTGCACCAACTTCGTAGAGATGCGGCGAGCGTAACGGTGTGAATTTAAGGCCAGGTTATTCCAGTGGCGAGTTAGATTTTTTTTTGACTGAAGGAGTGCGCGCGGGCGCGGACTACATAAATTCTGTAAAAAGTCGTTTAATTTTTTTTTATTAGTTTATCAGAAAAACTAACCGTTGAATATTCTTCTAAACATCGTTGCCTTACCGAGATGTTTTTGAGAGTAAAACATTCACACACTTGAAGTACAACCACAAAAACAAACAAAAGCTGTCCTTCTTTCACAGTTTCAATCATCAGGTTAAGTCAAAATATCGTGTTTTGAACTTTTAAATAATCAAAGAAAAATATTAAAGTTTAACACATATTTTTTTCGCTAAAAACAAAGGAAATTTAATCGTTTAAAATTGAATCGAAAGTTGGCTTATTTGGAATATTGTGGCCTTAATTGAGAAAGTTCACCGATTACGTACACATGTATTAAAAATAACATGCACGAGATGGCACCACAGTGTTCCATGACTATATCGGCCCATGCTTCTATTTGTTTTGCCATTTTAGGTACTTACTTTACCATTCTCCGTTCTAGGCATATCTCCAGCGCTAAATTTCATACAAAATTAAGAGGACTAGATGTTTAAAAGTAAGTATTATTGTCTTTAATTACCGTTTTTTCAGCCGTAAAACGTCCACTACTGAACACAGGCCTCATGGTTCTCCATTAAGGGGTAGTTACCATACTCACGCTAGGCAGTCAGGTTGGCGAGCAGAACGGGATGTTGATTCACGGAAAGATGCTGCTGCTCATCTACCGGAGGTATCCCTTAGCAGGCTCCTACTGCATCCATGGGCATGAGAGGAATAGTCACATTCTACTGCTGGCACCCCACGGCATCGTCTTTAATTGTTCTTTACTTGCATGATTGAGGACGAGTTACATACATCTACTATAGCGAGGATAGCAATATTACTAGATCATTATAAGTTCGTAGCACACCGCTCTCGTAGCACCTAGCACGATGTCGTAGCACTGTAGCTAGTGAAGCAAGTAATATCATAACTTTACGAGTAGTGAACTGTATAATTTGACGTAAAGGTATTTTTTTACGGTAAAGTAACATGCCGTGGGGTGCCGGCAGTAGAATGTTACCCCTCCTCTCATACCCGTGGATGCAGTACGAGCCTGCTAAGGTATACCTCCGGAAGATGGGCAGCAGCGTCTTTCGGTGTATCAACATCCCATACTGCGCTCGCCAACCCGCCTGCCAAGCGTGGTGAGTATGGCAACTACCCCTCATGGATATCCACAGGGAGACCTGTGTTCAGTAGTGGACGTTTTACGGCTGAAATGATGATGATGATGATGAAAGTAACATACAGTCCAATCAGGCATCTGTTGTGTTGAGGATAGCAACTGAGGTCGTGGTCAACCGGCGAGTTGAGCGGTAGGTACCGCCGGCGCCGTGCTCCACAGCCCCTGTCGTGTCCGAGCAGCGATCGATGCCATCTGCGAGTCAACGCTCCGGCTCGGAACATGTGTCGAGACGGCTCAAGCGAGCTGAGGTAATCATAAGTAGACAGAGGCATCAGGCTTAGCCCAGCGACGCATGAAATTTGAACACTATCGGGGGAGTGAACTTAATAATGTTACGTCATCGGTGGGAAAATAGCCAGTAATTCTTTTTGATAGTGCCCGCGAAAAATGATTATAGTAAAAGGTTGCCTTTGCGTCTTTTGTAGATGATTTATGCAGCGTCAGCAACTGGTATTTATGCTGTATGGGACGCTGCAGTGCCTGGGACATTGTTAGATGGATTAGGCTTGCCCAGCACCTATACCAGCTCTCAGCTTAGTCAGATATTAGTCAGAGAAAAGAACAGGTCAATACGTCTGAAGCTAACTAAGCTGCGGGTTTCCTCAGGATATTTTCCTTCACCGTTAAATGTCCACATACATTTTTCATAAGAGAAAAAACCATTAGTGCAAGGAATGTTTATGAGGTTAATAAAGGTTTGAGTAATTTCAATATTATTGAATTTGAAATATAAAATATTGCAAAAGATACTTCTGCATCAACGCGGTTATTGAGTTTTGCATGCAGATTTTGCTTTGATCTCGTCTATTGTAATTTATTTGTCAGCTGTCTGATAACATAATTATGTTAATTATGGTAATTTGGATTGTTTTTATGGGTCTTTAAAAAATGAGGCTGCTCCAACTTACCCCACTGGGATGAGTTGACTAAATCAATAATTTTATTATTTTTGTTCAGTCAACCGATCCCGCATCAAGAAAAAGACAAAATGTATTGTATTTTTTGAAAAATATCGAACATGGCTTTTTCGTAAACATACAGTGAAGGTAGGGTCAGGATTTTATAATTTGTGAAATATACACGAATCACTTACCTTGCGACGAAATATAGCTCTAACACAGCGTTTCTGGTACATTAAGATCCTTTCAACCCCAAAATATATAAGATTTTTTGGTGCTATTAGATCGTGATATAGCTATAAGAGGTGTCTCTTTATTGAAAATTGTTGATAATTTATATAACAAATAGACAGTGTCGTACGTGTCGGCTCCGACCGATCCCACCCCAAGTGTTATACCTTCTTGTGAAAAGTTTATCGAAACTGTTTAAACTTTGCCATCGTTTCCTCCAGCGGAGTAATTCCCGTGCAAATGCAACAGTGTTCGGAGCAGAGTTAAGATTCCCGAGGCAAGTATAGTTAGCAGTGTTGGTAAGTTGAACTGGCCAGGTAGCGGTAACCGAGTTGTGCTAACTTGCCTTATGAACGCCGGGAGGGTCGGGCTTGAGGCTCTGCTTGGGTCAGCGTCGAGGAAGAAAGGAATTTCACATCTATTCATTAATGATGATGAATAGATGTGAAATTCCAATTATATAACAAAGACTGCTGTCCACGTCCACTGCTAACTATACTGATCTTACTGAATCCACGGCATAGGCAACATTCTACTGCCGGCACCCCACGACAAGTGAAGTACATAATGACCCCACATAATGAAAGTAACATAAATGGCCTATGTCTGAGTAAAGTAACTGTATTTCCTACAAAAAATAGTTTGAGGTAGGAAGGGACTCAACTCACAGCTACCTGACCGCACACCTCACAGCACACCAGCAAAGACCCAAGAGTACTTGTAATAATAATATGTTTGTGTGGCATTTCCCCTGAATGTGATTATTTTTAACGACACCTATATTATCTCGTAAGAGGCTGTAACTGAAGTTGGCAAAACATAATAATTATGTAACGGGTGTTGGTAGGTTGAATCCAAAGATATTTTATTTACCTAAATAAGCATAAGATAAGATAAAATAACGTATACTATGCTGATTGATGTTTGTAGAGGTGATTCATCTCTTTCATCATGTTAGCATAGTTAAGAGACACAGTTGCTTAGATGCATTACTTGAATGGGTATGAATGACATAGGTGCCCAAACTAAGATATTCTGTGTGATGGCCACACCTAATGCCCTCCGCCCGACATAAAATTTACATGTTAAAAAATGATATTACATGGTATACATAAAATGGTATAAATAACAAAAATGATATTATTTTAGAAAAAGTAAAGATACCTTTATAGGTAAAGTTTTAACAAAATAAAATGAGTTCATTTTCAGTTTCAGCGTAATTCTTCGTAATAAAGTTTTCGTTTCACTTCTTTTCCATTATTCAGATATATAATTAAACAGTATCAAAATAATGTCTGCAATGTTTAATACATGATCGGCTTGAGTGATTAGAGTACTTAATACATATCTCAGAAAGGCATTCTATTTGGTTGTCTCAACTAATTGGACCTACCTTTAATATTCAGACTTAAACCACTAATCAAAAGGCACATAGTCGTATTTCAAAGCACACATTAAACTAATGAGAATCTAGTAACATCCGATAATTAATTCCGGGGAATGTGTATCCACTGTACCAAACCCAATATCTACTAATTGATGTCTTCGTAACGGACTAGAACGTACATGATTCTCAGATATTTTACTAAAACAACATAATAGGAGTTGTGGACTCCACATCTTATATTTCACACTAGCTGTCCGGCGCAACTTCATCTGCGGCACATAAGGGAGACAGTGGGCCGTAGGCACCTATAATACAACTGTTAAGGTTGAACAAGTCGCGGAGGCAAAGTCGTCAGTGGGCGCGGCCTAAATGTATGCTATCTCACCTGATATAGTGTGTGTACCCGCGCGCTAGAATGAAATGCACAATGATTCATTCCTAAAACGACTGCGCAAAAATATGTGAATAGACTTTTGGCATAAGGGTTATTATAGAAAAACTTGAGTGTAATATTTTCAAAATAACTTTTATTTTAACTTTTGAATAAGTAAACTATGTCGGAACGGCATTTATTTTTGAGTTTTCTTTCGTCGTATATTATTTAGTTTCGTCCAAAGTTGAGCCAAAATCAGTGTTGTAAAATCAAAGTTTAGAAGCTTGTATTATTGAAATATATATTTTTTTACGGTTTGGGGTGTATACAAGCATAGATTATGACGAGATAAATTGATATAATCCTTAGTGTTGGATGATCAACGTCAAACAGTGGAGTAGTTACCCTTCCACGTTTGTATGGAAAGATGGGCGACTCGTTCAACCTTATGGAGCTGAAACTTACTTTTGTTCATTTGATGTTTCATCACCACCCGCGCACACTATTCTGCATAATAAAAATGCGCGTGCGGTAAAACTGTGTTATTTTCTTAGATATCTCTTGAATTCAAATAATGTAAAATGCAATTCTGTAATCTGTTCAAAATGTTATATTCGTGATTAATATCGTATGTATTTGGATAAGGATAGATACAATCCTTATAAGAAAGAATATAGTGAGTCAACAGTAAAAGATAGTCACATGTATGATATTGCGGACTTTTTTGCACTTTTTAAGGGGAACAACAACAAGGGGAATTCCGCCATACACAATGATTGAGTAACGCAACGCAGTTAAAACGTTTACGCAGCGCACGCAATACAAAACAATACAATACAAAACAATACAAATACATTTATTGCCAAAAAGAGAACACAGTTAGTAATACATAAAATTACAATAAAATAAGATCTTTATAGGCAAATGGAGTAGACTCAGCACTGGACTGAGTAAACTACAGTCTACTCAGGGCTGGTTTTTAGTCTATCCGAGGGTTCGTATTTAGGTGTCGAAGTTTATTATTGTAACAGCAGGTGAAAAAATAATCAGTTTATATACAAAATAATAAAAGGTAAACAAAAGTTGTTAAAAGTAGGTACTAAATATAACAACTAAAAACTAGATTAGCCACTGATTACTGTATGAGTGTGAGTTATGTGAAGTTAAAAAAAAACGCAAAGGAAGCTCTCAAAAATTGATTTATGAAACACTAGCTTGTGCCTGCCGCTTCGCATGCGTTGTACCGGGATAAAAAGTAGCTTAAATGTTAATCCTATTCAACATCTTTACATTTGCAAAATTTCAGCTCGATACGTACGCTAGTTTTTGCGTGAAAAGATAACAAACCTCCATACAAACAAGCTCTCGGCTTTATAATATTAGTGAGATTTTTCATTTATGCTGCGTCATAGCGTGATATAGCAGGTGTGATTCTGACCATCCCAAGGAAAAAATTTGTTTTACGACTTTTCAGGATTCAGTGATTTTCATTTACGAAAAGACTACGAAAGTTTTAACTTCAACAGCTGATTATAACATAATGACAACCTAAACGCCAGCTGATTCTTGTCAGGGTCATTGAAATCTGCAAAAAGTTCCGTACAGGTACTAATAAAATAACCCATAACCACAGAGGTTTTTTTTTATTAAAATAAAAAAATATTTACCAATTTTGACGTGAGCATGATTTTTACATAGCACCAACTAATAAAATGGTAAATAAAAATATAAAAAAAGGAAAAAAGATTTTTCCGATTTCTTTTCCTTTCAAAACTACTTGTTTTCGTGGACGGAAACCCCACCTTTCAGGTTATATAATAAACCCTGTATAGCCCTTCTCAATAAATGGGCTATCCATCACTTAAATAATTTTTCAATTCGAACGAGTAGTTTCTGTGATTAGCGCGTTCGATCAAACAAACAAACTTCATAATATTAGTATAGATATGGAGCTCTATAACCCCGCCCCTATCACTCTTCACACGTGCTACTTTTAATTCAAATGTAAACAAAACTTTGTTCTAATTCGATACGTAAATTATTCATACGAAGTGTACCATTCCTCCATTAGTCCTCGCGTTAATATTCACTTGAATATCATCATCGCCTCCGCGAAACAAATCCGTTCAACTCTATGCATTACATTAGAGAGTTTAAATTTATTTGGTGGCGAGTATCATCTTTCATTTCACACTCAAAATAATAAGGGCTCTAGAATCCCGAGAACACAGTCCCTGTTCGTTCGCGGAAGTTTCTCTAAGATATGTGAATTTGTAAATTGCTTAGGAACAGGGGAAACTTTCGTGTATTGTTATTGTACTTGAAGTTGTAATGGGTCTTTGATTGTTGTATTTCATTTGTTTTGTCGATGCGGGCTCAGGCTCGAGTCTCCCTATTCTCCACGCATTTGCCTTCAAGAAAGTCTTGGGAAATAGGAATTACTTTTGAACTTGAACTTGTCACTTATATTTAATTCACACGACGGACGTACTGTATTAAACCGACGAACGAAAGAGTCTAGAGGTATATTTGTTAGGACAATTTTATACATATTATTATTAAGCACACGTCTGAAGAAATATTTTATCTTCTTATTCTCTATGAAGGAACGGTAATCAAATCTTCCACTCTACAGATATTTACAGAGGCACTTAATTATCCTTTACACTTATATTCGCTCAATCTTAAAACAACCATAACTGTGTGTGTGTGCGTTGCTTGCGTGAACAGCTCGACAGCATCATAGCTGCCGTGTTTTACCAATCTTATAATAGTAAATAACACTTTAATACCTCGTGCAGGTTGCCCAGGTTGTCCGCACATCTTGTTGGTGGACGCCTTACGCTGCGCTTGGCTACCAAAAAATGTTGGTGAACCTTCACTGAAAGGGTTATTTCTCTTCCACGATAACCTCTGAAAGACATAGGTGATGGTGGCCGAGACAGGTTTTCCGAAATGTCGGTCATCCGGCAGCTAGAGGGGCAGACGACATAGAACATGTCGTATTTGCGCCATGTGATATGATTGACTGATATGATTGATAGTCAAGCCAGCGGAGTCGGTGAGCTTTTGGAGCAAATGGCCTTCTAAAGGCCAACATCTACTCCAGGTTACTGAGGCAGCGGTGTAAGTGTACCCTCTGCGACGTGTACATCGATGGTGAATCTGTGATTGGCGCGAATAAGGCTATAATTTACTTCGATGTCTTCCACAGAGGCTGTCAACCTTCGGGGCGCATTGAGCAAACAGCGAACTGAAACTCTTGGTTGGATAATTGTTATGGAATCAATATTCTTATGATCTGGAGAATTTTGTTCCTAGTCTGATAGTTGTGATGTTGGTATTCAACAACAGCTCTTCACTTCTCAACAGTCTGATTCTTCACTTCTCAACAGTCTGATGAATAAAATCCATGGTTGAAAAGTTTCATACAAATTAAACACCATACTTACTTCTTCATCTCATCCGTAGGACGTCCACTGCTAGACATTAGTCTCCCTCATGGATCTGCAAGTGTTAATCAAGAGGGGGTTGTTGCTGTACTCACCACGCTTAGCAGGCGGGTTGTCGACTGCAGATGTCAATACATGGGAAAACGCCGCCTTCCGGAGATATCCCTTGGCAAAATTTTGCTGCCGCAGGGCGCCGGCAGTAGATGTAAGTACATCGTAGCGCACAACCTTTGATCAACACGTGCGTGCGTGTTGGGACCTCCGCCGGCGCGGAGCCATCCTCGCGTGACCTCCCCTCGTCCGTCCCCGATGGAACCCGCTGTAAATCCGCAGCTATTATCTACGCCATTTCCCCGAGTATTGGCTTCATAAATTTAAACGCACTGAAGTTGGTTCGGCCTCAGAACACGCAAGCCCATCGAATTAATACTAAACTGTACCAAAGTTTATGTTAATGTACCTACATATGTTGAATGGAATAGTCATTTCAGTTAAACATAAACAAAGCAAAATTGCGTACCAGTTCGTTGGGAATGGGGCGTTTTCGAAACAAACGCTGACTCATTTATTATGTTCTTGTGTTTATAACCGATTTGTTATGATTTAAAGTAATTATTATTATAGAATAGTTTATGCTCGCGGATGCGCCCGCTTTGATCTGGGGGGAAAGCAATTGTACTTTCACACTATTCATTAAAGGCGAAGCATTGATAAACAATAATTTCGGCCTCAGAACGTGCCTCCCCCATGAAGATCCATGAGGGAGGCCTGTGTTCAGTAGTGGACGTTTTGCGTCTCTCCATGAGGGGTAGTTGCCATAACCACCACGCTTGGCAGGAAGTTTGGCAAGCGTAGTACGGGATGTTGATATATGGAAAGATCCAGACGCTGCTGCCCATCTTCTAGAGGTATCTATTAGCAAGCTCTTACTACATCCACGGGCATGAGAGGAGGGGTTACATCCTACTGCCGGCACCCCACGGCATCAAAAACCTGTCAGAAACTTAAACCTTTATCTAAATAGCAGATGTATAATGCACAGAAACCACAAACACGATTAGATTATCATGTTTATCGCCATGTTCCGGATTTCGGGACATAAATTCAATAAACACAATCACTTACATCTGTTTAGCGTAAAATCGTAGTTAAATTTACGAGCTACTTACCTATTCAATTAAATTAAGCCATATAATATTAGTTCGAGAACTTTGAGGAGCGAGTCGACGTGAGATCGTGAGGAGGGCGCAGGCCCCCTACAAGGTAGGGAGGGGGAGGTGGTTGGAAACACGAGAAGCGGCTGGTGAGCCCGGGCTCGAGGATACTGAGAACGATACGGCTCCTTATTATGTTCAAACTCATAAATGCTACTGAAGCGCCGTGAGAGACTTTCGATTACCGATAACAGGGTCCTTTGAACAAACTTCCTATAGAACAAACTTGTCAATAAAAAAATTGAGCATGGCAGATGTAAAACATTTGCAGCATAGTCGCCACAGTCGCTAGAGTAGCCCCAGTTGCCATAGTAACCACAGTCGCCACATTCGCCCCAGTCGCCACAGTTTCCCGAGTCGCCACAGTCGCCCCAGTAGCCACAGTCAACACTATGGACATGATGGACGAAGGGCAGTCGCCCTTAGATACTATAAGGGCGGTCGCCCTAGTACTAACTCGCACATCTCCAAGCGTCACGCGTCATATCTCGTCCGATCGGATTTACTCCTAGCAAAAGATGTTTTACATAAAAAAATTCGAGCATACTGTTTTATTTATGTACCAGATTATGGCCGCCGCTTCGCATGCGTTGTACCAGGACAAAATTAAGCCTATGTGTTAATCCTGCTCAACATCTATACGTGTGTAAAATTTCAACTCAATCCGTAGGCTAGGTTTTGCGTGAAAGAGTAACAATCATCCATACATTCATATACATATACTCAAACTTTTGCGTTTATAATATTAGAATTTGTGTAGTTTCCCCGACTTCAAATGGTTCCCATCATCTTCATCTTGTCTCAAAATCTACATCCATTAGAAGTGGATTACGAGACAAAGGAACAATATAAAGTAAAACAAGAGTCCAACTGCGGGTTTAAAATAAAGGCAAGTTGCCTTGAGGCACGGCCCTTCACCAGAACCGATTTTGAAAAAATAGGACCAATTTGGAAGTATTGGATTGAGGAGCCACTTTTGCATTAAATATAACTAGTGATATATTTTGCTGCAAAATCAGCTACATTGCTGCTAAATAATGTTGAGATCAGATTTTAAAAATCTGATGTGGCTCCTCAATCCTAACGAACATCGCATGATATGTTGTAATGTAGTGTTATGTTCATCTATTCGAATAACCAAAAGCCTGTAAATACTGAGGAGTTACTGAGGTAAAGATTAAGAAAATACAGGTGGCTTGAGAACCTGCTTCTTTAAAGGGTTACGGAACAAAATGGTAAAAAGGAACCCTTATGGTGTGACTTTGTCAGTCTGTCTGTCTGACACAGATATCTCGAGAAAATAATACTGATGCTATCGAAAATAATGCAGGCATGGCGGACTAAATTAAATGCGGTGTCTCGAGAGGACGACTGTATTATTAAAAGTTAGTGTCTATGTATTAGAAATAACTTATTTATTTATTAAGGCTCACAATACGCATAATGTTAATAATAATGACGAAATGTGTTATTTATTACTTGTTAATACCTGTTTGTATGTTTTATGTTGTTTCAATAAAGCGTATTCTATTCTATTCTATACGCGATACAAGATTAACAATACAAGTAATAATAAATAAGGTTTAGACGTTTTTTTTCGTTTTGTTTTTTTTTTATAACTGAGGTTTCCAGAAAACGCAGTTGAATTTTGTTGTTTATATTTACTGTAATTTCATCGCCTGATAGGCGTAATGGTTAGGTATCTATAGCAATATCTATATAGTTAAGTTGAAGAGTTTGTTTATTTCTCTGTTTCGTTGAACGTGCTCAACGTTATCTCAGGAATATACTGGTCCGATTTGAAAAAAATATTTCTGTGTTGGATAGCGCAATTATCGAAGAAGGCTATATATGCTATACAGCATCACGGTCTGACAAATAGGAGCGGAGCATCGTTGAAAAGTAAGAAAAAAAATCCGTTGCGTGCGCTGCGTAAACGGTTAAAGTAACGCAGCCATCATGTATGGAGGAATCGTTTCTCTTAAAGAGTTCTAAAAAAAATTGCGCCTTAATAGTCAATCTTTAAAGATAGACAACAACAAAATATGTCTATCTTTTAAGGTTGACTAATTTACATAAGCTCTATTTGTTTTTAAAGTGTTAACCCACACTAAGGTATCAGATATAGAAATAAAAATGAAATAAAAATTTTGTGCAGGACTCGAACCCGTAACGTTCAGACGAACACCTTTCACAAGGCAGCCTGCCTTTACCATTTCGGCTACGAAGACCGTCGGGTCGAAAATCTTGAATGTCTTTATCGGTGTTGTAGCACCGAGTAGCGACATCCAGCAGAAATCTTCGGATATATTCTTGCCCACGTCTGACAACCAGTAGTAACTTTCCTGAATGAATCTCTGCTGACAAATAAAACCGGTCGCATCTCCAACGAGCTACCTAGTTTAATTGAACCTTTTGTTTCGTTTGTATCCGGCGTAATGTAATCAATATGACGCTTCACTGACTCTTCGTAAACTTCATTATCTAAGCAAATATTATGAAGAACCAGTGACTTAAGATAAGGGGCAAAGTGAAACGGAGCTGAATCAAACTCTCATCGAACATTCGAGAACAATTCGTTTGCAATACGCTCGTATGGGCACTCACAGTCCCATAATACAGTGTGTACTAATCTGAAAGGGAAGCTTTAATTTGGTTTCAATGAAAACCCAGTATATTAGCAGTAGTTAGTATTACGCAGTATTGAGGTGGAAAAAATCAATAATTCGATTGTTTTTAAATAGATAGATAGATAAACTCTTTATTGTACATTCACCATATAACAAATTTCACAAAGAGAAACACAAACAAATATAACATACAATGGGCGGTCTTATCGCTAAAAGCGTTTAGTTATTTTTTTTTAATTTTACTGGTTGGTGTGATTAGATTGTCCAATTGTCTGTCACAATTGTTTTTTATTTACATTTTAATAAAAAAATATTTGTGGGGTTTTAGGTATTTTTATTTGTACCTGTGCGGCAACTCTTTGCGCAGGTCAACGACCCTGTGAAGAATCAGCTGACGTTTAGGTTGTCACTATCAGCTATATCATTATAATCAGCCGTTGAAGATAAAACTTTAGTAGTCTTTTCTTGAATGAAAATCACCGAATCCTGAATAGTCATAGAACTAAAGTTGGTCATTTAGGTGGTCAGTATCACCCCCTTTTGGCTTAGTACACATTATAATATACCCTGTAGAAGGTACACAAGACTTATAGAGATCTGTGTTGTTTTAACTGTGGCAATACTTACTCATGCATGAGCAACGGCAGTACGAGACAACGCCATCAAAGATGCAGCGCGGGCTTATTTACTATTTACTTCAGCCATTAGATTGCAGTTTCAAGCCAACTTCAGATTTAATGGCCGGCGCTCCACAATTTAGTCTGTGTCGTGCAATCTGACACAGCTTTATGAGCAACTCGAAGATAAATTTACGGTTATCGACTCGGATCTACAGCGGCCGGAGTGGGGGAAAGGTCCCAATCTTTATGTACGAGGAGGAAGGTTAGAGTTAATTTGTGCGCAGGTCAAGGTCAGTTCCGAGGGTGTACTTAATTTAGCTCATTAGGGAACGGCTCACTCAGACAGAAAAACAAAGAAATAATCGTAACTGTGTTTGCTTACCTGCGCTCCTTAATTTACGATTCTATCGACAGTCGTAAGACCAACGTAGTTTACAATGGAAATGAAGAATTGGAAAAAATAAAATTGCTCACGGAACAATGTCACAAAGCGTCACAGAAAGTCTAAATAGAAAACAAACGGAGCACTCCCTGCGTAATGGAAACTTTATGAATAATTCATTTGCGGATGGATCGCCCGATCCCAGCGCCGCAGCTAATGGACCGCAGCCGCCTGATGAGGTGTTCCACTACTCGAGAACAGACCCTTACACATCATTCGACCTGCATATTTTTTTTTTGTTTAAAGTCACATTAGAATTTCATGCACATAAAACAAAGTTTGTCTCGTTTATTTAGGACAGTAAAGTTTTTATCTTAAAAAAGTAATCAGCTTTGTAATCGAACCAATCTAAGACGTTCTGGTCGTGCCACACGTACTGTCCTTGAAGCTCTTGCGGCGCGTCGAGCGCGAGGTAGACGGGGGTGCGCGCCGCCTGCGCCGGCGACAGGAAGCCCACGTGCCGCGTCATGTCGGTCTGCACCAGCCCCGGGTGCAGCGCGTTGACGGCCACGCCGCGCGCCGCCAGCGCGCGCTGCTGCACCCGCGTCAGCGCGCACAGCGCCACCTTGGAAACGCGGTACGCCGGAATACTGCCACCGTCCGCTATATCATCCTTATTGAACGTGCCCTTTCTTCTAGACTCCAGAAACCATTGCACGAACTGATTGATGTCTTCGCGTGTGATATCACGCTGCACCAACCTCTCGATCCAGTACTTGTTCCGCACGTTGGAGAGGTGGCCGCAGTCGCTGGCTACGTTCACGATCCGGCCCCCGTCTCGCACCACCGGGTAGAGCAGTTCCTCCAGTAGCAGGTAAGAGTAGTAGTTGATGTCGACGATGTATTTAGCTTCTTCATAGCCTTCTTTGAGGATCGAGGCGACTCCGGCGTTGTTGATAAGGATGTCTATGCCGCCGTGATTTCTCTTGACGTGGTCACTGAATTTGGCGACGCTGTTTCTATCGGTGACGTCGAGTTGATAGTACTCAGGTTTAAATCCCTGTTCATTGAGCTTTTCTACGGCAGCTTTTCCCCGGGCATCGTCGCGTGACGTCAGATAGACCGGCCCGTCGAACCTCTCGAGCAGGTGCTTGACGATTGCGAAGCCGATGCCCTTGTTGGCTCCCGTCACCACGGCGACTCTCCTGTCCATAACTGCTCCGGATGCAAATGCTTCCACAACTGACACGTATTTGTATAGCAGTTATTACGAGTACAATACGATCGGCTTATCTGTACCTACTTATTTATCAGTTCGCCACAACACACACAGTACCTACCGAGGTATATCCGCACCCACTCTGATTACAGTCTTATTTTCATCTAGCATAACAAACCTATTAAACTGTATATTTTAATGTCTTTGTGTCCATAAATAATATATTGAAAACCTGTTTATCAAGAAGTTAACTATCTGTTAGAAAACAGTAAGCAACGACTTGCTGATAACCACATAATGCCGGTACAACTAAACAGTACAGATATGTGCGATTGTTTTGTGTAAGTCATTGTTTTTAAATGATCCTTATGTGATATTAAAGGGTTTTTGTGCAACCACGGCGGCCGAGCATATCATCCTTTTGCAAATAAGATGCTTGTATATTAGTAAGCTGTGCAAGTATTCTCCTGAGTACTTGTGTGGATGTGTTCGCGTACTTACAGACCTATTTATCTTAGTCGGCGGTATTGGCTCGGAGGCTAATGTCGTGAAAAAGGAACAAATCGCCGAAGTTGTCTCGAGTCCGCTAGTTAATGCCTCCCGCGGGACATATCTGCGTGAACTCGCATCGATTGGGACCGCAGCGCCGCGGTTACATGCGAGGACACAGAGAGCCGGGTTGCGGAGAGAGCCGTTCTGCGGAATTTTCTAGATATTTTATTTTTGGAGCACTGTGTCGAGTCCGCACGGTGTCCGCGCTAGGACACACTACAAGTGTTTTATATTTTCTGTGACAATTTTTGGCTTTTATTCTCAACAATGGTTATTAAACTAGAATATCCGCACAAAAACACTGAATATACAAGGCTCTTTAGTCTTACGTCTAACTACAAAAGCAAAGTATATTAACCACTTCATTTGACAGCTAATTAAGAACCTATTATGAGACATAATATCACAAAAGTCAGAACAGGTTTAATTTGCAACCTTACTTCAGAGAGCATTTACGGAGAAATGTATTCGGCAAGCAGTACAGATGCGGTTGAAGGGATGTTGAGACACCACATCCCTTCTCACGAGCTGCGGCTGCGACGCCGAGGGGAGGGAGGGGGGAGGATCAGTGAACATCAATCATTTCATAACTCAAACAAATGAAAATATTACATCCTGACAACTTGTTTACTGCCGTAAACATTCCGACACGTTTATAGCTAAAGGCGGCCGCCTTGGTCTCACCGCGAACATTCGTCTGTAATATGATATTTTACCAGTTTTCAAGTATCATATCAATGATTTAAGAGAACCGGGCAGTACAACTTGTTAGTGATACAATTTAACAAATTTCATCGGAAAGTGATGAGAACTAACTGATTTGGCTACGAGCAAGTGCAAATGCTCCGTGGAGTGCTGGCAGTAGAATGTTACCCCTCCTGTCATGCCCGAGGATGCAGTAAATACCGGCTAAGGGATACCTGCGGAAGATAGGCAGCAGCGTCCTTCCGTATATCAACATCCCGTACTGAGCTCGCCAACCAGCCTGCCAAGCGTGGTGAGTACGGCAACTACCCCTCATGGAGATCTATGAGGGAGGCCTGTGTTCAATAGTCGATGTTTTACGGCTGAAATGATATAGTACTCTTGCTCAAAATTTGCCGTTGAGTGCCGGCAATTGAATACTCCTCTTTTACCCGTGAATGCAGCAAGAGAATCTTTCCCGTGTAGCAACATCCTGAACTGCGCTCGCCAATCCGCCTGCCAAGCGTGGTTAGTATGACAACAACCCCCTCATTATCTTGGAGATTCACGAGGGAGGCCTTTGTCTAGCAGTAGACGTCCTACGGCTGAGATGGTGATGATGATGAATACTTTAAACGATAAAAGCTTTATTTTATTTTAATTTTGTAGTTATTAATACTTAGTTATTTACTTACCTATTATCCTGGCGCGACGACCGCAAAGTGAGTCTTGGCCCTCGAAACAATAAAACGCCACCGGCTTCTGCCCCGCGTCGTCTCCATGCAGTCCAACGCACTTAGGAACACTTGAAGTGAGCGATAACCTTTCTCCACTTCATCCTTCCACCTGTATCTTGATCACACTCTTGACTTGACTTGAGTGGATGGCGCTCTTTTGGACGCACGATTTACTGCTCGATCCTACCTCATTCGTATCACGTGGCCATGCCAGCGCAATCTATTAGATTTTGCTTCGTCAATGAGATTGGGCTCGGCCACTATTTTGTTAATCTCCCCGTTTATTCTGACCTGAGATTATATCTTCTCAAATAACTGCACACAGTTACTCAAAAAGTATAAAAGGTTTAATTTTGTCCTACAAAGATAAGCTGTAAGCTTATATTAAAAAGTGTTACAGGAGTCCATCGCTCACGGCGCACTTGTCTGTGAACTTTCTTTTCGTCCAAGTTCTCGTTACCTTTCCTCGGAGCGGAACTTCGGCATCAAAGTATACAGCGAGTTCTAAAACACGTCGCAGCAGTTAACAGAACCTGTTCTAGAGCCATCTCTGAGAAACGGGACCGTGCAAAAACCGAGCGTAAGATTGACAAAACACCCATATTTTAAGATAGAACATTTTTACAAGTATTATATTCAAAACCAAACTATAATTTTGTTTTCAAGTTAGTTTCATCATTTTAAATCTTATTCGTAATCGAAGGGTTATTTGCAAAAACGACCGTCAATTTTGGTAAAAGTAAAAATACAAACAAAAAAGTTTTTAGAAAGAATAGGTACTTAAGGACTTATGTATAGTACCTACATTAGGCGACAGATCACGCATCAATACTTAGGTACTTTTTTACTGTAGCGATGGAAAATATTCCAGGTTACCCATGAAAAATGTGAAAAATAACTCTGACACAGGTAATTCTCCCAAATAATATATGTAAAATTTTGACAAAGGCGTTTTTTGCACTAAACCTAGGGTTTAAAATAAAATAAACTTGATTTATTTAGGTACAAAATTTTATTCACAACCATGACTGTTGTCATCCTCATCAACTTTGTCATCATCAATATTATTATCACCTTCATTACAAATTTGACGGTAGTAATCGTGATTTTCTGGTTTACTTAAACGTCCTGTGACAACACCACTTAAGGGGCGGCCTACGTGGTTAATGTGAGGTTCTCCGCTAACATTGTGTTTTT